>OZ022245.1:2933120-3053120 GCA_963978895.1 Erpobdella octoculata | reverse complement strand
GTGCGAAAAAATGGCTGCCGCCATGTGACGTCACTGTTGTCATTGTTTACATTGTTATTTTTTTTTAAATATTTCATTATTATTACTTTTACTCTGTCGTTTTGTATAAATTTCGTTGATGTCCTTCTTGCTTTTTAGGCTACCTTGAGAACTTTTCTGGAATAATTTTCTATTCATATTTCTCATTCTCTCTATAAATATATATATACATACATGTCTCTCTCTCTCTCTCTCTCTCTCTCTCTTTCTCTCTCTCTCTCTCTCTCTCTCTCTCTCTCTTTCTGTATCTCTCTGTCTCTGTCCGTCTGTCTCTCTCTCTCTCCATCTCTCTCTTTCTCGATCTGTCTGTCGGTGTGTCTGATTTTTTTTCTCGTTTCCGTCAACGGTTTTCTTCACGAAGGTTAGAATCTCTATCGGCTTTAGTTGTTATTAATTATTCGACTTGTGATTTTCCTCATGTAATCTGTCTCTAATGTTACGCGTTCGTTTGTACAGCATTCAATCATGTGTAATTTTCTCTCGAATGAACACATCCACGCTCACTCACACGTACGTAGAGTTATCAACATGCACGTGCACACTTTCACACGCGCGTACACACCACAATAAGTTCTGTAAAGCCTGGTGCTAAGCGTGCTGAAAACTGTTTATGACGTTTATTACATTTTTTTTTGTCGTCCATTTTCATCTGGCCCCGCGTTGCACTGTGAGCTCTTCTTGAACTGGCATAATTTCATGAATGAAACCTGTAGTCGTCGCGTTTCTCTCTCTCTCTCTCTCTCTCTCTCTCTCTCTCTCTCTCTCTCTCTCTTTCTCTCTCTCTCTCTCTCTCTCTCTCTTTCTCTCTCTCTCTTTCTTTTTTTCACTCCTGTTATCTCTGCGTTTTTGTTTTCTTTTCATAATTTACAAATGTTTTGCGATATTCTTTTCATTAAGAGACAAAATTAGAAACTTTAAAAAAAATTTTTTAATTAGAATCTCAAGTTAAACAGAAATGTACTTAAATTTAGTCAAATAGAAAACGCGTAGGTACTTGCGTACTGTAACGATAAAAATGTACAATTATTGAACGTCTTTATCGGGCTTGCCCAGGAGAATGCAAACAGTGCACATGTGCTTACTCATCCAAACCACTGTGTCTCCCTCGATTCCTGAATTGTGCACTTTACCGTGAGAGAACAACGCATACTTTTTGTGCTTCAAGACGGCAAGACCCCAATGTTCGATTCCTTTTGTCTCGAGATTTTTCTTTATACGAGTAAAGGCTATTCGAGGACTGGTCAGAGGACTTATGGCCTCTTCGACAATTTTTCGAGCCATCGCATTCTGTTCGGCCAATTGGTCACTGAGAGTTTTTCGACGAGCAAATACAAAAAAAGCGTACTGTTTTTCATCACTGAGAGTTTTCGAAGCGCAAATTTCAGTATCGCGTTTTTCCGAGGCCATCCCATCAAAGGCTATCGAGTTTGCATTTTTCATCTCATCTTCCGATATCGACAAATAACTATCGCTGAAAGTTTTTGAAGCGCACTTTTCAGTTTGTATTGTATTCAATAAGACCATTTCTCTATCGCGTTTTGCCGGGGACATCCCATCAAAGGCTATCGAGTTTGAACTTACAATCTCATCTTCGGCTATCGACAAATATTCTATGGCGAAGTTATCCTCAACGACAAACTCTTCGTCAGATAAATGTTCAATACAACCGTCAGTTTCATCTAATCCACTATCTAACTGGCACAATCCAGTATCAGTATCGAAGTCACTTGGTTTCATGTTTGGCCTGTTTAGTTTATACAGCACAGAAAAACTTTCCATCCAGTAATACTTGTTGTTGAATAATTTGGAAATTTTCGGCAACATCTCCACGGCGATGAGTTTTCCATCGTGGATTATCTCTCTGGCATCGTTGATCATGTTGCTGCGACATTCTTTTTCGCACTTGTCCAATATCATTTTCATGCTGGCCACTGATCTGGAATATTTTTCTTCGTAGCTCAGCGACTTGATTACCTCTATGCACCAATCTATCCCTTTTGTTCCAATAAGAAAGATACAGAGCGCTGCCAGGCCGTTAAGAAGCAGATGATCCAGATAGATGGATAGTTTTTCAATTTTTCGTCTGTCACCTCCAGTTAAGTTATAAAAAACGTGGAGGATTTGATCGTCAAACTCACCTTGATATTCGCTTTTGGAGAGGCCGCTGAATAAATGATCAAGTGAGGGTGTTAGTTTGTTGCCGTGCTCCATCAATGTTTCCAGCCAGTTGGCGGCAAATTCCTGATTTTCTGATTTTTGTGCCAAGCTCATTGCTCGTCCCGCTGAATCTAGTGTCCGGATGTCTTCGGAGAATCTAGACTTTACATCGCTCCAGGATCTTTCACGAGACGAATTCATCAATTGAATTTCTACACTGGTAAGCATTTGCTTGATTTTGTGAATATTCTCTAAGATTTCATCGTGGTCGGAATTTGGGTAGAGCATTTTGATGATTGAGTGGAGAGTGCCGATTGCTGGCATAAAGGTTTCTGCGACTGAAAATGAAATGTCAACAAAATTACAAAATACAGATATCAAATTATTCTGGACATCTGGATCGTTCAAAGCCTCAAGAAAACGGTTGGCATATCGCTGGTGTTCCGATTTATCCATTACATAAACTATACAAAACTTAAATAAAAGTTCACTAAAATTGAAAGTATAATAATAGTGCTATGGGATCATCGTGCCATTGTTAAATATAAAAGTTATAGAAATTTATCAAGGCAGTTAGTAGCTAGACAGTACAGCTAAGCTCGTGTTTCTATGTTTTCAGTCTGTAAACATTTAGGCAGCGAGAGCCTATTGTCACAATTTTCAAGCCCTATTGACAGCTGGTCTAAGTTTTAGTAAGTTTTCAGTAAGAAAAACTAAAACTAAGAGAAAAAGATCTATCGTAGTTAACTTAACAATTCCGCCTAGCTTTTTCGAGTCAGTTCAAGTCTGAACAAAAGAGGAGGGGATAAAGGTCAAATTATGGTCTACGACAGAAAGTACTTTGATATTTCATACATACTGCTTATCAGTCTTGGAAAAACTTGATGTAAAGGCTAAAAGCTATTATAAATAATGAACTTAAATCTTAAATTTCTTTACGACAAATAAATCTATTAGATTAACGAATCTATTTCAGTAAATCAGCTTGAATAGTTTTATTGAATAACGGGAAGTTGGTTTTTTAAGCGTCAAAAAACTCCAACGCACGGCTCAAGCAAGCAAGCAAACATGGCAAAATTAATATACAGGATTTAAAAACTAACTTGAATTAAAACTGAAATGGTTTCGGTTACTAAAATATTACTGGGCTAAGGCATTCAATTAAAAAAATAAGTTTAAAAGATCTCCTGACAAAATAAAAATCAATGATAATACTAATATCTAATTATTATTATTTTGTTAGCGAAAATGTTTCCATCACTCTAATAGACAAGACAGCCCAGGAGCCAGGCCAGGACGGGCATTTATTTTACGGTTGTCTGAATGATCCGGACCAGGTCGAAGTCATTAGGCCAAGCTTAAGGTTTTTAGGCCTGTAAATCTTGGCCGACCAGCCCAAATCAGCACGGACCGTGTCTTGAATATTTTGCCTAGTCAGGACGATACAATCCTTACAACCCGATCGGTACGTCATACATTACTATGAAATTTCTACAATTTTCAGGGCTTGTGGTCGGTCTGGCAAACCGGTTATGTCTGTGTCTACATTTTTTGGGGGGCAATAAATGGACATTTAGAGACAATGTAGTTGAGTAGCTGACATGCTTTTCTTGCTGGTGGCAAAACCTGCGTTTGTTTGTATATTTATTTCGAGTAATTTTCTTTGATGATATCAAGTGTTTAGCACTTGATCTTGTGCTGCTATGAGAAGACTCTCAGTTTTGCCTCTAAGTCTAAAATTTTGAAGCCGGCAAAAATCAGTTCTTTGTCAACAAATGGCATGTAAATATTTAAAACGTTTTGCTCAAAAAATAACAAATGGTAATACAAAATATAATAATGAAAACTATAAACGTAAGTAACAACCTAAAAAAACTTGTTAATTATCATCAAAAAACTGATTTGACTTCGATAAAAAGCTGCCATCTTCAAAAAATATAAAATATTTGTAAAAAAATAAATCAATCAACTTTGCGTTTTTAGGTTTCACAATTCATCTGCATATTTTTCCAGCGTGACATATGACAAGTCATTTATTTTTATTGCCTACATCTTCATCTGGCCTTCCCAGAAGAATACAGACAGTACACATATGCTTACTCATCCAAACCACCGTGTCTCCGTCTGCGCCCGAATGGTACACTTCTGCGTAAGGCAACTTGAGATAATTTGCGTGTTTCATGACGGCTAAGCCCCAGTGTTCGATTCCGCTTATTTTGAGTTCATTTTTTATACATCTAAAAGCTGAGCGAGGACTTGTCAGAGGACTTATGGCTTGCTCGACAATTTTTCTAGCCATTTGCATTGACGCAAATGGCTGTGGAGTGTTTAGTTTTCGGCGAGCAAATATGAAAAAAGTGTACTGTCTGTCGTCAGTAAACAGTGCTGGAGTTTGACTTCCAGAATCTGCTTGAGCGTAAAAGAATTTCTCAGTGTCTTCTTTTTTTGAAATTGTCTCATTTCTCAAATTCGAGCTCAAGAAAGCTATAGAACTACTTTGTCTGTCAGCTATCGAGACAGATTCCATAGCAAAGTTGTCTTCAACGACGAAATCTTGTTCAGAGCCGTCTTCTGCTGTAGACTCGACAAAACCGTCACATTCGTCTAAACTGCTGTCACACTGGGCAAAACCGTTATTCATAACAAGGTCGTTGGATTTAATTTTGGGCTTGTGCAAGCTGTAGAGTACAAAAAACGTTTCCATCCAATAATACTTACGAAAAAACCGTTCCGAGATATTTAACAGCTTCTTCTGTACGCTGAGGTTTTCATCGTGGATTATCTCTCTGGAATCGTTGATCATGTTGCTGCGGCAGTTTTTTTCGCATTTTTCCAGCATAGTTTTCATGGTGGCCGCAGAGCTGGTTAATTTTTCATTATAATTCAAAGATCTGATTACCTCGCTACACCAGTCTATTCCTTTTTTGCAAATTAGAAAAATGCACAACACTGCCAGTCCGTTGAGAAGCAGCTGATCGAGATAGATGGAGAGTTTTTTCATTTTTTGATGGTCACCTCCAGTAAAGTTATAGAAAACATGGAGGATTTGATCGTCAAATTCACCTTGATGTTTGCTTTCGGAGAGTCCGCTGAACAAATGATCGAGTGAATGTGTTAGTTTGCTGCCCCTCTCCATGAGTGTTTCCAGCCAGTTTGCAGCAAATTCCTGATTTTCTTCATTCAGCGCCAGAATCGTTACTTTTATAGCCGACTGAAGGGTCTCGATGTCGTCTAGATATCTCGTTTTGACGTGATTCCAACGATCTTCTAAAGACGTTTGAGTCATTTTTGTGTCGATTTTATTGATCATTCGCTTGAGTTTGTGAAAATTCTCCAAAATTTCTTCTTGCTCGGAATTCGGGTAGAGCATTTTGATGATCGAGTGAACGCTTCCGATGGCCGGCACGAATGTCTCGGCTACTGAAAATGAAATATCAACGAATTTGCAAAACAGCGATATGAGACGATTCTGCACAACCGGGTCTTTCAAAGCCTCGAGAAATCGCTTGGTGCTCCGCGGTCGGTCTACGGCATCCATTCGTTTATAAAGTTATGTTGAAAACAAAAATTCGAAATCGAATGTTATGAATTTGTTAAAACCGAAACATTAGAGTTTAGAACGAGACTGATTAACTCAGACGTGTACAACATAATGCTACGCTACTCCTTTGTTTGTATCGATAACAGATCTTTTTGAATAGCAAAGTAGCAAATAGGTATACCTATCTACCTGCCTATCTATTTATACGCTCTGCAAGTGCTTAATAAAGGTAAGCTCAGTCTATAGTGGAGCCATAGATATATAAGTGGAGCTTTAATGCAAACGATAATTTGAACTTTCTGTGACAAATATTTAATTAAAAAACTATATTTAGGTATAAACATTTTTATCGGATTATTTTTACTAAACTTTATATTTAAGTAATAACTGTTTCTAGGGACGCTATAAGGGCTTGAAATCCAACAGAAAGAAGAAATATGTTAATTAAAACTTGTTCAATAAAATCAATTAAAACATTTTAATATGATAGGTACATTTGTTATTTATTAAATTCATGTTTTCAGTAAGTTAAAATTGTTTACATTGACATGTCGGCTTAAAAAAAAAAGTTTTAGGTACTTACCGTTCATTTGTTTCATAGTGTTGCGATGTGCCCCTCAAGCTGCTTTTATATTTCTGTATTGTTAATTTTCGCCATTTTTTTATCACATTTTTATTAATTAATTTTGCAACTGTTCTGTTAAGCGCCCTTTAACCGGCTTCTGCTGAACACGGCGCTATATAAATTGTCGTTTAATCATAATTTAATCAATAATAATTAATAATATCTATCATAAAATTAGAGTTAAACCATATATTTTGAGTTCCTTAGAAAATTGATAACAAGTAAATTAAAAACGAATTTTTAAAACCAATTATTTTCTTTTTTTTAGTTCACAAAAACGTGGTATTTTTAAAGTTTTTTTTAAATATTTTATTCAAACTTGAGGCCCTTACCATATTTTGGTGGTTGCGCCCCTATTCAACATTGTCTAATCCAATTTCACTTTACTTTATGTTTTTTTTTATTAGTATTCTTGCTTTATATATCATGTATTCTGGTCAATTTTATCTTGCTCTTTTATCTCCGCTGGGGTGCTCAAAATGAACCATGCAAAGATGGTGTCAGTGGTATAGTCGGTTTGGACGTCGAAAACGAAACTAAAGAAGATGAGAAGAATGTTGAAAACGAAATGCAAATCGATGAGGATGAAAGTGATGATGATGATTTTAATAATGGCAATAACAGCGATGGCTTTTACCCATACAGCGACGGTTCTGAAAATTATATTTCTGAAACGGAAGCCTCCATAACAGACGACGGCACCGGATATTCAGGGTCAGATTTTAGTGACGAATCTGACTCGGATGAAGCAACCGAGGATTTAAAAACGGACGAAACTCCAATCGAGAAATACGTCGAAGCTAATTTGACAAAAAAGAAGACATTGATTTGCGAGACGATGGCGAATATTTGAAGAAAGATCCGCTGGACGATACGAAAGTTGACACCGATGAGAGAGCCGAGTTGGAATGTGAAAAGAAAACGTTCGATTGTAGCTTGGAAAAAAACATCTCTAAACAACAATAGCAATGCAGCAAGCAAAAACTCTGAAAAAGATGAGCCAAGAACAGAGAAAGGTACCGAGGGTTTTAAATCAGATGAATCCACAAAGGACTCTATATCAGATAGACTAAGAGTCATGGTAAAATCAAATAACAGTTTGATGAAGGAATTTATTGGATTTATGGAACGTGTTTTCAAAAAACCTTTTGAAGAGTTTCTTGAGAAAGATCTAAAAGATGTGAAGGAAGAAGAAAAAGCAGACAATTCCGATAAACCGTGCAAAGATGTCAGGACGAGGCATGCAAAAAAAGCTGTGATGATCCGTGCAGAAATGGCGACGATGAGCCAAAGAAAGACTCTGTTGATGAGCCAAAGAAGGACTGGAAGAAACTGTATCAAACGGTCAAGAAACTTGACCATGTTGTTTGCGATAGATGGATAGTTTTTCAATTTTTTGTTTGTCACCTCCAGTAAAGTTATAAAAAACGTTAAGGATTTGATCGTCAAACTCACCTTGATATTCGTTTTTGGAGAGGCCGCTAAATAAATGATCAAGTGAGGGTGTTAGTTTGTTACCGTGCTCCATCAATGTTTCCAGCCAGTTGGCGGCAAATTCCTGATTTTCTGACTTTTGTGCCAAGCTCATTGCTCGTCCCGCTGACTCTAGTGTCCGGATGTCTTCGGAGAATCTAGACTTTACATCGCTCCAGGATCTTTTACGAGACGAATTCATCAATTGAATTTCTACACTGGCAAGCATTTGCTCAATTTTGTGGAACCTCTCTAAGATTTCATCGTGGTCGGAATTTGGGTAGAGCATTTTGATGATTGAGTGGAGAGCGCCGATTGCTGGCATAAAGGCTTCTGCGACTGAAAATGAAATATCAACAAAATTAAAAAATACAGATATCAAATTATTCTGGACATCTGGATCGTTCAAAGCCTCAAGAAAACGGTTGGCATATCGCTGGTGTTCCGATTTATCCATTACGTAAACTATACAAAACTTAAATAAAAGTTCACTAAAATTGAAAGTATAATAATATTGCTATGGGATCATCGTGCTATTGTTAAATATAAAAGTTATTGAAATTTATCAAGGCAAGCTAGACAGTAAAGCTAAGCTCATGTTTCTATGTTTTCAGCGACGGTTCTGAAAATTATATTTCTGAAACGGAAGCCTCCATAACAGACGACGGCACCGGATATTCAGGGTCAGATTTTAGTGACGAATCTGACTCGGATGAAGCAACCGAGGATTTAAAAACGGACGAAACTCCAATCGAGAAATACGTCGAAGCTAATTTGACAAAAAAGAAGACATTGATTTGCGAGACGATGGCGAATATTTGAAGAAAGATCCGCTGGACGATACGAAAGTTGACACCGATGAGAGAGCCGAGTTGGAATGTGAAAAGAAAACGTTCGATTGTAGCTTGGAAAAAAACATCTCTAAACAACAATAGCAATGCAGCAAGCAAAAACTCTGAAAAAGATGAGCCAAGAACAGAGAAAGGTACCGAGGGTTTTAAATCAGATGAATCCACAAAGGACTCTAGATCAGATAGACTAAGAGTCATGGTAAAATCAAATAACAGTTTGATGAAGGAATTTATTGGATTTATGGAACGTGTTTTCAAAAAACCTTTTGAAGAGTTTCTTGAGAAAGATCTAAAAGATGTGAAGGAAGAAGAAAAAGCAGACAATTCCGATAAACCGTGCAAAGATGTCAGGACGAGGCATGCAAAAAAAGCTGTGATGATCCGTGCAGAAATGGCGACGATGAGCCAAAGAAAGACTCTGTTGATGAGCCAAAGAAGGACTGGAAGAAACTGTATCAAACGGTCAAGAAACTTGACCATGTTGTTTGCGATAGATGGATAGTTTTTCAATTTTTTGTTTGTCACCTCCAGTTAAGTTATAAAAAACGTTAAGGATTTGATCGTCAAACTCACCTTGATATTCGTTTTTGGAGAGGCCGCTAAATAAATGATCAAGTGAGGGTGTTAGTTTGTTACCGTGCTCCATCAATGTTTCCAGCCAGTTGGCAGCAAATTCCTGATTTTCTGATTTTTGTGCCAAGCTCATTGCTCGTCCCGCTGACTCTAGTGTCCGGATCCGTGCAGAAATGGCGACGATGAGCCAAAGAAAGACTCTGTTGATGAGCCAAAGAAGGACTGGAAGAAACTGTATCAAACGGTCAAGAAACTTGACCATGTTGTTTGCGAATTGCGGTCAAAGCCACGAGTAAAGATCAAGGTATTTTGGTGTTCGTGGCCGAGTCGCATTTCGCAAAAGCGATTATGCTGTTCGGGACGAACATAATAAAGAAGGGGGTAATAATGTAATATCACTGGTTTCATAATCAACTTCCTATTGATAAACCTTACCTTTATAAGGGACAATAATTAATTAAATTATTATCAAAAGATTCTAAGGTATAATTAGCCTTAGCAAAGCTTCATTTATTATTTATAATAAACTCCAAAATTATTCTATTGAGCCCGGTATACGATTTGGTGATATCGTAACAATATATACTTTTTGGCTCGCTTCTTGTCAATCGTTTTGCTGGTTGTTCCGCGGCTTTTTGTGTTGGTCTTCTCGTAAGCTGATATTCTTTTCATAACTGTTTCTTACGTTATATTGAACCTCCAATCTCACTATACTTCTTTTTTTTGTTTTTATATTTTTCAAACTAACCATCTGCTAATTTTTGGATAGACCCGATTTTTGAATATAAATATAAAAGGCACCCCACGTTTTAAGTTTTAAACAAGTAAATTAAAAACGAATTTTTAAAACCGATGCTGTTATATGTAATTAAAACACAAATTTTGCAATCAATTTTTTCTTATATTACTCTTTTATTTTATGTTAAAGTCGAAATATCTTAATTATATCGAAATATCGAAATTAATTAAAATTATCTAAATTAATTGACTTATTGTAAAACTAATAATTAAATATTGCATTGTCTTCTATTTTGAGCATGTATGCAAAATTTGAAAAAATCTATCATCAGGAAGTGACTCAAAAATTGATTGCAAGATTTGAAACAGACAGAGAAACAAACAGACAGACAGAGAAACAGAGACGACGAGTTAATAAAAGCATTGGTAATAATAATAAAAATATCATCAAAAAGCATCGAATTTAAATATCTCAACTATTTTCATGAAAATTTCGTACACGCTTGAGAATCGCGGTCAGTGAGTGTGGTTCGTGTTAACTTGGTAAAATAGTCTGCCAGTCGGTTAGCGTTTTGTGGTCAAGAAAACCCTCAAGAAAACCCTCAAGAAAACCCTCAAGAAAACCCTCAAGAAACCCCTCGATAAAATCCTCAAGAAAATTAACTAAATTAATTAACTTATTGTAAAACTAATAATTGAATATTGCATTGTCTTCTATCTTGAGCATGTATGCAAAATTTGAAAAAAATCTATCATCAGGAAGTGACTCAAAAATTGATTGCAAGATTTGAAACAGACAGAGAAACAGACAGACAGAGAAACAGACAGACAGAGAAACAGAGCCGACGAGTTAATAAAAGCATTGGTAAAAATGATGGCTTGTTTGTTATACGAATGTCCACAATTACCGCATGCCTCCATCAAGACATTTCTTACACAGCCCAGAGAAAAATTATTTTTTTTTTTAGTTCACAAAAACGTGGTATTTTCAAAAGTTTTTTTTAAATACTTTATTCAAACTTGAGGCCCTTACCATATTTTGGTGGTTGCGCCCCTATTCAACATTGTCTAATCCAATTTCACTTTACTTATGTTTTTTTTATTAGTATTCTTGCTTTATATATCATGTATTCTGGTTAATTTTATCTCGCTATTTTATATCCGCTGTGGTTTATATCAACCAAATTGGTTTGTATTATATTTACTTTCTAATCATCTCGTCTAGTTTTAGGTAAGTACGTCCTTGCTTTATTCCAATTTTAGTTTGACATTTACATTTGTCGGTTTTTCTCTCATATTTGCAATAATTTTCTGTTACAAATGGCGCTGATCAATGGTTTATCCTGACGTCTTAGGGGGAATTTCCCCCTCCCTAAAAATGACAAATTCCCCCTCCAAAATTTAAACTTTTTTAACATTATTAGACAGATATTTCACGTGTGTAAAGAGAAAAAATCGTTATCGCACAAGAACACAAATTACTGAAAAATTATCTTAGCACATTTTTCCTAAATCTTGGTTTCAGGTTTTCAGAAAATATAATGTTTTTTTAACCTAAAAGTGAAAAGTGAACAAAGATAAAAAAAATTCTGCAAAAAATTAATCTTTTCCATTCTTAAGGTCAGTTTTATTGCTGCGTAAAAAATAGTTTAAGTAAACAAAAATGAAAATGAAAAAAAATTGAATTTATTTTTAAATTGTGTTATAGCATTTTTTTAGGCCGAGAGTTTCTGAATTTGATTTTTCTTCTTATACTTTCATGACATGTTCCGAATCTCTGTTCAAGAATACGATTTGAGCAGTTATTTTTAATAAAATTTATAATTGCATCGCCTTGTGGAATTATCTTCTTTGTAAATTCGTAATACGTTTCGCATGCCCTTAGTAGATAAGCGACCGATTGTTCACGATCTTCTCTATTTTCAGGCCTGTGTGACAAAATGATTTCAATCCAGCTATGATTTGGTGATAATAGCTCTTTCCACATACAATTGTTATGATAGGCATAAATAAATGGTTTTACCCAAAAACGCCTGTATCTCGAATTCAACAGCACTTTAATAACCTTTTTTATTTCGCTGCTTTTATAACCGTTTGTGGATAAAACATGCAATAACGTGTATAAACAAGAGCAAATATTTGTACAGTCTTGGGGATTATGCAGATAAATTATTTTGTATAAAGATTCAATAATGATAGGAAGGATTTCTTTTTTACTTGAGAGTTTTCTAAAACACTCTTCAAAAATTCCGCTTTTCCAAAAAACGTGTTTTAATGACGCTGCAATACCTTCAACTGTGTCATAATTTGTAACAATCTCAGAGCTTAGGTTTGTCGACATTTTCAATGTGTACAAACGAAAATTCAAGCCTAAATACTGTAAATTTCTCGAATGCGTCCACGCGACAGGTTCAAAGACTTCAGCATAAGCGTTACTGATGTCTAAATGAACTAAATTTGGTAATTTGTCAATCATTTTATATATTAATTGCAGGTTACGGTTATTAATCTCATTTAAGCAACGGTTTTCACTTATGTCAAGCCATTTTAATTTGGAAAGGCGTGATATTGAAACAATTAATTTCCTCAACGATATCATCGCCGACATATTAAAAGCCAGGTTTTGCAGATTAACAAAATTTGAAATTTTGCCTAACGTTTTTGCAGCACAATCACAACGAGATATACTTAACATTTTTAAATTCTCACAAGGAAATTTAATTTTAAGAAGATCAATCAGATCAGTATGGTGTCGGGAGCCATGGGGAAAACAAACACAACGCAAAGAAAGCCGAGTTAATTTAGGACAAAACCACACAGAATTGTTCTTGAAATTGTTGCGACAACTAAATATATTACCGCATAATACATCTAAATCTAGTTCTTCTAAATTTGATGATAGAGAAGGGTTTTGGCAAAATTGATAAAAAAATTCTCCTGATTGTTCG
Source organism: Erpobdella octoculata (assembly GCA_963978895.1). Classification (NCBI taxonomy): domain Eukaryota; kingdom Metazoa; phylum Annelida; class Clitellata; order Hirudinida; family Erpobdellidae; genus Erpobdella; species Erpobdella octoculata. The sequence continues at coordinate 3,040,175 of OZ022245.1, read as the reverse complement.
AACCTTTTTATATTTTTGGGAAAACCTGAAAATCCAGAAAACGAAATACAAGTAAGATTTCCTCTGTTGACAATGGTTGATAAAGGTTGAAAAAATGTATTAATATCAACATCTTTAAGTTTTAATTTACTATAGCATGAAAATTTTAAATGAAATGGAATTAGATACTCAAGATATTGTTCTATTCCTATTTTTTGACTTCTTGAAATTATGTCTTCAAAAATACTCGATGACAGTTTAATGTTGTCTTTAACTTTAAAAGGAAGACATTTGTTCTCAGAGCATGTTGTAAGAAAAGTTTCCTTGAAATTGAATAAGACAAAATCTGTGCATGAAAGTTTTAGTGATAGTAAGTGACTCATTTTTAAACTTAAACTTTTACAATTTCATGAATAAAAACAATAATAATATTGCATATGTTAGCATACAATATCATTTTTACTGAACTCATATTCCAACGATGTTTAAGCAATGATATAAAAATTGTTAACAGAATATATATATATATATATATATATATATATATATATATATATATATATATATATATATATATATATATATATATATATATATATATATATATATATATATATATATATATATATATATATATATATATTACAGTATTTCGGATGTTTACGCTATAAAAGTAATATAAGTTCCAAATTTCACGTTCCTAGGATGAGGCGTGTGAGCTCGGCGTTGATTATCAGTCAGTCAGTCAGTCAGTCAGTCAGTTAGTCAGTCAGTCAGTCAGTCAGTCAGTCAGTCAGTCAGGACATGTTCTTTTTTATATATATATATATATATATATATATATATATATATATATATATATATATATATATATATATATATATATATATATATATATCCTTGAGTCTGGCGCCTTAAACCGCTCGGCCATCCTGACACCTGATACTGTGCACATTTTCTACATTTATTCACTATCCATTATATGTCTATATATTCATATTTTTATGATATAGTTATATATATATATATATATATATATATATATTTATATATATATATATAAAAGAACATGTCCTGACTGACTGACTGACTGACTGACTGACTGACTGACTAACTGACTGACTGACTGACTGACTGACTGATAATCAACGCCGAGCTCACACGCCTCATCCTAGGAACGTGAAATTTGGAACTTATATTACTTTTATAGCGTAAACATCCGCTAAGAAAGGATTTTTGAAAATTTTGCTACTGAGGGGAAAAAACTGGAAAACAAACTTTTTTCTAAAACAATGTATATCTCGAAAACCAAAAATGAGGAAATTTTGAAATTTGGTATATGGATTTTTCTTAAAATATAAAAAGATACGTGTTTCACCATATTTTGAAAATTCGGTTTCCCGGACCTCAAATGTTGGTTGGAAAATTGGATTATTTGGTTTTTAAAGTAGCTGCTACTCAAAAACTGTGAATGCTACAGGAGTAAAAATTAGTATTTTGTTTCTACTCCCAAAGTAATGAAATAGGTGTTTTAGCATTTTCTGAAAATTTGGTTTCCAGGACTTCAAATGTGGGGTGGAAAATAGGGTTATTTGTTTTTCAAACTACCTGCTACTCAAAAACTGTAAATACCACAGATGTAAAAATTAGTATTTAGTTTCTATTCTAAAAATAAAGATATACGTGTTTTACCATTTTTTTAAAATTTGGTTTCCAGGACCTCAAATGTTGGATGGAAAATAATGTTATTTGGTTTTTAATGTAACTGCTACTCGAAAACTGTAGATGCTGCAGGAGTAAAAATTAGTATTTGGTTTCTACTCCAGAAATAATGATATACGTGTTTTACCATTTTTTGAAAATTTGGTTTCCATGACTTCAAATATGGGGTGGAAAATAGGATTACTTGGATTTTAAAGTAACTGCTACTCAAAAACTGTAAATGCTACAAAAGTAAAATTAGTATTTAGTTTCTACTCTAAAAATAATGATATACGTGTTTCACCATTTTTGAAAATTTGGTTTCCAGGACCTCAAATGTGAAGTGTAAAAAGGGTTGTTTGATTTTAAAATAACTGCTACTCAAAAACTGTAAGTGCAACAGATGTGAAAATTGGTATTTTGAGGTTTTGTGCCGGTCGAAAGTAGATGAGTTCAGTTTATCACCGGACGGACGATCCAAGCCGTTATTTTAGGGTCTTCATAAGGCCCTGCCTAAACCTTAAATCAAGGTGGGACGGGCCGAGATTTTTAACCAAGTATATAAACATTTTAGTGATTTTAGGGTGTTCAGACGGGCCGGGCTAAACCAGAAGTCAAGGTGGGACGGGCCGAAGTTTTTCATCAAGTATATAGAACTTCTAGGCCTGTAAAAACGGGCCGGGCCCATATTAGACGGGCCGTGCCGGGCCAGGATATTCGGTTTTTGAAACGGGCTGGGCCAAGTTGTCGACGGGCCGAGCCGAGACCTAAAAAATTGATCCGTGCAGTACTCTACTATGTATGCACGGTTCAAATTCTCTAATTTCATGCGAGCGAAGCCGCTACGGGCACTGCTAGTATATATATATAAGAAAATGTCCTGACTGACTGACTGACTGACTGACTGACTGACTGACTGACTGACTGACTGACTGACTGACTGACTGACTGACTGACTGACTGACTGACTGACTGACTGACTGACTGACTGACTGACTGACTGACTGACTGACTGACTGACTGACTGACTGACTGACTGACTGACTGACTGACTGACTGACTGACTGACTGACTGACTGACTGACTGACTGACTGACTGACTGACTGACTGACTGACTGACTGACTGACTGACTGACTGATAATCAACGCCGAACTCAAACGCTTCATCCTAGGAACGTGAAATTTGGAAATTATATGCTAAATCTCAATAAAAAAATACTAAATACTAATTTTTACATCTGTAGCATTCACAGTTTTTGAGTAACAGTTACTTTAAAAACCAAGTAATCCTATTTTCCACCCTACATTTAAAGTCCTGGAAACCAAATTTTTGAATATAAATATAAAAGGCGCCCCACGTTTTAAGTTTTAAAAAATGATGGCTTGTTATACGAATGTCCACAATTAATGCATGTTTCCATCAAGATATTTCTCACACCGCCAAGAGAAAAATTATTTTTCTTCTTTTTAGTTCATAAGAACGTGGTATTTTAAAATGATTTTTTTATCCAATGCTTTTATCTACTCGTCGTCTCTGTTTCTCTGTCTGTTTCAAATCTTGCAATCAATTTTTGAGTCACTTCCTGATGATAGATTTTTTTCAAATTTTGCATACATGCTCAAAATAGAAGACAATGCAATATTCAATTATTAGTTTTACAATAAGTCAATTAATTTAGTTAATTTTAATTAATTTCATTTTTATATGGGAAGAAATATAATAATTTATATTCGTGACTAGCAGAACGTCATGAAAATTAAATCAAGCTACAGTGGCTTGGTGGATAAGTCTCTGCCTAAGAAGCTCGAGGTCATGAGTTCAAGCGCACTGATCGACGAATATTTTTTCTTTCACATTTTTAACTTTCAAGATAATTTTGGTTTAAAGTAAAATATTTGTCGTTATTTATTCTTTTTGTATATTGCGACTTTAATATAAAATAAAAGAGTAATATAAGAAAAAATTGATTGCAAAATTTGTGTTTTAATTACATATAAAAGCATTGGGTTTTAAAAATTTGTTTTTAATTTACTTGTTTAATATTTAATTTAGTTTTAAAATAAAATATCACATACAATGAATTATGAAAATATTTTATTATTAGTTACAAGGCTAGATAAACGTCAAGTAATTCAGCGTTTTATGAATTCATCACTTGACAATGCCACGTATCTCAGCTATTACACAACAATAGAATTTTTAAAAGAATTAGCAAACTGGCTTCGTGGTAACGTACTTAAAAAAGTTAAGTCTTTTCCAGTCATTGCATTGGTGGCAGACTAATCAATAGATTTAAAATGCAAACGGAGGTGTCACAGTTTGATCTAAATCTGCCTCACAAATACATTTATCCCTAGACTAAAATTTGGCCTCACCGATGTCTTTATCCTTGTACAAAAACTTCAAAAAACCAGCCGAAACTTTATCGCCGTTGACTTCCATGATTTTGCATACATAATAGGTTTTCGATTAAAAAACATATACTTCTGAGCTGCAGATTTAACTGGCAAGCAAGCTTTCAAAACATCTTCTACTGCTCTTTCCATGTTATTTTGAGACCATCCCCCCTTCAAAGCTGTAGATACTCGTTTTCTCATTCTGAAACATAACCATAAAACATTATTAAGTAGTGATTAATATGTATATGCCTTGAATATATTAAACAAATTCATTCTATTACATTAAAATTTTGATCAACAATGAACCTCAACACATTTATGAAAATTGAAACATTCAGCAATACTGAATGACTATGGCCATTCAGTACGAACCGAGATGTACGAGCATTTTAGTGCGCTACGAGCAAAATAATAATTTTAGACATCCAAAATTTAGATTAAAATATTAATCATACATATCTTTATTTACCAAAATATCTTACAAAATATAACCTTCAATATTTGATGAGAATAGAATAGTTCTGACCTGACTAGTTTTCACTTTTTCTTGCGAAAAACCAAAAAGCTCTATAAATATAAATGTCGAACGAAATACACGAGATTGCAAGCCAGTCCCTAGCCTGGAGAAAGGAGGAGGGAAAAGAAAAAGGATCAAATTCTGATCCACGACAGGAAGTACTTAAGTGCTTCCTACATACAGGTCATCAGAGTCTTAAAACACCTGGTGTAAAGGACTATAAACTATTATTACAAAAAAAGAAATACACGAGACACAAAAGAACAACACTGAACAAAGAGTTCATATATATACACATTTTAAAAAAGAGATGGGCGTAAAAAATAAATTAACAAATGAGAAAATCTCAGTAGCCGTTCAGTACAGTGGCCATTCAGTCCGGTTCTCCCCTATGGTGTTTGATATATAGTTATATGGTGTTTGCGTTTTAAGACACTTTTTTGTTCTTTCTATACACATTTTCCTCGATAATTCGTCTAATTTCGGTATAATAATCAAACACAGAATAACAATACACCTTAATATTAAAAAAATCATTTAAAACTATAAATCCAAATTTATTTATTTAAAACTTTCTGTAGCGGTTTTGATGTTGGAGCAAATCTGTCAATGATCATTATTTCATGTTTTTTACTTATTAAATAAAATTATTATTACAGTTAAAGTTTAACAATGGTGTTAGAAGTGGGATTTAAACCTGCGTCCACATTCGTGGACCTGCATTGCAAAGCAAGGCTTATCCTTGAGTCTGGCGCCTTAAACCGCTCGGCTATCCTGACACCTGATACTGTGCACATTTTCTACATTTATTCACTATCCATTATATGTCTATATATTCATATTTTTATGATATAGTTTATATATATATATATATATATATATATATATATCGGAGGAGGAGATGCATATATATATATATATATATATATATATATATATATATATATATATATATCAAAATTTCTAAATGGATGGATTTTTAAACTTTTTTCGTTACCCCCTTTTATTTTTTTCTTCCCCCCTGTTTTTTGCCGGACGCAGCTGCGTCCGCGTGTATATAGGATAGAAGCCACTGGCGGGCGCAGTTTCACCTGGAAAAAAACACGGAGTAGGGAAAATAACGCAACTTACACATATTTTCACGCATATTAATTAAAATTTAAGTGGAGCTGAACGACGTTTTGCTTCACAACATTAACCGGAGATTCTTTAGTTAACATTTAATGACCGTCCTATCTCATCTTGTCTGGGATGACTGATTCAACACGTTTCACAACGTGACCACTTCTATTCCTGGATCAGACCATGGACTCCTAGATAGAACTTTTCACTGAAACCTTGATAGATTTTGAGAGTGCCTACGTTCCAAAAATTTATCCTAAGAAAACTCTTTTCTAGTGAAATAGTTGAAGACCGGGGGTAATCACAAGGTAATTTTCCAAAAAATGTCCCACAACTTTTTTCTTAAAATAGCTAATGACCAAAGAAAGGGTAGTTAAACCATCCAAAAAATTCAGAAGTCACCAATAAAAGCATTAAAACCAAAAACAAAACTTACACTGACTGCATGCTCAAACCAATATATATAAGAATAAGAACAATATTTAATAAGAGCTTATTAATTAATAAGAATTTAATAATTAATTAGAAAGTAATAATTTCCTAACAAGGGGTCATGCTGGAGTGCCACATTTTGTCAGAAGCCAACAAAATCATGCCAAAGAATGTTTTACTTAATGTTAGAATCCATCTAACTCATGATATTAACAGAATTTAAAGTTAATCAAGATCATAACATCATCATCATCATCATCATCATGAATAAATTATATTAAGATATCTTAATAACAAAACCAGGGCCGCAAACAAGCTCCGAGTTGATTAACATCATCGGTCACCTTCACATTAAACTATCCCATGCACATCAGCTTGACAATCACGAGCAATACATCAACGAGAAACAATGATTGTCGAGTGGAGGCGATGGTTACAAGGTATGGACTACTTCTGGTTTAAAATTAACAGTAAACGGGCTCAAGGGATCATCCGGGATGTCTTCAAGTAAAAAACGGGTGTTGAAGTGCCTCGTTGAGTGTGATGCGTTGGGAAGGCTTGTAGGCGAGCATTCTCGATATCAGATCAAAAAGCTGACAGTGACTCTCTGAGTTGGACCTCATGTATCTCTGAATAATTAATAAAAAATTTACATTTAATAATAATAATGATGAATTTATATAGCGCCAGATAAGTCAGAGGCGCTTACGAAGGTTCCTTTGGAATCGGAAACTTCGAAGAACACGCTATTTTCATAGACATGAGTTAACCCTAGATAACGCTGAGTTGACGTGAGCACATGTGAGTTATTTTCTTGCTCAAGGAAATTACGTGCCTGAACCGGGAATCGAACCCGGGTCCTACGACTCTCAAAGCCGGTATCTATACCACTAGACCAACACGTCTCATTTAAAACAGATAATATTAGAGGCGCTGGTGGCAGAGCGGTAGAGCGTTCGCCTGTTAATCATTAGGTCGGCAGTTCAAGCCTCACCGGAGTCACCAGCGTAACTCCCTTAAGCAAGGAGTTCACTCGCATTGCTAAAGGGGTAGGCGCCTATAAATGGCTGCCTCTGCAAAGAACCCTTCAGTGGCCTTGAAGTCCTTTAGGATTTACGCCACTCTAAATATTGTCAAACATTATTATTATTATTATTATTATTATTATTAATCAATTATCAAGTTTTTTTCAATAAATAAACATTCTGGTTACATAGTAGTAAATCGAGAAACGCATGCACCATACACATTTTGAAAAAATTTATATTACAGGTATACATGTGACAGTTAAAACAAGTCTTAATTTGAGCATGAAATAACGAACTGAGATATCTACAAACTTTTAGCGACTTGCACTGATCCTTGACCGCTTGACCATCTTCGCTGTTCTCATCCCAAGCAAGCTGGTCGTTTCGGAAGTATTTCGTTTTCCTGGGGGACGATAATTTACGTGAAATTATAATCGAGGTGAAATTTATTTAAGCGTTAATTTATTTCAAAGTTGGATGTTTTAAAATCTCGTCTATTCGTCGCCCAGGTATTTATCAAGAAAATTTCCAGAATGCTTTTCCATAAATTCTGAACAGTCAGACCCTCCAGACCTCAAAACCTTACCGGCACAAGCCCGAACCTCCTCCGATATATAGATATAATAGAAAAACAATACTAACAACGACTGCTTAGTCATGGATGAAGGCAGAGGTCCAAGAATTCTTTCCATCATGGCCAGATGTTCAAGATTGTCATGAGTCTGTAAATAAACACAACAAGAGTTTAAAACATAACAACATAATGCTACGCTACTCCTTTGTTTGTATCGATAACAGATCTTTTTGAATAGCAAAGTAGCAAATAGGTATACCTATCTACCTACCTATCTATTTATACGCTCTGCCAGTGCTTAATAAAGGTAAGCTCATTCTATAGTGGAGCTTTAATGCAAACGATAATTTGAACTTTCTGTGACAAATATTTAATTAAAAAACTATATTTAGGTATAAACATTTTTATCGGATTATTTTTACTAAACTTTATATTTAAGTAATAACTGTTTCTAGGGACGCTATAAGGGCTTGAAATCCAACAGAAAGAAGAAATATGTTAATTAAAACTTGTTCAATAAAATCAATTAAAACATTTTAATAAGATAGGTACATTTGTTATTTATTAAATTCATGTTTTCAATAAGTTAAAATTGTTTACATTGACATGTCGGCTTATAAAAAAAACGTTTTAGGTACTTACCGTTCATTTGTTTCATAGTGTTGCGATGCGCCCCTCAAGCTGCTTTTATATTTCTGTATTGTTAATTTTCGCCATTTTTTTATCGCATTTTTATTAATTAATTTTGCAACTGTTCTGTTAAGCGCCCTTTAACCGGCTTCTGCTGAACACGGCGATATATAAATTGTCGTTTAATCATAATTTAATCAATAATAATTAATAATATCTATCATAAAATTAGAGTTAAACCATATATTTTGAGTTCCTTAGAAAATTGATAAAAAATCAAATTGATTTTCAACTGGAAGAAGTCGGCATAACATAGAAATAAATTTTATTTTGAATAAAGAAAAAAAATCGCTAATGCACAAAAACACAAACTTTCTTAGCACGTTTTTTCTAAGCTTTGTTTTTAAGGTTAGTTGTGGACATTCGTATAACAAACAAGCCATAAATTTTCAACACTTAAAACGTCGGGCGCCATTTATATTCAAAAAAGCATTTTATCTTGTTTAAAAAATAGCAGATGATTAGTTTGATTAAAAGGCGCCCCACGTTTTAAGTGTTGAAAATTTATGGCTTGTTTGTTATACGAATCTCCACAATTAACGCATGCCTCCATCAAGACATTTCTCACACAACCCAGAGAAAAATTATTTTCTTTTTTTTTGTTTACAAAAACGTGGTATTTTTAAAAGTTTTTTTTTAAATATTTTATTCAAACTTGAGGCCCTTACCATATTTTGGTGGTTGCGCCCCTATTCAACATTGTCTAATCCAATTTCACTTTACTTTATGTTTTTTTTATTAGTATTCTTGCTTTATATATCACTAGCAGTGCCCGTAGCGGCTTCGCTCGCATGAAATTAGAGAGTTTGAACCGTGCATCCATAGTAGAGATCAATTTTTTAGGTCTCGGCTCGGCCCGTCGACAACTTAGCCCAGCCCGTTTTAAAAACCCAAAATCCTGGTCCGGCACAGCCCGTCTGAATTAGGCCCGGCCCATTCTTACAGGCCTAGAAGTTCTATATACTTGATGAAAAACTTCGGCCCGTCCCACCTTGACTTCAGGTTTGGCCCGGCCCAACTGAAGACCCTAAAATCACTAAAATATCTATATACTTGGTGAAAAACCTCGGCCCGTAGCGGCTTCGCTCGCATGAAATTAGAGAATTTAAATCGTGCATACATAGTAGTGTATTGCACGGATCAACTTTTTAGGTCTCGGCTCGGCCCGTCGACAACTTGGCCCAGCCCGTTTCAAAAACCGAAATTCCGGCCCGGCATGGCCCATCTAATATGAGCCCGGCCCGTTTTTACAGGCCGAGAAGTTCTATATACTTGATAAAAAACTTCGGCCCGTCCCACCTTGACTTCAGGTTTGGTCCGGCCCAACTGAAGACCCTAAAATCACTAAAATATCTATATACTTGGTGAAAAACCTCGGCCCGTAGCGGCTTCGCTCGCATGAAATTAGAGAATTTAAATCGTGCATACATAGTAGTGTATTGCACGGATCAACTTTTTAGGTCTCGGCTCGGCCCGTCGACAACTTGGCCCAGCCCGTTTCAAAAACCGAAATTCCGGCCCGGCATGGCCCATCTAATATGAGCCCGGCCCGTTTTTACAGGCCGAGAAGTTCTATATACTTGATAAAAAACTTCGGCCCGTCCCACCTTGACTTCAGGTTTAGCCCGGCCTGTCTGAACACCCTAAAATCACTAAAATGTCTATATACTTGGTTAAAAATCTCGGCCCGTCCCACCTTGATTTAAGGTTTGGGCAGGGCGTATGAAGATCCTAAAATAACGGCTTGGCCCGTCCGTCCGGTGATAAACTGAACTCATCTACTTTCAACCTGCACAAAACCTCAAAATACTAATTTTCACATCTGTAGCACTTACAGTTTTTGAGTAGCAGTTATTTTAAAATCAAATAACCCTTTTTCCATTTCACATTTGAGGTCCTGGAAACCAAATTTTCAAAAAATGGTGAAACACGTGTATCGTTATTTTTAGAGTAGAAACTAAATACTAATTTTACTTTTGTAGCATTTACGGTTTCTGAGTAGCAGTTACTTTAAAAACCAAGTAACCCTATTTTCCACCCCATATTTGAATTCCTGGAAACCAAATTTTCAAAAAATGGTAAAACACGTATATCATTATTTTTGGAGTAGAAACCAAATACTAATTTTTACTCCTGTAGCATCTACAGTTTTTGAGTAGCAGTTACATTAAAAACTAAATAACCTTATTTTCCACCTCACATTTGAAGTCCTGGAAACCAAATGTTAAAAAAATGGTAAAATACGTATATCTTTATTTTTAGAATAGAAACTAAATACTAATTTTTACATCTGTGGTATTTACAGTTTTTGAGCAGCAGTTACTTTAAAAACCAAATAACCCTATTTTCCACCCCACATTTGAAGTCCTGGAAACCAAATTTTCAAAAAATTGTTAAACCCGTATATCATTATTTTTAGAGTAAAAACTAAATACTAATTTTTACTTTTGTAACATTAACAGTTTTTGAGTAGAAGCTACTTAAAAAACCAAATAACCCAATTTTCCAACCCACATTTGAGGTCCGGGAAACCAAATTTGTAAAAAATGGTGAAACACGTATATCTTTATTTTTAGAAAAGAAACTAAATAATAATTTGTACATCTGTGGTATTTACTGTTTTTGAGTAGCAGTTACTATAAAAGACAATTAGCCCTATTTTCCACCCCACATTTGAAGTCCTGGAAACCAAATTTTCAAAAAATGCTAAAACACGTATTTCATTATTTTTGGAATAGAAACTAAATACTAATTTTTACTCCTGTAGCATTAACAGTTTTTGAGTAGAAGCTACTTTAAAAACCAAATAACCCAATTTTCCAACCCACATTTGAGGTCCGGGAAACCGAATTTTCAAAAAATGGTGAAACACGTATCTTTTTATTTTTCAAAAAGAATCTATATACCAAATTTCAAAAAAAAATTTTAGAAAAATATTTTAGAAAAAAGTTTGTTTTCCAGTTTTTTCCCCTCAGGAGCAAAATTTTCTAAAATCCTTTCTTAGCGGATGTTTACGCTATAAAAGTAATATAAGTTCCAAATTTCACGTTCCTAGGATGAGGCGTTTGAGCTCGGCGTTGATTATCAGTCAGGACATGTTCTTTTATATATATAGATGTATTCTGGTCAATTTTATCTCGCTCTTTTATCTCCGATGGGGTTTATATCAACCAAATTGGTTTGTATTATATTTACTTTCTAATCATCTCGTCCAGTTTTAGGTAAGTACGTCCTTGCTTTATTCCAATTTTAGTTTGACATTTACATTTGTCGGTTTTTCTCTCATATTCGCAATAATTTTCTGTTACAAAGGGCTCTGATCAATGTTTTATCCTGACGTCTTAGGGGGAATTTCCCCCTCTCCAAAAATGACAAATTCGCCCTCCGAAATTTCAACTTTTTTCAACATTAACAGACAGATATTTCACGTGTGGAATGTAAATTTGAGGATTTGGTGTGTGGTAACCACGCAAACATAAAAAGAAATTATTTTTTTAATTAAAAAAAATGTTTAGAAAATTTTCAAACTTCAATACGATACATTGTCATGATGAACAAACTTATATTTCAAATTACAGCTTAATTAGAGGACGGAAAGTTTCAAAATTTCCAAACCATCAAGCAAGCAAGACCGGGAGTGAAGTTAAAATGAAGGATTTAAAAAATCTCAAAATGAGTAAAATACATTGTCATAAAAATCAAGTCATTCTAAGTTTTGGTTTGATTGGATTATGGAAAGTTTGTTACAATGTTTTATCCTGACGTCTTAGGGGGAATTTCCCCCTCCCTAAAAATGACAAATTCTCCCTCCAAAATTTAAACTTTTTTTAACATTATCAGACAGATATTTCACGTGTGTAAAAAAAAAATCGTTAACGCACAAAAACACAAATTACTGAAAAATTATCTTAGCACATTTTTTCTAAATCTTGGTTTCAGGTTTTCAGAAAATATAAAGTTTTTTAACATAAAAGTGAAAAGTGAACAAAGATAAAAAGTTCTGCAAAAAATTAATCGTTTCCATTCTTAAGGTCAAATTTATTGCTGCGCAAAAAATAGTTTAAGTAAACAAAAATGAAAATGAAAAAAATTGAATTTATTTTTAAATTGTGTTATAGCATTTTTTTAGGCCGAGAGTTTCTGAATTTGATTTTTCTTCTTATACCTTCATGACTTGTTCCGAATCTCTGTTCAAGAATACGATTTGAGCAGTTATTTTTAATAAAATTTATAATAGCATCGCTTTGTGGAATTATCTTATTTGTAAATTCGTAATACTTTTCGCATGCCATTAGTAGATAAGAGACCGATTGTTCACGATCTTCTCTATTTTCAGGCCTGTGTGACAAAACGGTTTTAATCCAGTTATGATTTGGTGATAATAGCTCTTTCCATATAAAATTGTCATGAAAGGAATAAATTAATGGTTTTACCCAAAAACACCTGTATCTCGAATTCAACAGCACTTTAATAACCTTTTTTATTTCGCTGCTTTTAAAACCGAATTTGGATAAAACATGCAATAACTTTATACAACAAGAGCAAATATTTGCACTGTCTTGGGGATTATACAGATAAATTATTTTGTATAAAGATTCAATAATGATAGGAAGGATTTTTTTTTTACTTAAGAGTTTTCTAAAACACTCTTCAAAAATTCCGCTTTTCCAAAATACGTGTTTTAATGACGCTGCAATACCTTCAACTGTGTCATAATTAGTAACAATCTCAGAGCTTAGGTTTGTAGACATTTTCAATGTGTACCAACGAAAACTCAAGCCTAAATACTGTAAATTTCTCGAATGCGTCCACGCGACAGGTTCAACGACTTCAGCATACGCGTTACTGATGTCTAAATGAACTAAATTTGGTAATTTGTCAATCATTGTATATATTAATTGCAGATTACCGTTATTAATCTTTTTTAAGCAACGGTTTTCACTTATGTCAAGCCACTTTAATTTGGAAAGGCATGATATTGAATCAATTAATTTCCTCAACGATATCCTAGCCGACATATTAAAAGCCAGTTTTTGCAGATTAACAAAATTTGAAATTTTGCCTAACGTTTTCGCAGCACTATCACAACGAGATATGCTTAACATTTTTAAATTCTCACAAGGAAATTTAATTTTAAAAAGATCAATTAGATTTTTTTCCTGTTGGGATTTTTGCGAACAAACACAACGCAAAGAAAGTCTAGTTAATTTAGGACAAAACCACACAGAATTGTTCATGAAATTGTTGCGACAACTTTTTATATAACCGCATAATACATCTAAATTTAGTTCTTCTAAATTTGATGATAGAGAATGGTTTTGGCAAAATTGATAAAAAAATTCTTCTGATTGTCCGAACCTTTCTATATTTTTTGGAAAACCTGAAAATCCAGAAAACGAAATACAAGTAAGATTTCCTCTGTTGACAATGGTTGATAAAGGTTGAAAAAACGTATTAATATCAACATCTTTAAGTTTTAATTCACTATAGCATGAAAATTTTAAATGAAATGGAATTAGATACTCAAGATGTTGTTCCATCCCTATTTTTTGACTTCTTGAAATTATGTCTTCAAAAATACTCGATGACAGTTTAATGTGGTCTTTAACTTTAAAAGGAAGACATTTGTTCTCAGAGCATGTTGTAAGAAAAGTTTCCTTGAAATTGAATAAGACAAAATCTGTGCATGAAAGTTTTAGTGATAGTAAGTGACTCATTTTAAAACTTAAACTTTTATAATTTCATGAATAAAAACAATAATAATTTGCATATGTTAGCATACAATATCATTTTTACTGAACACATATTCCAACGATGTTTTAGAAATGATATAAAAATTTTTAACAGAATATATATATATATATATATATATATATATATATATATATATATATATATATATATATATATATATATATATATATATATATATATATATATATATATATATATATTTAGCCTACGACGCCTTATCAAGACAAGTCTTGCTCAAGGCAAGAGAGGGAGGGTACTTGCAAAGACAGCCATTTATATGCGCCTACCCCTTTAGCAAATGCGAGTGAACTCCTTGCTTAAGGGAGTTACGCTGGTGACGCCGGCGGGGTTTGAACTGCCGACCTGACGATCGACAGGCGAACGCTTTACCGCTCTGCAACCACAATCATTTAGTTTGGTTCTCAATTGGATTATTTGTTTACTCGAACGAGTGAAATGAATGATGAATTGTTCTCGAATTTGAATGGATTGCAAAGCTTGAAGCCTTGAACTTTTGTTATTAATAATAATAATAATGTTTATTTTCTACAGCATAGTGTCACCTGACGCTATGCGATGCCGGACCCCTAACGAGGTCTTAAGCTACTATTAAAGTAGCTTCGGCTATGGTAGAACCTTACTAAACAAAAACAAAATAAAAATTCAGTTCAATAAATTCACAAGTTTTAAATGAAAATCGTCCTTTCTGTAATATTCAATCAAAAAGATGTCAAGCTTGTTTTTGAAAGCATTAACTGAATTGGTGCAAGTTATTTCGTTCGGCAGTACGTTCCAAATTGCCAGGACTCTGTTGCTGAATAAGTGTTCACGGGGTCGATAGTTTGTAATGGCTTCTCGTTTCAGACGATGATCATTATTTGCACGAATACCACCAGCTGGTCCATCTATCCTTGCTGAAGGAAACGGTTGATTTGGGTTAACCCAATTGACTGTGTTAAACCCCTTGACAATTTTAAAATATTGTATGAGGTCTCCTCTAGTCATTCTCTCAAACAAATAAGGAAGGCCGATTGCAGCCAGTCTATCAGAATAAGGCAATGATCGAATTTGAGGAATTAATTTGGTTGCATTGCGTTGAACAGATTCGAGTGATATTATATTAATATTATATTCGAGTGATATTATATTAAGGTTTCCACACAGAAGCACAGTATTCAAGGTGAGGTCTTACATATGTGCTAAAGAGGATTTTCAATGTGTGAGTCGTCCAGTAAATGAACGTGCGCTTGAGTGTTGCAAGCGCCGCAGAAGCTTTCGCCTTCGAGTTCTCTATTTGATTCGTCCAGCTTAGTTTGTTGTCAACGTAGATGCCCAGATCACGCTCAACCATGGTTTCGCTGAGGATGTGGGAATGTCCATCAGCATCGGTCATTGTAAACTTCTGGTGTATGTGGTGCGGATCCATCGCGTCCAAAGGAAAGTTAAATTAGTTTTCATTTGTGATTTTATGACATTTTTAATTCCAGTATGTTGTATTACAAATTTATATTGACTTAGTCATATTAATACTGCTAACTACCCAAAAACATTATACAACTACTTTTTTAATTTATTGTTCGCGGTTTTTCGGCTCAACCGAATTTCAGCCGCATTTTTGTTCTGTTCAACAGGCTTAGTTGGTTTTTGGAGTGGAAGTCGAAACAATAGCATTAGATGATCAGATAAGCCAGTTTCTTGCACAGAAACTTGAAGATCTACCATATCATCACGTGAAATCACGAGATCAAGCTGCCCTCCTAGCCGATGCGTTGGAATTGTCTCATGAATAATCAAATTGAAAGAAGTTAGCAATTCATGCAGTTTCATTGCAATTATATCATTTTGTCTTTCAACGTGAATGTTCAGGTCTCCAGTAATAACAATTGGTCTACGGTATGTTGACAATATTTCCAAAAGGAAACAGAACTCATCAAAGAATTTCTTGGTTGCAGGCTTTGATCCAGGACGATAGACTGATAACAATACAACTCCAGTCTGATTGCTAGAGATATTACAACATAAAAATTCGAATGACGCAACTGGTGTTCGAAGATCAATTTCAGTCATAGACAAGCCATCCTTATAAATAATTGCAATTCCACCATGATTTATCAAAGCCCGAGATTTGCTTGTATGGTCAGCAGGACGTGCCCGATCAAGACACTTGTAACCAGCAGGAGTAACACGGCCCAACAAAACGCTATCACCAGATTCATGCCAAGTCTCTGCTGCAACAAAAATGTCAATAGACTGAGACGCAATCAGATCACAGATTCGAGACGATTTCTCTTTGATCGAACACACATTATGAAAAGCAACAGACAGGCCAGCAAAAACTTCTTTATTAAAAACTTTTCTTGAATTTTTGCAATTGATTACCCCGGATGCAGTACCGAAAGGGCGAATCCTTAGTTAAATTTGCATTTAATTTGTTTCTTTCAAGTCTAAGCTGATAATCCAGTTGTCTTTCCGCTTCTGTTAAATCCGGACTGATATAGACGGATTTATGGTCACTGTTTCTCAGAATTTTGGCAGCCATGAGAATCGGATTCCTAAGACTAACATCAGATAATTCTACCAAAATTGGACCTGGTTTGCTTGTGTCTTTAGATCTTAGTCGTTTCAAATGTACAGGTTTTACCTCAGACTTACCGATTACATTCAAGATTTGTTTAACGGATTCTTCATCCTCAGTTTTTTTAGTAGCCTGGGCTGAGTTCGGTGACTCAGGGATACCGTAAACAATTATATTCTTTTTTCTTCTTTCACGATCCTTCAGTTCATTTATTGAAGCATTAACAACAACCAACTGAGCAGCTGGCTGTTTTGTTTTTTGAGTACCGGCTTTCACCACTTGAATCCAGTCATTCACAATCGATGGGGATTTTTTCTCGGTCTGTGCGACCGCCAAATCTGTTTTCAACTTGCAGATTTCGTCAAGATTGATTTTGTCTTTACTTTCAAGTAGCGTTAATCGCTCCGAAAGTGATGAGACAAACGCCGAGATTTTGCCGCACCATTCATGCAGCATTTTCGAAGCTACTGAATGATTGCCTTGTCCAAAACACGGCCAATGTTTCTCAAGTAGAAAATCAGTATTCATTTTGTTTATAGCAATTAATTATGAATATGAATATATATATATATATATATATATATATATATATATATATATATATATATATATATATATATATATATATATATATATATATATATATATACATATATATATATATATATATATATAAATATGTATATATATATATATATATATATATATAAATATGTATATATATATATATATATATATATATATATATATATATATATATATATATATATATATATATATATACCGTAAACAATTATATTCTTTTTTCTTCTTTCACGATCCTTCAGTTCATTTATTGAAGCATTAACAACAACCAACTGAGCAGCTGGCTGTTTTGTTTTTTGAGTACCGGCTTTCACCACTTGAATCCAGTCATTCACAATCGATGGGGATTTTTTCTCGGTCTGTGCGACCGCCAAATCTGTTTTCAACTTGCAGATTTCGTCAAGATTGATTTTGTCTTTACTTTCAAGTAGCGTATATATATATATATATATATATATATATATATATATATTGACAGTATTTGGGTATCAACTTTTGCATAAACACGCTCTATTAAATGCTACGGCCCATTTTCTACAACACCATTTCTTTACTACTGCTTCAAACCGTCTAAATTTTCTTCCCGAATTAATTACACAGTCATCAGTGCACAAAACTTTATTGTCACGAGGGGTTGACCGGCCGGTTTCGGCTTTATCCATCATCAGAACCCCTATAATAAAGTAAGGAAAATCAAATATATAAAGATAGAGAAACACTAATGAAACCATTCAAATATAAAACTAAAAACATAAAATTCCAAACACATACTATATATATATATATATATATATAGGGATCAAAATTTCTAAATGGATGGATTTTTAAACTTTTTTCGTTACCCCCTTTTATTTTTTTCTTACCCCTTGTTTTTTGCCGGACGCAGCTGCGTCCGGGTGTATATAGGATAGAAGCCACTGGCGGGCGCAGTTTCACCTGGAAAAAAAACAGGGAGGAGGGAAAATATAAATTACCCAACTTACACATATTTTCATGCATATTGATTAAAATTTAAGTGGAGCTGAACGACGTTTTGCTTCACAACATTAACCGGAGATTCTTTAGTTAACATTTAATGACCGTCTTATCTCATCTTGTCCGGGATGACTGATTCAACACGTTTCACAACGTGACCACCTCTATTTCTGGATCAGACCATGGACTCCTAGATAGAACTTCTCACTGAAACCTTGATACGCTGATGGTTTTTACGAAAAAACTTTCTTTTGCTTGCAATTTATTTAGTTTGTTATTGCGGAGGGAAACAATTGCGCTGTTTTATCAAATAAGTTAAGCAGAACCAGCAGATCATGAATATGACCGTAAAAAGGATGAACTTACCAGCCACAAAGACACAAGCTGTACTGATAATGTGTAAAATGTCTCTAAAAAAACATGATAAAAATTCCAATGGACAAAACTTTTGACAGATTTCCAACTCCATCAACACCATTAAGAAAACCTTGTGTGGGGCTAGATTTTGAGAGTGCCTACGTTCCAAAAATTTATCCTAAGAAAACTCTTTTCTAGTGAAATAGTTGAAGACCGGGGGTAATCACAAGGTAATTTTCCAAAAAATGTCCCTCAATTTTTTTCTTAAAATAGCTAATGACCAAAGAGAGGGTAGTTGTACCATCCAAAAAATTCAGAAGTCACCAATAAAAGCATTAAAACCAAAAACAAAACTTACACTGACTGCATGCTCAAACCAATATATATAAGAATAAGAACAATATTTAATGAGAGCTTATTAATTAATAAGAATTTAATAATTAATAGGAACTTAATAATTAATTAGAAAGTAATAATTTCCTAACGAGGGGTCACGCTGGAGTGCCACTTTTTGTCAGAAGGCAACAAAATCATGCCAAAAAATGTTTTACTTAATGTTAGAATCCATCTAACTCATGATATTAACAGAATTTAAAGTTAATCAAGATCATAACATCATCATCATCATCATCATCATGAATAAATTATATTAAGATATCTTAATAACAAAACCAGGGCCGCAAACAAGCTCGGAGTTGATTAACATCATCGGTCACCTTCACATTAAACTATCCCATGCACATCAGCTTGACAATCACGAGCAATACATCAACGAGAAACAATGATTGTCGAGTGGAGGCGATGGTTACGAGGTATGGGCTACTTCTGGTTTAAAATTAACAGTAAACGGGGTCAAGGGATCATCTGGATGTCTTCAAGTAAAAAACGGGTGTTGGAGTGCCTCGTTGAGTGTGATGCGTTGGGAAGGCTTGTAGGCGAGCATTCTCGATATCAGGTCAAAAAGCTGACAGTGACTCTCTGAGTTGGACCTCATGTATCTCTGAATAATTAATAAAAAAATTTACATTTAAAACAGATGATAATATTAATCGGTTATCAAGTTTTTTCTTCAATAAATAAACATTCTGGTTACATAGTAGTAAATCGAGAAACGCATAAACCATACACATTTTGAAAAAATTTACATTACAAGTATACATGTGACAAATAAAACAAGTCTTAATTTGAGCATGAAATAACGAACTGAGATATCTACAAGCTTTTAGCGACTTGCAATTTAAAAAATCTACATAACGAGTATACATGCGACAGTTAAAACAAGTCTTAATTTGAGAACCGAGATATCTACAAACTTTTAGCGACTTGCACTGATCCTTGACCGCTTGACCATCTTCGCTGTTCTCGTCCCAAGCAAGCTGGCCGTTTCGGAAGTATTTAGTTTTCCTGGGGGATGATAATTTACGTGAAATTATAATCGAGGTGAAATTTATTTAAGCTTTAATTTATTTCAAAGTTGGATGTTTTAAAATCTCGTATTTTTGTTGCCCAGGTATTTATCAAGAAAATTTCCAGAATGCTTTTCCATAAATTCTGAACAGGCAGACCCTCCAGACTTCACAAGCCCGAACCTCCTCCGATATAGATATAATAGAAAAATAATACTAACAACGACTGCTTAGTCATGGATGAAGGCAGAGGTCCAAGAATTCTTTCCATCATGGCCAGATGTTCAAGATTGTCATGAGTCTGTAAATAAACATAACAAGAGTTCAAAACATGGCATACAGATTGTGCGAGAGAAAACTTAAACAGCATGTCACAGGAGAATTACATCACATGCTACTGCTATAAGCCATCATCCTCATCATTCATTTTCAAAACATCCATTTTCTACTCTTAACTAGAAATGAATATTTTCCCCCGTATTAACATATAGCATTTTGTAAAAGTTTTACACGGGGATGCCCTTAATGCAAATTTCTTTTTAGATGGCTTTTTATGGTATGCATGAATATAAGAGGCTATACTACTATAGTCTATCAGCACCCTAAATCGAATTTTAATGTTATTGTAATGTTAGAAAAAATTAACATTAAATCCAACCTGAAACATAGTGTGACCGGTGTATAACTCGAACAATATGCAGCCGATACTCCAGACGTCACACGGATAAGACCACCCTAGTTCTGCAATTACAACATTTATGAATGAGTCGTAATTTCAATCAGGTTCAAAGTACAATCAACACGAAACGCAAATATGTCGCTCTCTCTCAGACATGGCTACACAGCTGATTCGGCTTCATATTGAAACACTGCACACTCACTGCTGCTAATCTATTGCTCCAGTTTCGATGCTTGGATCCAGCCAGAGCAAGATCAAACCATGATCCACTTCAAAGAACTGTTTGTCGATTAACCAAGTTGACGATATAATGAAACATTAATTTCTATCTTTGCAACAAAACTTTGAATACATTTACAACATTATTAACCAACAAAAATGTGAATACGACCACACAAAAAAAAACCTGAATAAACCCAACAGAATCAACGCCGTACCTAAAACGACCTCCGGGGCACGATAGTGGCGAGTGGAGACCACCCGGCTGTGGTGTTCTTCCTCGAAGGTGGCCGAACCAAAATCGATGATCTGTATGTCGGCGCACTTCACTTGACGTAGCTCTCGTTCCTGCGTGTAATTAAAAATTATAATAATTTATTCAGACTGGAGAATAATTAATTATTTCAACTAAAAGAAAAACGAGCACAAAAAATAAAATCGCAATCGAAGGTTTGAAATCATGTCAGGTTACGCTAGCGGATTTAATTCATCATAAGTTACAGATAAGCGTCCTCGCCTTGTTGCGTATTTTTTTCGTTTTGTACGACTTTGACGTCGAGTCGACGAAGAGAATGTTTTCCGGTTTCAGATCGGTGTGCGTGAGTTTGTGGTCGTGCAGGACTGCAAGCGAAAAATGTCCGATTAGAATTCGTCAAATAATTAATAAATCAGAATTTAAGTACATCAGAATCAATACATTAATATTGGTCATGTATGCCATTTAATACAAACCACTTTTATTAATATGTAATTAGTTAATACTGACAGATATTTCTTTTCCTCTTTCCATAATTTAAAAATTTTAAAGTAAGTCATTACTAAAAATCTTCAAGAAGTCATTAAATCTACATTCCGTAGAGAGAACAATAATTTCATGGAACGTTCAGAAAAAAAATTAAAGATCGGGCAGCAAAAAAGAGAAAGCAGAATTTAAAAAAAAGTAGACCAACATTTAACAGCTCGAACCAGCTGGTAGGCCATCTGCTGTACATGCTCCATCGGGTACGGATAATAATAGTTCTTTTTCTAAAAAATTTAAGATCAAACGACGTTAAGGGATGCACGGAAATAATTTTTGTCATTAAGTTTCAATTAAAACATTTAAAATCAAATTAATAATGTTTTCATTTAACTTATATATTCATAATTTGATTTTACAAGAACGTCTTAAGCCCAGTTCTGGGTTTCATAAATAAATAAATATACTTATAATATATTATGTATTCATAATTTGATTGAACAAGAACAACTTAAACCCAGTTCTGGGTAATATATTCATAAATAAATAAATATATTCATAATATATTATGTATTCATAATTTGATTGTACAAGAACAACTTAACCCCAGTTCTAGGTAATATATTCATAAATAAATAAATATATTCGTAATCTGATTGTACAAGAACATCTTAAACCCAGTACTAGGTAAATGCATCCGACAGCTATCGGGAGAAAGAAATAAATACCAACCATGAAATCGAAGACGCTCTGTCCCAGCAATTCGAAAACAATGCAGATGTGGCCGTAGTAGTCGAACCAGTCCAACATCTTGATGCACAACCTGTTGTATCCATAAATTTGTTGTACATAATTATAAATCCTGATTAATAATAATAATAATAATAATAATAATAATAATAATAATAATAATAATAATGCGGCAAAAATATGGCAAATAGGAAGTATTAAAAAACCGATCAAAGATTCAACGATAACAAAATAACTTTAAACATAAATTATTTAATATTAAAGACTGAAAAAATTTGAATAAATTCTTCTTACAGTCTTCCTTTGGCGTTCGTTCGGTGAATTTTTTTCAGAATTTCAACTTCAGTCCTTGCAGCCTCCCTGTACTTTGGAATGTTCCGGATTATTTTCACTGCTCGCCTCTCCCCTCTGTCCGTTCGAAAGTGGAAAATTCAAACGACAATTTATAAAAAACGTTAGTAATTGAAATGAACATCAGTTTTTTTTAATAATAATAGAAAAAACATATTAAAAAAATTGCATTTGAAACTAAAAATTACTTTGTGATATCTTTGGCTTCGATGACTTGACCGAACGTTCCTTGACCAAGAGTCCTAATGAGCTGATCTAAAAGGGTTTTAAAGAAAAAATTCAAACATATTTATTTTAGCCTTTTATAAACGATGAAAAACCCACAAAATATAGTCCCTCTTACTCTTAATGCTTAACAATTTAAGCCAACTATCGAGCAGATTTAAATTAATTATATATTTAATTTTTACACAAAATTAATCAGAAGAGTGAAAATTTTACTAATAACAATAACATGTAGTATTTAAAAAACAACTAATTTAATCTACAAAAAAATAATTTAATCTTAAAAAAATTAATTTAATCTTAAAAAAAATAATTTAATCTTAAAAAAAATTAATTCAATCTTAAAAAAATTAATTTAATAATTGATAATACAAGCGTCGATCTTCGAGGAACGACCGAAGAAACAAAAAAAAGTCGAAGACGGAACGAAGCCAAGTAAGTAAAGTACATCTGTCGTTGAGTAGGTCTCCTTCCTTGTATAACAGATGACCTTCTTCGTCGTTCTTGATTGCCTTCTGCTTGTGGTGGTTATGTTTGTGCGCCTGCGATGCGTTTCGTATGTCGTGGCAGAGAGTCGCCGTCGTCGGAGGTGGGCAGTGTCAAGACGTCGGCAGGGCAGAAGAACCAGCAATCGACCCATCGACCAATGAGAAGACAGCGTCATCATCATCATCATCATTTCGTATGAAAGCGTGTCAAATACGACAGAAGGAAAAGACAAGATGGAAATGTGTTAACATCATGGCCGCTTCCAGCCACACTTATGTGATTATTTAAGGTTTAAATAAAAATTCATTGATTTAAACATCTGACAAATTCTATCTAGAATTCAGCCTTGTACTCACCCAAGTTGAATTCGTCCTTGAACTTCGGGAAGACCTTCGGGAATGTCGACCGCTCCGGCAGTGCCTGTGCTTCTGCCTCTTGTCACGGTCATAGTTACCGTTTGATACAGATCTCGAAGAACAGCCAGCTCCATTGGCATGATTATCCTTGGAAGATCTTTAAAAAGTTGCATCATCAAATCATTTAAAATGCATCATGACATAAACCAAAAATGAAAATTTTTAAATGTCAATAAAAAATTAAATATATAAAATATTGAAGTTTCAGTACCTATAACCATCCGCATATGAAGGGGCTCTCGAACCAGATGAATTTCTCTTGTGCTTATACGATCTATTATTATAGGTTTCTGAATGATCGTTATCATAAGAATATTTTCTTTTCTGCTAAAATTAAAATTTATAATTTTCACTTGTGACTTGTTGCGTAAGTAAGGAGATTTCCCCCGGTATCCCCCGATGGGTTATAGAAGACGCCAGAAAAAAACAAAATGCTTTAAAATTATAATCGATAGCTTACCCTTGATAAATCAGCCATTTTTATAATTGCCGAGTTAGTTAAAAACACTAAACTCGTCTCGTATTATTACAAAGAACAAACACAGCAATTCTAACATAGAGTTTTTTTTAATTTTTTCACAAATGATACAAATATAATTACTATTGAAATATTGAATCACTGTTCAACAATCAAAATTTTAAAAACAAACAAGTTGAGTGTTTTGAAGTGTTTACAAAAATACCAGCGGTCGCCAGCCCGAATAACGACTTTCTCTATAAAATATGAATAACTTATAGAAAAAATTTCAAATTATTAATTGCAAAAGATATTCAAAAACTGAAAACATCAAGCAATGTATCAATGTAAAACGACGTGAAATGCCGACTGTTTTGGATTTGAAGTTTTTAAGCGGGTCATTCGAGGAGGTTGAATTGCTATATACGGGTCAAACTAAACAAGTAAATGATCGAAAGTTTGGTTATTTATGAGTTACCTAGATACTATCAAATGATGCAATATTAACCAGATGATTTTTGCTTAAAACTCAAGCCAGACCGCACTAAATTACTCATAATAACAAACTAATGTTTCATTAAAACATGACTGCATAGAGTAGGTTATTAGGATCTGTGACAGACGCCTGCATTTATACCCAGCTAACAAAAATTTTGTAGATTGTGGTCGTAAAGGATACTGTGTCTGACAAAAACTACATTGTCAAGATTTCTTCACCCAACTCAGTCAGCTCAGAATCACTGAAGCATGAATGCCACGTCTTGAAACTAATTAACGGAAAATGTCCATTTATTATAGAAATGGTCGCTTGCTTCAAAAATGATAATAGGGTGAGCCATTCATTAATTGCCGTTCAGTTAGGACGCGTGGTAGTTTTACTTATGAAGTTTAAAAGGCGCAAACCTTTAGTTACATATTTTTGCGACAGATTTGGTTACATATTTTTGCAACATATTTTGTTACATATTTTTGCGATAGAAATCCTACCAGGCTGCAAGTTTTATTATCATTTTAATTGCTATTCATTTTGCTTAACCTCCGCAAAGGATTGCATATAGGTAGGCCTATATAGGTACATATTATATGTTATAACGAATTTTTGGGTTAACACTTAGTTAACAGCACAAACGAATTTACTAAAGGGCCAAATGCATTAGCGTACTATATAGGAGCTGAAATAATGAATGTCCTAAATTTCCTAACAATACTAACTTTCCAACAAAAGGTATAATGACCGGGGTAGGAAAGTCTAGTCGCACATCATTTTCAAAAAGCAATTATAAAAGACATCTGGACTAGTTTTGTTCTAAAAAAAAAGCGGATGAATGAGAGAAAGTTTATAATAGTCATAGTCGTAGGTAAAAATTTTAAGAATTTTTGTTTAAAATTTTCTGTATGTTTTTTCGGAAAATTTTAGACTTCTTTGCCAGAATTTCAAAGAGTTTTTTTCAAATCTGAGGGGCCTATGGGCCAAATTGACTCCTATAAAATATTCAAGAAAAGAGATGGAGACAAAAACGGAATATAAATTACTTTGGTTTGCTTCAGAAGAATAAAATTGCACAGTATTTAATTATTTGACAAAATAGGCAAAATTTTGATGTTTTAATATTATGATTTAATTAAAAATATTTTCAACTAAAAATATTAACCAATCTAAATTCGGAATTCGCTTGCAATCCAATTTAAATCTTCTAGAGAAATCACCTATTAAAATATAAAGATCACAATCTTTAACAATTTTTTCTTGACTGTTCGTCTTAGTGGCGTAGGTAGGTATTAGCCTGGGTTTCAACCGCCCAGGTCGGGAACTTCCAGGGGGGGGGGGGTTAATTTTACTCCAGCAAAAAAGCGATGATCAACCAACACACTTTTAATTTTATGTATTAAATATTGCCGCTTCCTCAAAAATGGCTCTCGTCCTCCTACACCACGCCATTGCCTCGTATTTTAGTTACTAAAAGTTACTTTATATGGACCCAACTCAGGGGCCACCGAACAACCTAACGCAAACTTCTAACAAACATACAGGCATTATAAGAAATTATGTATTGATGATGATTATCAAAGCTGCACATTGAAATCTTTATTATAAATTTTATTCAATAAAATTCAGACAATCACGTGGATAATGTTGGAGCATTTGGACGGAGGGAGTCTATCCAGTCTTCTCCTTCTACAGAATCAGTTTACAGAAAAATCAACAGCTTTCTACGCCGCGTGCATCCTTCTGGCCCTGGAGTTTCTTGCTCAAATTAGAATTTGTCACAAGTAGATTAGATATTTAATTTGCTCTTCCAAAACCACTCAACAAATCTAAAGTATATTTCTAAATGTTTGTAAAAGCATAACTAAAAACGTTACATTTATACATCATTATTTACATTTAACTTATCACTATCTTCTAAAATACTACTTCACGTGTCGGAAACACAAGAGATCTCCATCTGGGAAACGTGGTACTTGATCAAACAGGTTATGCTAAACTGATTGACTTTGAGAGTGCATCTTTCATTAGAGACGATCTCTCCGACACAAAACCTATAATTAGTCAACTGAAGAGTTTGGGCAACTGCATCCACGAGATGCTGACAGGAAAAGTAAGTATTTACCACGTCCATTACAACTATTACATTATTCTTTTAATTTGTTTCTCACAAAATTATGAAATACTAGCAGGTCCCGTCGTGGCTTCGCACGCTTAAAATTAGATAATTTTATCCGCGCATCCACAGAGCTCTACGCGATTTTTTAGACCTGGTCCGCTTATTTTATAGTCATAAAATTCCAAGCCTTAATCGTTACTTTTAAGCACAAAATTCCAGGCCCGAACGGGACCGTTTCGTAAGCACAAAGGTTGAGGCCTGGCCCAGTCCGTGCTGATCTGGACTCAGCCAGTTTTAAAGGGCTCAAACCTTCAGAGCTCGGAAACAAATTTCTCAAAAATAATGAAACATGTATTTTATTATTTTTTTTTTAAAGAAAACATAAATAATTAATTTTAATGTTTTCACATTTTAATTTTTTGAGTTTTCAAGTTTTTTTTACAAACTCAATTTTTCCAAGTAGGACTTGAGGCCTGTAAAAACAGACCGGGCCTGGAATTTTGGCGTTTGAAACGGACCGGGCGGCGAAAAATCGGCCCATGCAGTACCTAACTTTAACCGGTACGTCGCAGAACTTCTGAAGTTCCGACTAAATGAATCAGCAAATACAAATTTCCATTTAGCATGAGACTTGTCTAGCCTCTAAACATCTATTGAGCATTATAGTTAGGTACAATGTTAACAAATTGTAAAACATTTTCCTGCTCTGGCAGAACATCTACAGACTGAAAGATCTCCGTAGTACTATTATGCCTGCTCGTGCCATTGGACTTCTACATAACGTATGTAAATGCTATTGTTATCATCTGCATAATGTAAGTATACAAAAACTCTAGGTGTCTTCTACAACAACCACTATAGCCGCCAAGTTATCAATAAATTGTGCACAAGCATGAAAAATTACTTATACAATTATGATATAATACCCCTTGAAAATAATGAAAACAATGACAACCAACAATCAACAACTCAAAAGCTCTCGAGCACCGTTTGAAATATCGTTCATAAAACCGACAAATTTTAGAAAATGATCCATAATATTTACTCGGTCATTGAAAAAAATACATGCAATTGAAACTCAACATTAAAACACATGTTTGCAGCTCATGAACCCAGAAGAGATGACAGTGAGACATTCACTCATCCACAGCATAATGGAACACGAGTTCTTCATGGTAGGTCAAACAAAGCACGCAAGCCATCCAGTTTTTTTTTATTTAGCTAAATTATATTTGCATAACTTGCAGAGAATATTTATAAAAAAAAAAAAACACTATGCCATCTCGGACAAATGGAATTTTACAAATGATACATAAAACACTTTTATTAAACCGTATCTCTCAAATAAGAAAAAAAAAGAGTCAAGAAATCTACATATTAAGATGTGTCATGCACACTTTCAAACACATACAGGTGATTTCCTGGGCGGAACTAAGAAGAAAAGAATTTCAGCCACCAAATGTCAGTCCGAAGTCATAATTCCTCTGGAAATCTCGCAGCCAAATTATCTCTTTTTTTAACCATCACTCTTTCCAGGTGGTAGTCATTTATCAACATCGCTAAAGTCTTGAAAAAACAAACAATTATTGTTAATTAACATTTAGAAATAAAAAAAAAACTAATAAATCTTGTAAGTTTTATGTTACACTAGCGGGGTTGCCCGGCATTGTCTCGGGGTTTTAGAGGTCTTTTTATTGTTCTTCTCTCTTTCTCCTGTTTACTTCCCGCTTGATTTTCGCTCCCGCTTACTCTCCTGCTCCTTCTCGCTCTTCCGCTTCCACTCTTGCTCCTTCTTGCTTTTCCGCTTTCTCTCCCTTTTCTTCCCGGTCGCATTCTCTCTCACGGTGGTTATCCCGTTCCCGATCACTCTCACTATTCCGTTCCTGCTCGCTCTCCTGTTCGAATTCCCATTCCCACTCATTTTCTTTCTTCCACTCTCTCTTAACTTTTTTTAGCACCATAAAACTAAAATGTAAAATAAACTTGACAAAAGTTGCTTTAAACCTTCAAACGTTGTTACATGAACTACCGGGTACCCACGGAATCCTACATGGTAACTATGAAGGGTTCCATGGGGTACCGGTAGAGACAGACAAGAAAGCAAGTTATGAAAAACATGGTAAAAATGTGACTCTATAATCACTAAATAATATATAATGAGATTTTATAGAAATCCGTCATTTTGACAGGCTATCTCTAGTCTAGCCATCATTTTTAAAACTTAAAACGTGGGGCGCCTTTTATATTTATATTCAAAAATCGGGTCTATCCAAAAATTAGCAGATGGTTAGTTTGAAAAATATAAAAACAAAAAAAACATGAAGTGAGATTGGAGGTTCAATATAACATAAGTAACAGTTATGAAAAGAATATAAGGTTACGAGAAGACCAACACAAAAAGCCGCGGAACAACCAGCTAAACGATTGACAAGAAGCGAGCCAAAAAGTATATATATATATATATATATATATATATATATATATATATATATATATATATATATATATATATATATATATATATATATATATATATATATATATATATATATATATATATATATATATATATATATATATATATACTAGCGGGGGTGCCCAGCGTTGCCCGGGGTTTTTCTAATGTTTGTCTCTCTCGCTCAAGTTTCCTTCCCCGCTTGCTTTCCCGTTCCCGTTTGGTTTACCGTTCTCGGTCGCTTTCCCGTTCCCGGCCGCTTTCCAGCTTCCGGTCGTTTTTCCGCTCCTGTTTGCTCTCCCGTTCCTGGTCACCTTTCCGTTCCCGGTTGCTTTCTCGTTCTTGCTCACGCTTGCTCTCCCGTTCCCGTTCTCGATCGAAAGGGAGAGCGACCGAGAAAGGTAAAGCTACCGGGACCGGGAAAGCAACCGGGAGCGGGAAAGCGAGCGGGAACGGGAAAGCGAAGAAGGAAATGGGAGCGAAAGAGTCAAACATTAGAAAAACCTTTAAAAACCCCGGGCAACACCGGGTACCCCCGCTAGTATGTATATATATGTATGTATACATATATATATATATATATATATATATATATATATATATATATATATATATATATATATATATATATATATATATATAGTTCCCGCTTGCTCACCCGCTCCGCTCATTTTGTGACGGATTTCAAATTTCTTTTCTCTATATTTGATTCCCCTTGACTCTTAAGGTTGTGTGAAAATTTCATTACGATCGGATGAATGGTGTAGCAATGCATAAATAACATACATGCATACATACATACACACAAATATTCATTTATATATATATATATATATATATATATATATATTCTGTTAAAAATTTTATATCATTGCTTAAACATCGTTGGAATATGTGTTCAGTAAAAATGATATTGTATGCTAACATATCCAATATTATTATTGTTTTTATTCATGAAATTATAAAAGTTTCAGTTTAAAAATGAGTCACTTACTATCACTAAAACTTTCATGCACAGATTTTGTCTTATTCAATTTCAAGGAAACTTTTCTTACAACATGCTCTGAGAACAAATGTCTTCCTTTTAAAGTTAAAGACAACATCAAACTGTCATCGAGTATTTTTGAAGACATAATTTCAAGAAGTCAAAAAATAGGAATGGAACAACATCTTGAGTATCTAATTCCATTTCATTTAAAATTTTCATGCTATAGTGAATTAAAACTTAAAGATGTTGATATTAATACGTTTTTTCAACCTTTATCAACCATTGTCAACAGAGGAAATCTTACTTGTATTTCGTTTTCTGGATTTTCAGGTTTTCCAAAAAATATAGAAAGGTTCGGACAATCAGGAATTTTATTTTATCAATTTTGCCAAAACCCTTCTTTATCATTAAATTTAAAAGAACTAGCTTTAGATGTATTATGCGGTAATATAATAAGTCTTCGCAAGAAGTACAGGAAAAAAAAATCTGTGTGGTTTTGTCCTAAATTAACTCGGCTTTCTTTGCGTTGTGTTTGTTTGCACGAGTCCCCACACCATACTGATCTAATTGATCTTCTTAAAATTAAATTTCCTTGTGAGAATTTAAAAATGTTAAGTATATCTAGTTGTGAATGTGCTGCAAAAACTATAGGCAAAATTTCAAATTTTGTTAATCTTCAAAAACTGGCTTTTAATACATGCGCTAGCATATCGTTGATGGAATTAATTGATTCAATATCATGTCTTTCCACATTAAAGTGGCTTGACATAAGTGAAAACAGTTGCTTAGAAAAGATTAATAACCTTAACCTGCAATTAATATATACAATGATTGACAAATTACCAAATTTAGTTCATTTAGACATTAGTAACGCGTATGCTGAAGTCGTTGAACCTGTCGCGTGGACGCATTCGAGAAATTTACAGTATTTAGGCTTGAGTTTTCGTTGGAGCACATTGAAAATGTCGACAAACCTAAGCTCTGAAATTGTTACTAACACTGACACAGCTGAAGGTATTGCAGCGTCATTAAAACACGTTTTTTGGAAATACGAAATTTTTGAAGAGTGTCTTAAAATTTTGGTGGGTTATAAAATAAACCAATCAAGTAAAAAAAAAATCCTTCCCATCATTATTGAATCTTTATTCAAAATAATTTATCTGTATAATCCCCAAGACTGTACAACTTTTTGTTTTTGTTGTATGAAATTATTGCGTTTTTTATTCATATTAGGTTTAAAAAACAGCGAAATAAAACAGATTTTTAAAGTGCTGTTGAATTCAAGATACCGGAACTCTTGGATAAGCGAAATGATTGTTTTTTATGACGATTTTATATGGAAAGAGCTATTATCACCAAATCATAACTGCATTAAAATCGTTTTGTCACACCAGCCTAAAAATTCAGAAGATATTCAAAAAACGGTGGAATACCTAATAACGGCATATGAAAAGTTTTACGATTTTTTCACAAATAAGAAAATTCCACATGGCGATGCTATTATAAACTTTATTAAAAAGAACTGCTCAGATCCTATTCTTAAACAGAAATTTCGAACAATTCGTAAATTCTTGAAACAAAAATTAAACTCATCAAAAAATGGTCTAAAAAATGCTATAACAAAACTTTAAAAGATTTTATTTTTTAATTTTAATTTGGTTTACTTAAACTATTTTTTACACAAAAATAAATATGACCTGAAGAATGGAAACGATTAAATTTTTGCAGAACCTTTGATTTTTGTTCACTGTAAGGTTAAAAATCATTGCAATTTCTGAAAACTTGAAATACAAAACTTAGAAAAAACGTGCTAAGATAATTTTTCAGTAATTTGTGTTTTTGTCCGTTAGCAATTTTTTTCTCTTTATTTGAATTTCTTGATTTTTTCAGTTAAAAATAAACTTGACTTACAAACTTTTATTTAGGTTAAAATCTCTGTTTGTGTGTGTCTTTGTCTGTACGCAAATTTCATTACGATCGGATGAATGGTGTAGCAATGCATAAATAACATACCTATATATATACATACATACATATATACAAACTTTCATTTTTATATATATAGATACATAAATCAATTAAAAAAAACCAACTTAATTTGAACATCTTTGGTATATATTATACACTAGAGGGGTTACCCAGCGTTGCCCGGGGTTTTTAGAGGTTTTTCTATCGTTTATAACACTCGCTCCCGTTTCCATCTCTGCTCGTTTGGAATGCCTGGCTTTGACTCGACATATTTTTACATTTTTGGTCAAAAAACTGTTTGAAATTTTTTTATTTGAGTGATTGCGGATACACCATAATTTTTAAATGCTTTTATTTAACTTCACTCGTTTCTCTGTTTGTTTGTTGGTTTGTTTGTCTGGTGTGATCAAATCTTAGAAACGAAAAATCACCCACTTTCGATTGTTTTAGATTCAAAAATTTTAGTTCGTTGACTCAAAAAAGAGGCAAAGAAAAACATTTTTTTTAAATTTATACATTTAATAGAGATAGCCCGTCAAAAATGACGGATTTGTTTAAATCTAATTATATATTACTAGCGGAGATACCCGGCGTTGCCCGGGTTTTTTTAGAGGTTTTTCTAATGTTTGTCTCTTTCTCTCCCGTTTCCTTTCCCACCTGTTTTCCCACTCCTGTTCGCTTTCCCGTTTTCGGTCGTTTTCCCGCTGCCGGTCGCTTTCCCGCTCCCGGTCGCTTTCCCGCTCCCGGTCGCTTTCCCGCTCCCGGTCGCTTTCCCGCTCCCGGTCGCTTTCCCGCTCCCGGTCGCTTTCCCGCACCCGGTCGCTTTCCCGCTCCCGGTCGCTTTCCCGCTCCCGGTCGCTTTCCCGCACCCGGTCGCTTTCCCGCTCCCGGTCGCTTTCCCGCTCCCGGTCACTTTCCCGCTCCCGGTCGTTTTCCCGTTCCCGGTCGCTGTCCCGTTCCCGCTCACGTTTGCTCTCCCATTCCCGCTTGCTTTTCCGTTCCCGCTCGCTGTCCGTTCCGCTTTCCCGTTTCTATAATAGAGAAACTAACCCACAAACATTCATATATATGATTTGGAATCAATAGCTTTTCGTTTAGGTGGCATAATTAATTCGATAGAAAGATTTGAAATTATATTTTTTCAGCCAATTTTCAATATATGACGATGTTTTAAAGGAAATAGTTTTTTACTTTATATATATATATATATATATATATATATATATATATATATATATATATATATATGTAGTTCCCGCTCGCTCACCCGCTCCGCTCCGCTCATTTTTTGACGGATTTCAAATTTGGTGGATTTGACTGACTCAATATCATTTCTTTCTAAATTAAAATGGCTTGACATAAG
This sequence comes from Erpobdella octoculata, assembly GCA_963978895.1. Lineage (NCBI taxonomy): Eukaryota > Metazoa > Annelida > Clitellata > Hirudinida > Erpobdellidae > Erpobdella > Erpobdella octoculata. The sequence continues at coordinate 3,006,374 of OZ022245.1, read as the reverse complement.
TGAAAACAGTTGTTTAGAAGTAATTAATAACCGTAATCTGCAATTAATATATACAATGATTGACAAATTACCAAATTTAGTACATTTAGACATCAGTAACTCGGAAGCTAAAGTTGAACCTGTCGCATGGACGCATTCGACAAATTTACAGTATTTAGGCTTGCGTTTTGGTTTGAGCACATTGAAAATGTCGACAAACCTAAGCTCTGAGATTGTTACTAACACTGACACAGTTGAATGTATTGCAGCGTCATTAAAACGCGTTTTTTGGAATAGGGAAATTTTTGAAAAGTGGTTGAGTAATTTGGCGAAAAAAATAAACCACTCAAGTATAAAAAAAATGTTTCCTATCATTATTGAATCTTTATACAAAATAATTTATCTGTATAATCCCCAAGACTGTACAAATATTTGCTCTCGTTGTATAAAGTTATTGCATGTTTTATCCAAATTCGGTTTTAAAAGCAGCGAAATTAAAAAGGTTATTAAAGTGCTGTTGAATTCGAGATACAGGTGTTTTTGGGTAAGACCATTTATTTATTCCTTTCATGACAATTTTATATGGAAAGAGCTTTTATCACCAAATCATAACTGGATTGAAACCGTTTTGTCATACAAGCCTGAAAATAGAGAAGATGGTGAACAATCGGTCGATTATCTACTAAAGGCATGCGACAAGTATTACGAATTTACAAATAGGATAATTCCACAAAGCGATGAAATTATAACTTTTATTAAAATTAACTGCTCAAATCATTTTCTTGGACAGACATTCGGAATAAGTCATGAAGGTCTAAGAAGAAAAATCAAACTCAGGAACTCATTTTTCGATAGAATTGCAATAACACAATTTAAAAAAAAATTAAATTTTTTTTATTTTCATTTTTGTTTACTTAAACTATTTTTTACGCAGCAATAAATCTGACCTTAAGAATGGAAACTATTAATTTTTTGCAGAATTGTTTATCTTTGTTCACTTTTCACTTTTAGGTTAAAACAAGTAAATTAAAAACGAATTTTTAAAACCCAATGCTTTTATATGTTATTAAAACACAAATTTTGCAATCAATTTTTTCTTATATCACTCTTTTATTTTATATTAAAATTCCTAGATAAAAAAATATAATAAACACACACACGTACACATATACATACATATATATAAACACACACATATATATATATGTGCGAAATTAATTAAAATTAACTAAATTAATTGACTTATTGTAAAACTAAAACTAATAATTGAATATTGCATTGTCTTCTATTTTGAGCATGTATGCAAAATTTGAAAAAAATCTATCATCAGGAAGTGACTCAAAAATTGATTGCAAGATTTGAAACAGACAGAGAAACAAACAGACAGACAGAGAAACAGAGACGACGAGTTAATAAAAGCATTTGTAAAAATACCAAAACCTGGTGCGCAAAAGCTCACTTTGAAAACCATTGATATATACTAGTACTAGCGGGGAAACCCCTCGATAAAACCCTCAAGAAAATTAACTAAATTAATTGACTTATTGTAAAACTAATAATTGAATATTGCATTGTCTTCTATTTTGAGCATGTATGCAAAATTTGAAAAAATCTATCATCAGGAAGTGACTCAAAAATTGATTGCAAGATTTGAAACAGACAGAGAAACAAACAGACAGACAGAGAAACAGAGACGACGAGTTAATAAAAGCATTGGTAAAAACATTATATTTTCTGAAAACCTTAAACCAAGATTTAGGAAAAATGTACTAAGATAATTTTTCAGTAATTTTTGTTTTTGTGCGTTAGTGATTTTTTTTCTTTATTTGAATTTTTTTATTTCTTTCAGCTGAAATTTGACATTTTTAAATTTTCCAACGTGGTTGAAATATATGGTCTAAATTTTGTTTTTTTTTTAGTTTTAAGTAGGGTTGTTACAGTTTTGAAAAAAGATTCAGTTTCAGTTAAAGTAACTGAAACTTTACAAAGATTCAGTTTCAGTAAACTGAATCTTTAAAGATTCAGTTTCAGTTTAAGTTACAGTTAGATTCAGTTTTTTTTTTCAATTTTTTTAGGTAAACTACCAAGAAGAAATTTACTATAAAAAAACATTTTGCAACACAGACATGTTTAAAAAATGTATTTAGCTTAAAAATTCCTTCTTGAATTTATAAAAGACTTCAGCTCCCAGCTTGTCGTCACCCAAATTATGCCAACATCTGCTAAGAGCAAAGCCTGTAATGGGTTGCGTAATTGTTCTACAAGTCAGAAGAGCTCTTTTTATTTTATTGATGTTTCGATCAAAATAATGGCAAGTTATTCCCATCCTTACCGATGAATAACATGGCCGAGACCATCTGTTGTGATTGACACATACTTCGCTGAATTCAATGATAATTCAACAGATCTTTTTAATTCTTTTACTAATTCGGACACTTTTGTGGATATATCGTGTTGTTTCGGCAAGGTTAGTAAACGACCTTCCGACACAACTGCAAACATATTTTTATTAGAAGGTCTTCGATCAAAAGAAATGGCGAACTGTTTGCAGCAAATGCTGAGGCGATAGCATGGACAGCCTTATTATAGGCATTGGAGCCTTTTTTAATGTCATTTTTGCGTTCTTTAACAACAAAACAGTTTTCAATTGTTGCCTGGTTTTTCAAATATGAAAAGGGTCGTTTAATAGACTTACTTTGTGTTTTTGATATCATAGCTATTTTTTCCTCTAAATAATCTGCGTATTCTGTTTCATGCTTCCTCAAGTGAGACTCTAAATTTTTGACATTTTTACCCTTCAAAATTACAGAACAAATATTGCACTTAATATCGGCTCCAACTCCTGTAAACCTTTTATGTACCGGGTTAGTATAGGTCTTGTTTTGTTGAATCTAGCTTTTTTCGTTGAAGGTCCTAAAGCTGATTCCGACTCATTTTGTTGAATAAACGATACTTCTTCCTCGGTAGATTCGTCCATAACAATGTTATTACTAACACAAGTATCTTCCATTCTGGTAATTCTAAAAACTTGAAAATCTTTGAAAAACAACGCAAGCAACAGAACACTAACACGAAACAAAAAGAAAGAACTATTCCTAACTTCGACCGAGTTATCGTCCGTGCCATAGAATCAAAATATTTAACCGCAAACATAAAAATAATATAATAAAATGATAAAAAATATTCATTCTAAAAGATTCAGTTATATTCAGTTTTCTCAATAGATTCAGTTTCAGTTACAGTTTTTTAAAAAGATTCAGTTTCAGTTGAAGTTACTGAATCTAAAAAGATTCAGTTAACTGAATGTTTCAGTTTTAGATTCAGTAACTGTAACAACCCTAGTTTTAACCTTATGAAAAGTCTATTCTATGGTCAACATTAAACATATTATGTTTCAGAACCAATTTTAATATTAGAATTTAACAGAAAGAGTTTTGTTTTAATTTCATCACCGGTCTTGATTGCTTCCTTTAATGTGAACAAATTTTATGAGGGACAACTAGGTAACAAACTTCCCATAATCCTCTCAAACCAAAACTTAGAATGACTCGATTTTCATGACAACGTATTTTACTCATTTGGTTTGATTGGATTATGGGATTATTGACAATTTACGGACCAATATCAGGATTAGGAAATGATGGTGGCCACTTTTTAGTTTTGTCTTAGATTTCAGCATTGTTGAATGTTTGGTGTATTATAAGGAAGTAAAGCATTCAAAGAATGAACATTTACACTTATCTTGATTCTAGAAAAGTGTTGTTAAAACAATCTTGAGAAAACAATAAGCAAATGATTTGCAATAAAGATCAGTGAATTGTAATATAGAGAATCTTGTAAAGTTAAGTAAAAAAAAAACAAATTTATTGGAAAAATAATTGATGGACCAAATAGATACAAGTTTTGTAAAATAAAAATGTCAATGAAATACATGAAATGTAATGTTTTGAGGCTTTCCATACACAGTAATTTACCCTGAGCATTATTAACGCATGCCGACCCCCCTTTTAGGGACAGTTTGTTTTTTGTTCATAACTTCTTTATTCAATTTTTTTCAGGTTAATTATTATTTGTGTTGTTTATATGTTAAGCCAAGTAAAATATATCAAAATCATGCAAAAATTTCAAGCCCTGCATTGGTGGGCTAAATGATTGATGACAAGTGCAAGAATGATCCCTACCATAACCACTTCATTTGTACATCTTCAACATACACAAGGTGTTTGAAAACTCTTATTGAGAGTCATTTGTAACAAAAAATCTAAACTCTATAAGAGCAAACTGACATTGGTCAAGTTTTATCAGATTGCATCAAGGAAAGACTTTGTCATACCACAGTTCATTTCATTCAGATATATCTACCAACAATTGAGAATCACTACCAACAGTAAGTATGTTTTGCCAAAATTCATTTCTAGTTATATTTTCCTTGGATTAGATACCTCTCTGATAACAGGTTAGTCGTGTCTTGGACAAATTCATCAAAAATACATAACGTGGATTTAAAACAGATTGAGAAATAGCTGGAAGAAGCTAATATTGAGACCAAAAAATGGTCAGATATTTTCACTAAAAAAAGATACTTATTCAAAACTGTTCAAAAACTGTTACAAGGTCAAATTACATGTAGTTATATAGTCTAAATACCAATGCGTTCTCTTTTCAGTATTCAGGGTTTTTTGTTCTTGTCAGACTGTTAATTTATTTTTGTTTCTCTTCATTTTGATTGTGTTTTGACCAAACCGTTTATGTGTCCCTTAGGGTGCCTCTGTTTGTGATCTAATAAATAAAATAAAAATAAATAAATAAAAACCAATTATTTACAAATTTCAAGAAAAATCAAAACCCTGAGACTAGAGAAAGAGCATAGTAGTACACAGTCAAAGGAAAAATACATATGATTATGTTTATTATAACATATCCATGATCTACATAAATAACCATCTGTTCTTGGTATCATGTGTTTCTTTTGGTATTGTATGCTATTAAAGAATAATAAAATCGTTGATATTAACCCTCAGTTGTGCCGTTTCTGTTCTGAATATTTTTTTAGAAGAGCAGTGATTTTAAAGACATTGGCCAGTTGTGATGACGGAAGTGCCACACTTTGATTGCACAGTGCATGCAAAAATAAATCTTGTAAAGGAGATTCTGTAATTACATGTGATCATTGTCAAAAAAATAGACTATCATGGAAGCTGTCAAAAATTGGATTATTGGTGCTGGACGCCCAAAGATAAAACTGGATCATCTAGACTTTAATTAAATATTCAAATTTCAAATCTAAAATTTAAGCTTCCAGGCTTGTCCATCATTTATTCTAACATTTTAGAAATTATTATATTGTTCTCTTTATAATTCAAATCTACACGATTCGAAGCAATTATTGACTTTCTCACATTGTCTGAAAGCAGCAAAGTCTGTTATTTGCCTTGACGCATGGACAAAAAAAGAATTGTCTTGTTCTTCTCTTTTAGGCATTTCAACTTTTTTTTTATCCATCCGCCAAAAAGAGCAAAACACAACCCTGCACTTGACACCTCTTCATTATCCTCACAGTGGAGAAAAGTCGATTCAGGTGTTATGTTCTTGTTTAAATGATTGGGGTATTAGTCCATGGAAAATACTGATGATTGTATCAGATAATGGATCAACCATGATCAAAGCAATGAAAATCATGGAAAAAATACCAGAACAAGCAAATCAGAGCTATTCCGGATATGAACAAAGTGACACTTCCGAAACAGAGTGATGAAGGAAATGGAATTGAGCCTGCCCATATTAATGGAAGATCACTACAGGGGAATGTCATGCATGTCACATACTCTCCAGTTCATTATAAAAAAAAAGGTATTAAAAATACAGCAACCTCATTGACAAGGCTTGTAATACAGTGTCAAAAACATGTAAATCATCAAAGGCATCAGAGATGTTTATTTCCAGATGTGGCAAAACAGTAATTGCTTATAACCCAACTTAAAACTGGTCTTTAGTACGAATAATAATTATCTGAGACTTGATCATCTACCCACTTTAGGCAAGAGTGACCTTTTATTAATGATAATAAATTACATATGGTATAGTTAATAATTTAAAAAAATTACCCTTAACCTACGGAGGTCTTGAAAGAAAAAGCTACCAAGTGGATGAAAACATTCAAGCTGCTAGGCGGGATCATCACAACCACTCTTAAGTGGGACGAGCAGGTAGCAATGATTTACTCGAAATCAGTATCCCAGATGCACTTTATAAAGATTCTCACACAGGCAGTCTAATATGACCCCGATCTCCTACTGGCAGTCACCAGAACTACATTGAAATATGCATGCCCATTAAAAAGGCATCCAAATTTTTATTTTACAACATGCTGGCAAAGAGTCCTTACCATATCCAAAGAATGGGAAAGATTCCAATAATCATTTTTATCAGTAATTAAACAAAATTCCACATGTTTTAACATACCTTTTTCATAGTTCTCAATTGAACTATAATGAAAAAAAAATATTATTTATATGTATGTATGCAATTGTGATCACATGATCCCCAGAAAACTGTTTTTAGTCAAAATCTACTGTTTATTTTTTTATCATTTTACCGATCCAGTTTTTGCTGTCAAATAATACAAAGTTATGTTTGTAAGAAACATAACGTTAAAATATTCACATGGAAGAGCATTAATATTAATTAGTTAATAATAACACCCATAGCCCATTTAATAAAAATAAACAGCGAGCAGCAGCTGTAACTTTTATGATAATAATAACAACAACAATAATAATAATAATTATGTTAATTCACACTAATTCAGATTTAAAATAACCTTTGCTAAACCTTAAATGCAATGAAGAAGTGTTGTTGTGATATGTCTGCACATACAGTTGATCTTTAATGTAATATGAGAAGCTACTATATAGTATATTCTACGAATACTCTGGTTTTCAGTAAATTTCACACTAACACGAACAGTTGATCAATAACTATATAAACTTATTTAGCCTCTTTTGCACATAATACTATCTGCTAAATCGCATTTAAGTTCAAAGGTGACAGAGCTTGTCATCTCTGTTTGTCCTTTTCATCTCTGCGACTCATCTTAAGAAGATCTGCAGTGGCTGACCTCAAGTTTTTGAACTGCTTCCCTCCCCCCTAGGTAAAATACCTGCAGCTACAACCAAAAGCTTTTCAGAGAAACACTTGTCCTCTAGCCTAGAAATCAGCAGACTCCTGCCACACTAAAGATTGTTAAACAAATTTCTAAAATAAATATAATGAATATTAATACAAATAACACTTTTATTAAACCACACCTTTCAAACAACAACAAAAAATCGAGTCAACAAAACTACGAAGATTAAAAACTCCAACCAGTCATCAATGTAATTCCTCTAGAAAATTACCTTCCAATTCCAACCAATCATCAATGTAATTCCTCTAGAATATTACCATCCAATCCTTTCAACAGTCACTTCTCAAATATCGTCATCATCGAAGACATCTCCGAAGTCTTGAAAAAACAAGAAAACTTTGTTGTATTTAAAGGTTTAAAACAAAGACTAAAAAATCAGTTTGCTTCTTCTAGATAAACCATGAACTACTTGCATTTTTAGTGATATAATATTAACATATTTAAATTCAGCCATGGGTGATTGCCCCACAAAAGGACAGATTCAAGTTTTAGTACAGCTAAGATATACTTGTTGATTGCCACTGGAATTCCAAGTAAGACATGAAACTATTTTACCAAAAAACAAAATCAACAAAGAACCAACCATTGGCGAAATCGCCGTGCAGCATCTTGTCGTTGGCTGTCAGATCCATCAGCATCGAGCTCGAACCACCCGCCTTAAAGAAATAAACAAAATCTTAAGAGTAAATGCACCAGTGATTATCCACAGGAGACAAAAATTTAACACTTTCAACTCGTCAAAGTAAATGATTGCCATAATGTATTAATCTTAATCACCTTTAAATGCATACACTCGTGTAAATTTGTAAATAAATACAAAAAACAATGACTTTGCAGATTAATTTCATCCTTATATAACTTATCGCGTCTATTATAATTTCATTATTATTTTATAGCACTACTAGTTATTTACCTCATCAACATCCATGTAGGGTCCAACTCCTTCAGGAAACATCTCATCAGCAACCACGGCCGATTTCATCTTGGCTTGTGACTAGAAAAATCAAAAAAACGCTGTGAGACGCCTCAATGGATACCACCGTACTTGTAAGAATTGACAATTCTAAATTGTGCTGCAATTACTGGTGACGAAACTTGATAATAGTTAATGAGCTATTTCTATGATAACAAATATAAGAACTTGTCTTTTAGCATGCATCAATCAAAGAGCAATCAATTTTGCAAATCGTTAAATTAAAATGTTTTAAAGTAAAAACCTCCATTTAAGATGATTAGATGCAAATCTGTCAACAATGTGTTTTAATCTGAAAAAATATAAACAAATACTAAAACTAACAATTTGTGCAAGTAAGCTAAGTAACTACTCAACCGTTAAGAGTTCAAGTCAGTAAGTTAATGTGCAAAACTCGAAAAGCAACAACAGGTGCAGACAAGGCCTCTTAATTAGTTAAAATTTCGGTAAAGTTACACATTTATTTAAAACGGCAACCCCCTTTTAGAAAAAAGGGGATAGAGCAAAAAATAAGGCGACACTTGCATAGGAAAACAAATTTTTACCAAGATTTAGCATAAAAACAATGTCCGTCGTAAATTTAGAAACTTTTAGACTAGATGACTAGAAGCGATAGAATTAGGACTTAGACGATAGATAGAGTGATAGACAAATGACAAATAGTACCCTTCAATTCTAAAAAAAAAAAGGTTGCCCTTAAATTGCTTAATTGCCTTAATGTAAAACTTCACCAAAATAATCTCTATGTAGTCTAAGTGCAATAAACAAACAATATTGTAAAACTAATCCAACTAACTAATCTAACCTCTTCTAAAAGATTTTCTGAATAAAGATCCTCCGCTTGCTGCTCGTTCTCGTTAACGTCCTAAAAGGCAGAAAATAATTAAACAAGCGTCGTAAACAATGATAATTATTCTTTCGCATTGATATATATTATATTAATTTATTAATAGTATATATATTATATATATATATATATATATATATATATATATATATATATATATATATATATATATATATATATATATATATATATATATATATATATATATATATATATATATATATATATATATATATATATATATATATATATATATATATATATATATATATATATATATATATATATATATCAATGTTTTTTTATTATTTCAAGCCAATGAACTGATAATATCTTATAAGTATTTACAAATTTTGTTTAACAAATAAAATAAATATTGTATATTAACAACTTTTAACTACCTCTTCCTCGTGAAACATTTTAGTTTTCCAATCTAGAAGTAACTAACTATACGTAATCACAAATAGAACCGCTGAGCGCTCACAAGTCTTTCTGTTTAAAAATCTTTAAACTTTATGCGACATATCGACTAGACTCTTTAGACTTAGAGCGACGTACACTGCACCTAGCACGCTCATTAGCTAACCCACTAAGGCCAGTGTGTTTGTGGCCACACCTTTGAGCTGGCCAAGTATTGAGCTTATAGGCAAGAAAGTGGTTCAGAAAACGCCGGCTGGGACTTTGTTTCGGAAAAGCTGAACGGTTTTCGAAAAAAGAGAGTTGTTAACGGAATCGTTTGTGACGGCGTTTTATGTAGTTTGTTCTTAATTTATTGAACGACACAGTTTGTTTGTTACTGGAAGTCGACTGGTTTAAGTTGGTAACATTGTAATTTAGTGAGTTGTGACTTTGTGAAAAAAAACTTTAATTGACGGGGCGAGGCTCTTTAAGACAGCTTTCAAACATGCCCACAGTAAATAAAAGCAGCAGTTCCGGAAAGGCTTTGTCTCAGTCCATCTCTATTCGACAGCTTACCTTCGAAGCCCTGAAAGTTATTGAGTCGGCCACCTCTTATGCCAAGGTTCGTCCTTAAGTTAGCACTTTTTAAGCCGGAAAAATTTCGTTCCCGACCTAAATTAGTATTTTATGCAATTAATTACTAGTTAACAAGTTTTTTTTAGTAACTTTCTGATCGTTTTTCTTGTAAGAAATAGAATAAAATTGTACCAGTATTAATTTTAGCTATTTATTGACTCTTAAAATCTTAATTTGGTAGCATAAATTAACGTCATGTTTAGTAAAATCTATAAAATATCGAAATTTCATGTCAAAAGAACGACGCCATGAACAGGGCGAAGTCAAACTTGAATGAAATCATCACGAAGTCGTTGGCATCAAGTGGAAGTGTAAGCAGCAGTCAGCTGGCGACGGTCGCGCATGCAGATTCGATGATTCCAGCAGCTAAGCAGAACCAGCAGGTCATAGAGAAGGTATACATCAGCATTTCGGTCATTTTTATGTCGTACTTTTCAAATGTTATGCCCTTCTATGAATTATAGAATTGACTAAAGTTTGCATTCTTTTCAAATGTTATGCCCTTCTATGAATTATAGAATTGACTAAAGTTTGCATTCTAATGATGAATTATGTGTTTTGCAATATTGGACGAAACTCTAGAGTTGACTAAAGTTTGCATTCTTTTGAAATGTTATGCCCTTCTATGAATTATAAAATTGACTAAAGTTTTGCATTTTAATGATGAAATTGCCGTTTTTGCAATATTAGACGAAACTGTAGGTACATTAAACATAACATTTAAACTGTTTTAAACTGTTTTAGGATTCCGGAATCAAGGACAGTCAGATTGGAGTCAACAAGGACCGCTACAAGACCGAACTCTGTCGCAAGTTCATGGAGAACAGCTCGTGTCCGTACGGCAAGAAATGTCAGTTCGCCCACGGCTACCACGAGCTGAGGCCTGTCTCAAGGCATCCCAGGTGACTCATGATTTCTTTCATTATTTTACTTTTTATTCAGCCCAATACTTCACTGCAAATTATAACATTATTTCAATCTATCAGTTGTAGAACCTAAGTTTTTTATAGCATTTTCAACGAATATCTGTTTGCTTGCAGTTCCCAGTTTAATAATTTTTCGAGCACGCGTAAAATAATGTTTAAAAATTAAGTTTTCCTCAAAACTCAAATAGCTGATTCAGGGAGAGTGTGCAGCAATCAGATTTTTAAACTATTACACGGTATTACACGTTAAACCGGTTTTTAGACGCTTTTTCTCGTTAATATACTGAGACCTAGAAGTTGGGTAGCCCATCAGAGTACATTATGTTTCTGTTATAAAGATGTTAGTAGTTTAGAAACAGCTGTTAACTTTTGATCAGGCTATCAAAACTACCTGTGTACACTTAGTGACTTAAACTTACGACAATGAAATGAATAATAAACAGAGTTGTTGTTGTTGTATATTTCCAGGTACCGAACTGAACTGTGTCGCGAGTACTTCAACCACGGCCTGTGCACTTACGGTACGCGATGTAACTTCATCCACCAGCTGCCAAAGGAGGGAGACGAGGAAGACAAGGGCAGAGAGACACCGGCCCCGTCCGAAGAGTCCTTCATCGGCCTGACGTACGCCGGCTCGAAAATGGACCCGCAGGCGAACCACGAACGTCCCTACACTCCCAGCAACGATTCTGGGTTCTCTCTGACCGGGACGTCTCCGTGCATGGACGGGATCTATTCCCCCATCGAATCGACGAGGCTGTCAGAGAGGTCAGAGTCGCCGAGCGAGCTGGTCGCCATCCAAGAGGTCATGGAAGACGAGGGCGTGTGACCCCCGAGATCTGATGACGACGAGTTCCGGTCACCATCCTCATCATCATCATCAAGAGGACGAGAAACAGCATGGCCAGAGGTCGAATGGAAACGAAAGAAAAGTAAAAGTTTAATTGGGAGACGAAGCGAATTATTGTTTTGCGTTTTGCATGTGTTGTTGTTGTTGTTCATAAATTTTAATGAATTCGTTTATCAACTTTTGTAGCGTGATTTTCGTGCTTTTAAAGTATTTCTTTTAATTTTATATTATATATTATACTGATATATATGTATGTATGAATGTATGTATGTATGTATGTATGTATGTGTGTGTTTCTAATTTTAATCATGATTCAATGTTATGATTTTCGTTTGTGTTGAATTAAAGACTGAATGAATTCCGTTTAAATGACTTGTAATAATAATATAGCTGTGAGTGTTTCAACAGCTTTGTTTGTTTTTTGAACAATACGTTTTCAAAAATTTAAAAAATAATGTTTGTAAATAGTTTATATACTACTACTTTGCTTATTTGTATTTTGGAGCGACGATTCCTCTTAAAAAATGGACAACTTTTAATGTTTTAATTTTTAAAATGCTGGTTTTAAAGTGACAATTTATATCTGTATTCGTGTGCTGGCACAATTCGAGTTATGAATTTTTGTAGAATATCGTCGTCAGGCCAATGTGTTGACATCTTTCAAAGGTCTCTTTATTGATTAAGTATATTCCAACTTTATTTGTTCGATTATATTTGAAATTTAACTTATTTTTAAATATTCAAGCAAATTATTAACAGTTGTTTAAATCGGTGAAATGTAAAAGACAGAATGTAAATTTGAGGCAATAAAAATTTTAAATGCATGAACCACTTTCCGTGTTTATAAAATTGTTCATCGTCATTAAATTCTATAAAGTCGAAGAAAACATAAATGAACATTAATGGCGAATGAATATATAGAATTATGAGTTGTATATTATTTGGATCGAAAAAAGAAATACAAACGCATTATTCGCACAAATTTCGTTTAACAAAATAAAATACAATTATTCATCTAGGGTTTCTGAAATAATTAAGAAATTGTAAATATAAAATTCGTTACGGTAAGGCACGCATTAAAAAAACTGGCTATGTGGTAGGTAGGGTAATCTAAGATAGGTAGATAAGGTCCTGAGTCTTGCGGTGAAACTTGTGCGCAATCACATCTTCTTCACGTTATTATGACAATATTTTTCTAAAATCGAAATAAAAAACTAATTTTCAAGCATTAATGCGCCAAATAAGCCTTCTGAAAACCAGTCAAGCGAGTCTTCATCCTAAACTTTGAGGCCGTTTTCGTATCTAATTAAGGTTGCTGGCAGCACGATAGAAGGAAACTGCCTTTCTCCTGCCATATCTCACAGCTGGAGAAAATATATTATTAAACAAATAATCATCTTAAAATAAATAAAAAAATTGTTATACTTTATTAATAAAAATTGTTATACTTTATTAATAAAAATTGTTATACTTTATTAATAAAAATTGTTATACTTTATTAATAAAAATTGTTATACTTTATTAATAAAAATTGTTATACTTTATTAATAAAAATTGTTATACTTTATTAATAAAAATTGTTATACTTTATTAATAAAAATTGTTATACTTTATTAATAAAAATTGTTATACTTTATTAATAAAAATTGTTATACTTTATCAATAAAAATTGTTATACTTTATTAATAAAAATTGTTATACTTTATTAATAAAAATTGTTATACTTTATTAATAAAAATTGTTATACTTTATTAATAAAAATTGTTATACTTTATTAATAAAAATTGTTATACTTTATTAATAAAAATTGTAAAAATAAAATTTTATAATAATTTATAAAAATGACAACTACTAACACGTCACCGATGGGAAGTATTAGGCTGTCGTGCTTTTTAAGAGATTTCTTCTTCAGGCAGGATGTTGAAATTTTGCTTTCGCCGTCCTGATAATTTAGACATTTTTTTTATATAACAGTTTATAGTCCTTTACACCAGGTGTTTTAAGACTGAAACGGCTGTGTCAGAAGCACCTAAGTACTTCCAGTCGTGGATCATAATTTGATCCTTTTAACCTTTCCCTCCTCCTTTCTCCAGGCTTGGGACTGGCTTGCAAAAGCAAGGCGGAGTTATAATTTAGACAAGAAAACATCAAGTTTATATTACTTTGGCAGCTTTGGATAGCCATTGTCAGAAGCAGAGTAAAATTGTAGAAATTAAAGATACCACTCAAATCAAGAGTTAAAAATAAACTCTCAAGACATAAATAGGAATTTGCATAGCATTTATGACATTTGAGATGAACGAGGAAAACGATTAATGAAGTGAAGCATTGATATCTTAAGTGCACAGAGAGAGACAGTGAACATTGTGCGAGGGGGTAAAAAGGTCGAGATAGGGCAGACCACCCCCCACCCCCACCCATCCACGAACCAGTTGAAGAAGCCATATTTGAGCTCGATCGTCATACAGCTGGTTATGACCGCATCCGAAGACGTAGATCTAAAAATAAATTAATATTTTGAAATTATTGTTTGAACAGCATATTGAGATGTTGTTAGTTTAAATAATCAGGCTGGTTGTACATATTTTCTTTAAATTTTTCTTAAGTATATTTTGGAAAGAGCATTCTCTCGAGACATATAAGAACTCGAAACACACGTCATTTCCATTAAAATTATATTAATCCGCCTCTCTAACATTTTCTCCCTTTCTTGTACGATATAAGATTTTTTTAGCACCACATGTGTTGTGCTTGGCGACAAAAAAAAATATAATAGACACTCCAGAATGTTCTTTTTATAGACGGGGTCCAATATTTCATAGCGCTACAGGTCGAGAGTTCAGGCAAAGTTCATTCTAAATTTTACAGTTAACGTAAACAATGACGAAGAAGAAAACATTAGATAACGAGGTTGCATAGCATATCACATTTCTGAGCGAATCAGTCACACGCATTACAGCAGATACACAGATGCATTACAACAGATACACAGGTGCATTGCAACAAATGCACAGGTAAATACAGCAGATACACAGGTGAATTACAACAAATGCACAGATGCATTATAACAGATACACAGGTGCATTACAGCAGATACACAGGTGCATTACAGCTGTACCACATATGCATTACAACAGGTACACAGGTGCTTACAACAGATACACAGATGCATTACAAGAGATACACAGCTGCCTAACAACAGACACACGGATGCATTACAGCAGATACACGGGTACATTAAAATAAATACACAGATACATTACGGCAGATGCATTAAAACAAATACACAGGCTCATCCCGGCAAAAACACAGATGCATTCCAACAGATACACAGATGCATTACAACAAATACACAGATGCATAACAGCATATACGCATGTGCATTATAACAGACACAGAGATGATACCTTCAAAACCAACCTTATGCTTGTAAATTTTCGTATCAAACAGCTCCAATTTTCCAAGATGATCTATCCGCCTTTCATTGAGACTCATCCACGTTCTCAAGCTGAACGGTTTGCTCACATCCGAACTCGTGTTCACTTCGAACGAAGTCTCAAATATCTGACCTACAAATTTATATTTTCTCACGGATTAATGTCCAGTCCCATAAACAGTTCAAATCTGACAAGAGACCTGCTATTGGACGACCGGTCTTGCACTGTTCTGTTTCAAGAAACCTGTTAAAGTTGAAAGGAGAAAGGCATTAAAAAAAATGTCAAGCCAAAGAAATTAAACTTTCATGGTGTTAGGATATCACTTATAGAACCGACCACACCAAGCTCGTACCCTACTTTTACCGAACCGAACACTAACTTAGTTTTTGACTCAACCGAACCGAAGTTCGGTCAAAAGCTGTGTTAGGGTTCGGTTCGGTAAAAGTTGTGTCCGGTTCGGTCAAAAGTAGAGCTCGAGTTCAATGTATTTGGTTCGATATCATTACTATGAAGCCATCTTAGTAGCGCCGCCATACTAACTCCTGAATCGACTTCGTCATGGCAACGTTGGCGTTATCCCAGTGGAAAGTCGTCTGGTATAAGATCTCGTTTAGAGGACCTTCCTCGCTGTTCACATAAAACCTAGTAATTTAACAAACTAGTAAATTTGTTGATAAAAATTATTATTATTATTAATATTAATATTATTATTATTATTATTATTATTATTGTTTGGATTTATTTGTAAAATAATTTTACCAGCTACCATTTTCAGTTCTGGTTAGTAAGCCGGGGGAAAAAAACTTGGGCCCTGGGAAAAAATTAACCCCATGCCGCATTCAAAAACCTCTAAAAAATTTGTCTTTTGTTTCCTATTCTAAAATAGCTGATGACTGAAGGAAGGGTAGTTGTGCTTTTACAAAAAAAAATTTGGAAAGACTTTTTAACGATTTTCTCCTGAACGTTTCAGAATATTTTCAAAACAGGACACGCCAAAAAGGTTTTTCATCTTACGGTGGCCCTGGTGGGAGCACGGGGTAACAGACCTTAGTACGTCAATTTCATGCGGGCGTCTTTTTCTCTCAAGGACGAGTCCCATGGTGTTCTCGAATCTTTGTGGGGAGTGTGGGATGCGTGGGGGAAGAAGGAAAACCTTGAAAAAAAACATGAAACTTTTATGTATATAAAGAAAAAAGAGTCAAATAAAATCAGTATGTTTTTTTTGTTATATTCACAGCCAGTTGTATACGAATTCAAACGACATTCAGTTAATATAAGTCCACTATTCCATGATGATGAATTAGTGTATAAATGGTAACATATAACTAATCACACACACGCACGCACATAAATAAACACACACACACACACAAACACACCTCTCCTTCCTTGATCAACACATCTCTGTGACGTCCTTGGACGACGAGTCTCAACAAGGCATTTCCTCTCAGCTGGTAGAAGAACTTCATCGAGAAAGAAAAATATGGGGGACCAATTAAAACACGTTTAAGTATTATTAAATTATTAAATAAATGATATAGTTGTATTAATATGTTACGTTTAGTTTTTAATGTTTTAAATTGTTTTTGTTGGAAAATGTCGGTTTTGTGGAGTTCAACAGTTTACCTTCTTGGATTGTTATTGTTGTCAACTATTTGTTTTTATCATTTAGTGTTCATATAAGCAACCGATTTTTAAACTAGCAAGAAATAAAACCAAAACGCAATAAATAAGTATGCCATATTACAATTTCACAATATCAAAATAGGATAGAATAATAATTTATAAGAATTAACTAAGTTTTACTAACCTCTTCTCCTTCTTGGATGTGATAGTCTTTTCTCTCATTTGGTCCTCCTACGAACATGACAGTCAACTGACCATCTTTGTGTCTTAAAAGATAGACAAACGTTGAACAAGAACTAGAGCCGCATATATTGTTTATAAAAAAAAAAAGCGAGATATTAAAAAAATAGATTGGAGGGGCCGACATAAGCTCAACTCATGGAAAATAACTAGTGCTACGAGCTAGAGTATTGCATGGACCAATTTTCCGTGGTCCTGCCCGTCGACAACTTGGCTCGGTCAGTTTCATAGGCCAAAATTTCACGATCAAATTGGCCTGTTTTTGCAGGTCTAAAATTTTTATACTTGGTCCGTTCTGGCTTGACTTCAGGCCCGGCCCGTTTGAAAACCCTAAAAATCACAGCCCGGCCCGGCCCATGCAGTACCCTATTACAACCCACTTGCACGATTCAGAAAAACCGGTCTTTCAACCAATCTTACAAGTTTAAATCCGCTACCAAACTGGAAAACAAAACCCAGTTTATTTCACGCGACAGTTATATCAGGGAGGGAAATCTAACCTAAACTCTCCCTAACTAGCAAAGCCCAATTTGGTAAGGTAATCTAATCAATAAAATGTAATGTAACCAATGAAATGTAATGTATCCAATGAAATATAATGTAACCAATGAAATGTAATGTAACCAATGAAATGTAATGTATCCAATGAAATGAAATGTAACCAATGAAATGTAATGTAACCAATAAAATGTAATGTAACCAATGAAATGCAATTTAACCAATAAACTGTAATGTAACCAATGAAATGTAATGTAACCAATGAAATGTAATGTATCCAATGAAATGTAATGTATCCAATGAAAGGAAATGTAACCAACGAAATGTAATGTAACCAATGAAAATGTAATCAAACTTACAAGAAACAGTTGCTGATCGGAGGCAAGAAATTGACAGCATTTTTTCGAATCCACTCGTCGATCTGAGTGACCACAGCTACGCGGTCGGTCATTTCTAACTTACATGCTGTTTACAAAACAGCAATAAAAGAAAACTTCTATCTATTCTATAAAAGAATAGTTTCACACCACCACGGAACAAAGTGCGTAGTCTTTTTAAAGAGGGTACCGGAGTTCAGCAAAACTGGGTGTTTATATATATATATATATATATATTAACTTACTTATTTACTCACAACAATAATAACAATAACTGTAACACCTTGACTCTTCTTCTAACTCGAACAGTTCCCGACAGGGCATTAGAAAAAGACACATAAATAATTAACACGCGACTACTGGTCATAGTTGATATTTTCTATTGTCACTCTGAAAGACTTGTCATTACCAGAGACACTAGTAAGCTGTCAAGATTACTCGCATTTCGCACATTCGCATTTTGTTCGCATTGCGAAGATACACACCGCTTAGGTTTACACAGCTTCGGTTTTTGATTTTTTTTAAAGGTTGCACGGATGCGAAATTGAGGAAACCGTTAGTTCGTGTGATTTTTATTGTTAAAAACTGGTAATAATGGTTTGTTTTTATAATATGAGACTTATTGCAACATACACGCAGGGCAAATGATTTTGTATTTCGAAACTGCAAGTTGTAATTATTTGTATTAATTAATGAATAATAATAATACCAAAAATGGTTATGGGGCAAACTATAATTAATATGAATTATAATAATAATACTATATTACTAATAAAATAATCATACTAATTTTTTTCTTCAGAAAACAAAAATATTTCGACAATCAAAATTCTTTTTCTTGTTGTTGACAGTGCGACTCGTTGTCACGCGTTGTGACCCAATCTCTCCTGAAATGACGACGGGAAGAACACTTGTCACGTTGACAAGTCAGAAAGATAATAAATAAGAAAAATAAAGATAAACAAGGTTTTGACGTGACAGAAAGCACACGTGATAGTAAATAGAGCAGCAGAAATATGAAATTTATTAAATATATTACTTAAAATCTCATCACAAGATGTCGTGTGTACAATATTGTACAATGTTGTACAATGTACTTTAGTTTGCCTGTCCTGTACTCAAGTAAATTTTTTGTTTTTATTATTTTATTTTATGTTTATTAACCAGTTGCAAGGCGGGCTAATAAAAAATAATAAATTTTTTTATTACTATTCATAGTTTTTTAAGATAATAATTTCTTAGTAAATAATCAAGCAATAAAATTATAGACTGGGCGTGTGATGATGTTGATGATGCTAATTTGATAACAAACGTTTGTCACTTGCACAGGCCAGCACTCTTCGTGAATGATGGCAATTTTGATCGTCTGAGGAAAATATGGCCAATGAGGAGCGTTCAATTTTTAAATTTTTAACATTTTTTATTTGTCATCCCAGAATTCTTAATGTCACTTTTTTGTGTTTCAGCTGATGTAAATAATGAGAAAATATAGTCAAAAAATTCGATGTATTTTATTTAATACAATTCAAGATAAATGACTTTTATTTATTGTCTATATCTCAAGCAAGTATGCGAACTGAAAATGAAAGTAAAAAATGTTAAGTAGAAGATTCAAGTAAGGAATCTATGCAGGAACGTTAAAATGGCCACTGCTATCGAGACGTTGAACAGCATCAGAAGAAACCAAGAGAGATTCTCTTTAAGCTGCAAACAATAATTGTACGATTTTTTTTTATAAAAAAAACACAATATAACTTAAGTAACTGATATTAACTACAAAAAATTAAAATGGCTTTAGGAAATGGGGCAGTACAGGGTGGATCAGATTAGAAGGGGCTAAATTGACTTTAAAATGGGCCAGTACAGAGGGGGCTAAATTGACTTTAAAATCCTACCTTTGAAGATGTCGACTGGGGCGATGCAGTGCTTTTAGAATCACTCTTACTCGGCAGGTTTCTCGACAACATACTGTAATTACCGACTCGGCTTGCAGGGACGGCGACCGGTTCAGCTTTTGTCTTCGGCACACCGCCGATCAGAACATCTATGGGGTCTTTGTTGCGCTTCAGTCGGGACTTTTCGAAATAGTTCATGGCCGGAAAGTCGAGGTTTGCTGAGTGAGTGGCCGTGGATGTCGAAGGCGCCGGGGCATTACCTGAATGCTGGGTCGATGGATTTGGAGAGAAAGGTCCTGAATAATTATATTATTGCAAGTGTAATAAATAATTATATTATTGCAAGTGTAATAAATAATTATATTATTGCAAGTGTAATAAATAATTATATTATTGCAAGTGTAATAAATAATTATATTATTGCAAGTGTAATAAATAATTATATTATTGCAAGTGTAATAAATAATTATATTATTGCAAGTGTAATAAATAATTATATTATTGCAAGTGTAATAAATAATTATATTATTGCAAGTGTAATAAATAATTATATTATTGCAAGTGTAATAAATAATTATATTATTGCAAGTGTAATAAATAATTATATTATTGCAAGTGTAATAAATAATTATATTATTGCAAGTGTAATAAATAATTATATTATTGCAAGTGTAATAAATAATTATATTATTGCAAGTGTAATAAATAATTATATTATTGCAAGTGTAATAAATAATTATATTATTGCAAGTGTAATAAATAATTATATTATTGCAAGTGTAATAAATAATTATATTATTGCAAGTGTAATAAATAATTATATTATTGCAAGTGTAATAAATAATTATATTATTGCAAGTGTAATAAATAATTATATTATTGCAAGTGTAATAAATAATTATATTATTGCAAGTGTAATAAATAATTATATTATTGCAAGTGTAATAAATAATTAAAACTATATACATTTATCATTATCATACTCAGTAAAGTTTTTAAATAAATAGTTATAAAATACAAGTTTCGTGCGCGACGTATGACAGAATACCAGAAATTATCCATAGCAGACATAGCACGTTATCCAACGGACACTTGATCGAGCGGAAAATGGAAAGCGACCGGGAACGGGAGAGCAAGCAGGAGCGGGAAAACGACCAGGTACCAGGTACCAGGTACGGGAAAGCGACCGGGAACGGAAGAGAGCGGGAACGGGAAAGCGTCCGGGAGCAGCGGGAGAGCAAGCGGGGAAGGAAAAGGGAGCGAGAGAGAGAACAACGATAGAAAAACCTCTAAAAAAAACCCGGGCAAAACCGCGTACCCCGCTAGTAAGTTATAAAATTGTAAATGGTCCCTCAACATCATCGTCGATAATCAATGCCCTTAAATGCAAATGTTAAAAAATGTTTTGCAGCAAAAACTTATTTCTAAGCAGAGCCGTAGCTAGGGTTTTGGTGCCCGAGGACAAGGTCTAACAAATGCGCCCCTAAAAATTTCCATTTGTAAACTTTTTTTCCAAAATATTTTGATGACCGGAAGAATGAGGAGGTTGGCAGTCGTAGATTTTTTCCAAAAATTTTCCAAAACCTATTGTTTCTAAAAATAGCTCATGGGGTTAATCATAGGGACTTTTTTTTTTTTAAATTAGCGCCTCGTCGACAAGGATTTTGTGCCCTCTTTCAAATGGCACCCGTTGACACATGTTTCTCTCTGGTCCATAGCTATACCTCTGTTTCTAAACTAGATCTTCGATTACGCTTTACAACATTTTCATCCACTATCAAGCTATCAAGTGGGCTCAGACTAAGAGTGAAGGCTTCAAACGCCCGGATTAGATCAAAACAACTATTTCAACTAGACCATTGGAAAGCAAACAAGCCTTAATTCAAAGAATTCCACTCCATATGACTCAATCTAGTGTTGATTTAGTTTTAATTTCAGTTTTGTAGTGAACCCATCTAAGTTGAGCAGTTGAAATAGAATACACACACATATTTATACAACCAACAGTGATTAAAATTAAGAGTTATTAAATCGCTTACGATTGCTTTCACGTGAAGCAGCTGTTTCGGCCTGTTTGACATTTCTTTGCGTGACCTTCTGAAAGTGCGACCCATCCGGCGTAGTCATAGTGACCGTCGGTGGCACGTAAGCAGCGGTAACTACGCGATTATCCACAACATTAGTCAAAGTATTATTTGTAAAAGCAGTTGCTGGAGCCGCATTGACGCTCTGGTAAGTCGGTCTCTCCTCGCTCTCTCTGATGTCGAAACCTGGAAGCTCTCCTCCGGGCTGAGATTTATCGACGTTCTTTCGCTGGGCTTGTGTTCTCCTGAAAGATCTTCTGAACGAGGCTCCTAGGACTTGCCGAATCAGAGAGGTGCCAGAGCTCTCTTTGCTATTCTGCGACTGGTTCTCGCTTATTCCGCTGTCTTTTTCTTCCGTCAGAGATCGTCGCAGCTGGATGGATTCGTTGATGTCAGCATCTTGAAGTAAACATTTTTTTTTTAATTATAACCAATTTATTCATTTTTATTTAAATTCATTATTAGTTTGCTTAAAAAAAGATAATTTATCCATCGAGATTTTGTTTTGACTAAAGAAGAGCTGATTATCCAAAAAAAAAATTGGCATTTAGTAGGGCGTCTTTAAAAATAATGTTGGTTATGCTTTTTTTTAACGTAAGGTTAAACAAGCCAATCAAGACGACGAGCTTTGTTTTCTAGCACGTCCGCCAATTCCAATTTCCCAGGATTGCAAGAGCATAAATAACAGATAATGCTCATAAGTCTCAGTCTAACTATTTTAAAATTTTTAATCAAATTAAAGAACTTTTTAAACTAATATTTTTTAATTGAAGATAATAAAAAAGCCTAATTTTTTTTTAAACTGTAATATAATGGTTGATTTACCTTCTATGACGGCATGCCAGGACTTGGAGGCTATCTGCTTAGCCGTAGACGAATCCTTTTTGGCAACTTCGGCGACCTCCCTTGCCTGTTTTGCTTTTGTCCTGGCAGTTGTCATTCTGTTTTTAAATGAATATTTTAGTTATTTACTTATTTAAAATTTTTTAGAGTCATTTAAGCACAATTTTTTGTCGCCAACAACAAATTCTTCAGAGCCATAAAATATGCAACTCCTCCTAGACGCATTTTTCGTTTAAACTAATTCGTAAAATTTTTATTTATCTTTCCATAAATATTTTAACATTCACTCAACAACTCAAAATGTTTTCAAGAAATATCGTTTCATTATCTGAATGAAAACCAACCTGTCGATGGCAACCTTAGTCTTTTCGGTGGCGATCTGTGAAGCTTTCCGAGCCTCTGACACTGCCGTGTCCACTTGATCCCGCAACCTGGCAGTTCTTATGGCAAATATGGAAGTCTTTCTGCCGGCCAAAACTTATTTGGTGTAGTAAAAAATTGTTTTTTTAACGAAAAAGCGTCGTTTGTTTTCTATTTGTAATCAATAAACTTTTTTAATTTATTGTTTCTAATTAGCTGACTGTTTTTAGTCAGACGAGGTTATGCCAAATTCAAATTCTACCAAACCAAACGCACTGTCAAACGTTTACTCTCATCCTTAGTTCAGAGAAAAAAGATATGATGTGATGGGAAATCTGTAATTCTATTCTGTACGTTCATTTGATGTCTGTGCCAAAAGTTGTTCAAGCGGTTTTCTAAAACCTTTTTTTAACCTTGTCTTAATAGGTATTTTATCCTGTGTTGAAAGGAATACTTCAAACATGATTCGTCTTCATTAAAACTTATCTCTTCCAACAACACTATGTTGATATTTATTTTTATTTCTTTTAAGATCCGTTCCATAAGTTTTTTCCGCTTATTCCATCACCAGTCTTTTCTCTATTTTTAAATAAATATATAAATACCTAGAGAGAGCCAGATGGCCCGTCAAAAATGACGGATTTTTTAAATATTATAATTTGTTTTGAGATGGCAAAACCACTTTTTTGTATCTTTAGGATTGACAGTGTACGCACTCATTTTATCAACAACTGACTCTGCTGACCACTGCGGCCACCGCGTTATGCAAAATTGCTAACATACATACTACATACATACATACATACGTACATACGTACATACGTACATACGTACGCACGTACATACATACATACATACGTACATACGTACGCACGTACATACGTTCACATGTACACACGTACATACGTACATACGTACATACGTACGTACATACATACATACATACAGGCATATAAATACACAAATATTTATTATCTCAATCTGTCTGCCATCAACATTACAAATAAGACGTTTGCCTAATATCTAAAGCACTATTTTAGCGTTTCTGTCTAGCCGTGTTAGCATTAAGAAAACAACTATCTATCAATTACTGTTTGGCATTTAAAAGCGCAAAGCATCTCAAACTTCCACAGCTATTATCCTCACATACACGCACTTGGAAATGCCCTCCAAGTCTTACCGGTGACTAGGACGTTGTTCTTGTACTTTCCTTCTTCGACGGATTCATCGAGGAAAGTGGTCACCCCGTAGCCATTTTTCTTGTTGTTGAACCATTCGCCCTCGTACTTGAGGCCGTCCGAACGGCACGCAATTCCGTGGCCGCACCTGCAATGAAACAAAGAGCGGAAGCTACAGGACTGCATACGTTTTTTAAAATTACTTATATTCACTTTTTTTTATTATCAAATTGTTTAAAGGTTTAAACCTGTCTGCTCAATGAAATCCTAAATAACAATAACAATAATAATAAATAATTATGATGACAGAATGACTTGCTCTTTACAATAACTTCAAAATTTGCTATTTCAATTACTATAATACCATACCAAGCAATGAAATATAACATACATAATATAGTTTTTTTTAAACTTATCTTTGAAACTGCTCAGATTTACGTGCAAATTATGTAAAAAAGGCATTTTGAAAGAGAAAAGTTTTTAACATAGCACGAAACAGTCATTGGCTCAAAATTGAAAAACGGGGATTTTAAAGAAAAAAAATTCCACATAACCGGTGCACTTTCCTAAATCTGACAGTTAATGAGCCAGACTCGATACTAGTGATACTCTAGGACCAAGGCTGTCGGGTGAAACGCAACTCGGGTCCAAAAGTCGACGTAACTTTTAATTTTTTGACCAAGGAAAACAGTGTCAGTTTCACAACGGGGTGGAATAAAATTCACCCCATTCCGACTGTTGTGGGTGATAGATAAAATTATGTGATCTCAAATGTGCGAGCTGTTCCTGGCACTACTACACAAGCCTTGGGTCAAAAACGGCATCTTAGTGCAGATGTAGGTGTGGGTTGGGTTGGCCCATGGGTTGGATTGGGCTGTGTTGGGTTTAATTTTTGACACATGTGAGGGTTGGGTTAAAGAAATTTAAATAAAAATTTGTTAGATGAAAAAACCTTTAAATGTGGGTTGGACTGAGTTTGAAATTTTATTAAGCGGGTTATAAAAAAAAAAAGAGAACAGTTGAAAGAATCAAATTATGATCCACGACAGGAAGTACTTCGGTATTTCCTATATACTGCTATATCAGTCTTAAAACACCTGGTGTTAAAAAAAATAAACTATTATAAAAAAAAATTCAATTGACCCATGTCCAATTCTGTCCCAGAACATTGGTCCTTAACCGTTATCCATGAGCACAATATGCAATTCGTTCATTACCAGCATTTAAATTAACTTTTACATAAAAAAAAACAAACAACCTTTTGTCACTTTTCCACTCGCCCGAATAAGTCTCGACGACACTTCCATCAAGGACGTCATTCTGACTGACAAAGCTGGCCTGACTTCCGGTTCTATCCGTCATGGCGGATTTGTTCGAATCGGCGCTGGCCAGACTCCGGACGGATCCGGACGATCGCCTCACCGGTGATCCGGATGCGGATTGCGGTAAAGACCTACAGGGATTGTGTAAAACATTGAATGCTTGTTTATTGATTATATTTAAGTAACTGATAATATCAAATTGAATACTGAATAGTTAGATAAACATAAAAAAGTAATAAAACATTAATAAAATAAATAAACAAATAGATTGATATATATTTATAGAATTTTCCATTATCGAGCTTCATAAAAAAAATTAGCAAAAAATAGACAGACAGAATAAATGTATTGAAATATTTCTCATTTTTATTAATTTCAATAAATTATAGAACCATTCCAGGAAACATCGTAACATCGGTGTCAAAGGTGGGATCTGAAATTTTTTTAAAAGTACTGGAAGAACTTGCCTCTGCTGAGCTAAGGCGTGAGGCACATTATTTCTTGGTATTCAGGTCCTTCCTAAAAACGGAATGGCAGCAGCCGGTGCGGCGATGCTGACAGAGAACAGCTAACAATTGAATGGAAACGGGAGATTTTCTGTTAGTTGTTTGCCTGAGTGTTGTCTGAATGGCAAGATTTTTGAGAGTCGGGTGGCCGAGACGACTGAGGCAGTTGTGGACACGGTACTGGACCAGCGTGTTGCTAGTTAAGAAAATGTTGCGAGTTGCTGCGGCGAAACCTATTTTGAACCAGAGTCCACCAACTGTGTTTCAGACTATGTGACAGATAACGGCTGGACAAACTGAACAAATTAGGTACCGAACTATTCAACAACAATATGTCTATAATGGTCTAAAGTTGATTGGGATAAACACATTCCATCCTCCTTGATGGCTTACAGGGGATCGGCTCACATACAACGAAGGTTACCCCAAGTAAAATGTTACTTGGACGGGAGATGTTTGGCGATCTTATGTTTGGAAGTCCGGGAGACAAAGTAGAATCGGAAAGTGAGTATGCTGCACAATTGCGAGCTCGATTAAATAAAATTCATTTGGTAGCCCGAAATAGGATTAAGGCAGCCAGCGACAGAATGAAAACTCGGTATGATCGACAATCATATATCAAAGAATTAGAAAAAATAATTTGGTGTGGTTTTAAAATCCGCAACGCAGAATTGGAAAATTGCCTAAACTCCAAACTGACTGAAAAGGACCATACCAAATTATAAAGATATCAATTATGTCATCTACCGGATTCAAAAGAGCCCACGTAGTAAAATGAAAGTAACATAGTTTGAAGATTTCAAGCAGCTTTTAGCAAATGTTTTATGGGCAAAAAAGAAGAGAGAGTGGAAGAAAAAAGGATCGGGAGCAGGAGAAGAACGAGAGGGCGAGCGGGAACGGAAACGGGAGAGCGAGCGTGAACGGGAAAACAAGCGGGAACGGGAAAGTGAGCGGGAACGGAAGAGCGAGTGGAAGCGGTAACGGGAGAGCGAGTGGGAGCGGGAACGGGAAAGCAAGCAAGAAAAAAATGGGAGCAAAAAAGAGTTAAAGCAAGAAAGAGAAAAACGATAGAAAAACCTTCAAAAATCCAGGGCAACACCGGGTAACCCTCTAGTTAACAAATAAAAAAGCTCTCTTTCAAAACAAATAATTTTTTTCAGGAGATACCCTTTTCAATCAACGTAGGGTGAAAATGGATGGTCCTGATGGGTATAACGCGTGCAAATTCCGATAAAATGTAATTCTTGCAAATATATTACCGTCAAACATTACCGTCTCGTATTCGCTTTGTACTTGTTCGGAGCACCGATGAGTCAGGCATGTTGATGATGTTAGTTATGAAGAATTAAACTATACTTTTGCACGCACCGGAAACATTCCCCGAATTCCACTAGCCTACCGCGACCAACTGGAAAGCAACCCGAGCAGCCGTAGAATATGATGGGCGATATCACGAAAAGAAGAAAAGGTTGAAATGTTTAGGTTCTTAAACGTTCTATGTTTGAATTGCTGTTTTTATCAGAACAACTCTGAGAAAAGCGTTTTAAATCTTAAAGTAACAATTTCAGGTTTTATTTGAAGACATCATGTTGATTGAAAGTTTGGCTTAACAACGACTTTTTTATAGTTAACTATCATATATTGGAGTCCGTGTTTTATCTAAGAAATGTTTCATATTATGTAATGTATGTGCGTTACTGTAAGTAAGCAGATGGGATAAACTGTGTATTTCTTACAAAGAACACAAAACAGAATCTTCTCCGAGCTTTAATATCTACTTCAGAATAAATTACATTTGCGTAAAAAATCCACCTTATGAATATTTATTCAATTCTTCGTGTTTTATTTTTGCGGAGGAACTACTTTCCGTTCAGAGAATGCGCGAATTAAAAAAAGTCCCCAAAATACAATCTGCCGCCGGTATGTCACGATCTGTTCGGAAGAGAACACAACGAGGGGATACTTTTGTCGATTTGGAATCCTTCGGGAGAGATTCGTTTCTTGCCTCAGAGAGTTCAAGAGCTGCCGGCATGAACGTTGACCTGGAGAGCTGGAATGTGATTCGATACGATCGTGCAGGAGCATCGGTTTGCAGCCGTTTCGAGAAAGATGGAAATGAGGAATATGATGGAAAATATGAAGAAGAAAAAAGAAGAAGAAGAAGAAGATTGTTTTTTTCATCTATCTGCAATTTATTTAAAAATGCTTATAAAAGGTTTTTTTTCTTTATAAGAAAAACATAGTAATCGTTGTTCATATATTTTAAACAAGAGAATATACGAGAAGAAGACGAAAGAAGAAATGTAGAAAGGGAGAAGAGAAAGAAGAAAAAATTGAAAAAGAGATTTTATCGAGAATCGGATTGAATTAAATTAAATTTAAATTATTTATTAAACTTTTTTTCTCTCTCCACACCAACTCCCCTCCTTCTATTTTCCTTTTAATACACCCTCTTGTTGTGATGATTTAAACATTTAAATTTCATATTAATTTCAATTTGAAAAGCAAAATAACTCGTGGATATTATTTTTTTTTTGGTTTTTAAATTTTAATTCAAGTTATCAGATTGTTCGTTAGCAACTCGAAAATATTTAAACGCGCTATGGAATTTGCAGCACGAGCGAGCGAAAAATTAAATTAATTTTTTGATGATAATAAATTAAAAAATAATTAGTCATGCAAGACTGGATACAATTTGTACATACTACATACATACATACATACATACATACATACATACATACATACATACATACATACATACATACATACATACATACATACATACATACATACATACATACATACATACATACATACATACATACATACATACATACATACATACATACATACATACATACATACATACATACATACATACATACATACATACATACCTACATACATACATACATACATACATACATACATACATACATACATACATACATACATACATACATACATACATACATACATACATACATACATACATACATACATACATACATACATACATACATACATACATACATACATACATACATACATACATACATACATACATACATACATACATACATACATACATACATACATACATACATACATACATACATACATACATACATACATACATACATACATACATACATACATACATACATACATACATACATACATACATACATACATACATACATACATACATACATACATACATACATACATACATACATACATACATACATACACAACCACGATAAGCTATGAAAATTAATGCACGGCATGCCTCTGATTAGTTGTTGTGATGGTGAGAGCAGTGATGATGATGATAACGATACACGTTATGGATGCGATGATAACGGCGATGATGAAGATGGTGATGATAATGACGGTGGTGGTGATGATTGTGATGATGACGATGATAGTTATTTTTTTTTAAGCAGGCAGTTACTCGGGCTTTAACGCACTAGCTTTCCTAAATAAACAGCGATCTACTTTTCCTTCAACTGCACACAACTGGAAAAACGGAAGCTAACCAAACATTGGGCGCATTCAAATCAGAGAGAAATTTCTTAAACGCAGCTGACCGGATACACGACGATGATCACGTGATTTTAACAACAGTAATTGTCATGGTGATGATAATGACGATGAAGACGACGACGAAGATGATGGTGATTATGATTGTGTTGATGATTGTGATGATGATGATGATGATGCTGTTGTTGTTGTTGTTGATGATGATGATGATGATGATGATGATGATGATGATGATGATGATGATGATGATGATGATGGTGATGATGATGATGATGATGATGGTGATGATGATGATGATGATGATGGTGATGATGCTGATGATGATGATGATGATGATGATGATGATGGTGATGATGATGATGATAGAAATAGCACACGATGATGATGATGATGACGACGACGACGATGATGATGATGATGATCATAGAAATAAGCACCTGACCTGCTCCCGCTTGCATCCGTCTTCTGCTGTCTTCCGTACTTGTTGAACTTGAGCGTCTTTATGAGATTGCGCTTGAAGCTGGCGCTGGCGTTCGTCTGGAAGCCGCCGCCGGACTTTCCCGCCGAGGCATCCTCGCCAGCGTTTATGGAATCGGGACTGTGCCGGACGCCGGACCCCTGGAGGACGAAGCCCCCCCTCTCCGTTTCCAGCCGGCGGTCTCGCGCCGCAAAGCCGACGTCGTCGGCGTCCGAATGAAGAGAAGGAAGAGACGATTCGAGGCTTGTGTTTTTGACGTTGAAATTGTGGAAGGAATGGAATGTTGAAGAGGATTTCTGCGGGTGGGCCGATGCGGGCCTGTAGCAGGCAGCCAGCTCGTAGGGGACGCTGACCCGTACCCCGTGGCCGTGTCGCATTCCTTGGAACCACTGGCCTTGATAGACGCCTGTCGTTCAACAACAACAACAACAACAACAACATTACAACGTTATTGTCAGAGATTAACGATAAATCGCAACAATTACAGCTAATTATGACAGGATTTATTTCGAGTAATGATACTTTAAAATAATTTTTAATTAAAAACTCAAAGTTTTTTTACGATTATTGCAAAATATTAATTAATTAATTAATTAATTAATTAATTACAAATAGTCTTTTTTAAAATGTTTTCTTAATTAATAAATAATTTAATTCATTTCATTTTTCCTGCTGACATTTTTAGATCATCAGCTTGTCGAAAAGTTGATATTGAAAGTTAGATTACAAGATTCCAGCTGAATTAAGATCGAATATGAATTAAGATCGAAAATGTTAAAATAATGAAATAAATGAATTTTGGCGAAAAATACAAAAAACAAGTATTTTTTTCTCAAATATTTGCACCCCTGTGATTATAATTAAAAATTAGACTACTTTAGACTGTAGAATTACTTTCTACCTAACCCGCAGTCAACTGTTATAAACCACCACCGAGGACATGTGGTACAAACACTTGAAAGCAACTGGTCTAAACTACTGAGGTAAAGTGGTCTAAACTACCGCGGACAATATAACCACATAACCAGGTCATGTCAGATATAACCACATATCTAGGTCATGAGTGCAATGGAAATGAAATATTGCCGCCAAAAGCATCGCATTTTTTATAGACTTGGTTTTCTACATTTAAAGTTTTTGCTTGCAATTAAAGAAAAAGATTTTAATTATGAACTAAATTAATTCTTTAAATTAAATTAAATCATTTTCTGTAAATTTATTCATTCAGTGCGTTGTACAAACTTATTTTGTAGCTCTTCTATGGTCACTTTTGCTACGCATGCATAATATGCATCCTAATAAACGATTCGAAATCATTTTAAACGAATGATACAGCATCTTCAATTTACATGTGATGCGGTATGTCTGCTTGAGATAGGCTTATCATTTATTACTTGATAAGTGATTTTCAGGCTCCAACAGGAATGTAAAGCAGCCACTCTTAACTTCAATTTTCGTATCAAATTATTATAGCACCGTGATTCAAATACTACGCTTAATCTTATGTTTGACGTTAATGTGTAATTATATTATGTCACGTTTATTATTTCACGTTTATTTGATTCCAATGGAATAGGATAGTTTAATAAGATTCAGGTAAAGTGTTTAACTGGTCTAGTCCTAGTCCATGGCTTGATAGGCTTGACGGGATTCTATCATGGTTTGATTGATTTGGTCAGCTTGTTCCGCGGTTTCATGGGTCAGATTCATGATTCGTGATTTATTTGACCATGTCCAGAAGGGGTCAGATGCATGATTCACGATTTATTTGATCTTGTCTAAGAGTTGTCTGTGTCGGGAAATAGGTCGGTTTTTTAACAAATTTTAAATAAATAACGTGAGTTGGAATTGCTTCGTTGTATTAAATTCATTGTTGATACGTTAGGAAATACTCAGCGTCAAAATATAATAACTGGTTTTTTTTTGGATCGAGAGACAGTAACGTCAGACTGTCAAGAGAGTGGTTAAGATGGAATGAGGAAATTTTTGAGAAATAAAGCTGGACAGGGCTTACAAAAGTAGACTAATAAACAACTTTGGCTTAGTCTATAGTTTTGCAAGGCAAGCCATGGATTCGATGACTCAGATCTGACCGTATTGTACCTATCGTTTTGATGGGTCGCGTTTATGAGTTGATGAGACATAGCAATAAATCACTGGCAAATAGCCAATGGGTCAGATTCACGATTTTTGAGTAGTAGAGATTCTGTGCTATTCTGCAAGAATTTAGTAGTTTGTTGGTGGAATCTAACTTTTTACGTAAAATTTGTGGGGCGATGACCCCTGTTAAAAACGGCTTTACGAAAAAAATTGTTTTTATTTTCTCAAAAACAGCTTAATAATAAAATTGTAAGTTTTTGAAAATTATTTTTTTGTAAAACTAGTTTGCGTTTGGTAGTGTAAGATGAAGATGATTCATCTTACGTATTTTCATAGTATTTGTTTATTTTATTTTATTATGTGTGCATATTTTGGTTGTGTTGAAACAATAGTCATTTATGTATGAATGTATCTGTGTGTATATGTGTGTATATGTGTGTATATATATGTATATGTATATGTATGTATATATATGTATATTTGTGCTCCTGTGACATTGTGTGTGCGTATAATTTTTTTTATCATTAATGTATATATATGTATATGTATATGTGTGTTTGAGTGTATATATACATGGATGGATGTATGTATGTGTATATATATATGTATATATATATATATATATATATATATATATATATATGTGTGTATATATATATAATTGGTATTGGTCCTTTTCCTTTTTGTGGTCCTCAATAGAAAAAAGTAAGGTTGTAGATATGAACTCCGCCTCGCTATATGCGAGCCAGTCCCAAGCCTGGATAAAGGAGGAGGGACAGTTGAAAAGATCAAATATGATCTACGACAGGAAGTACTTAGGTGCTTTCTACACAGCCATTTCAGTCTTAAAACACCTAGTGTAAAGGACTATAAACTATTATAAAAAAAAAAAAAAAAAAAGGTTGTAGATAGAGAAATTGGAATTATCAAAAGATTTGTCAGAACCGGGTTAACTTCTGCAAAGTGAGATAAGTCAGTTCAGAGTCAAGAAAAGGATTATATTCAAGGAAGAATAATAAAGTTAAAATAAATTCGAGAAATATTGTGTTATAAATAACTTCGACTTTAACGTTACGAATCGCTAGAAAGCATATTCTTCTACGTTTACATTGGTGACCCCGACGTATTTACGCATTTTCATCCGTAAATATATTTTCTGAAGTTATTTGTTCACAAGCGACCGAATTTTTTTTTTTCGTGAAAGATGTCTGACGAGAAATTCATTGCGATGGGACAGGCTCTAGGCTATTCCGGGGAAGATTTAAGGAATTACGTCAAACAGTTAAAGGATGAAGAAAGAGTTAGGAGATTAGAAGAACGTGAAGAAAAAAAACAAGAACGGGAAGAGCGGGAACGGGAACAAGAACTTCAACTTCTACGTGAGCGCGAACAACGCCAGCATGAATTGGAACTGAAAAAGTTGGAATTGGAGGGCCAAAAAAAAATAGAGCCAAAACCGTCGGCGGAGGCTACTAAGATTCCTTATCCAAAGTTTTCTGAAGGTGATGACATCGACGCATTTTTGCTGAGATTTGAGTCATTGGCAAAAGCCAATGGTCACCCTCAGAAGGATTGGGGAATGCTTCTAGGGTCGTTGCTTAGTGCGAAGACTTTGGAAGTGTTTGGCCAACTTAGCGATAGTCAGATGCAGGACTACGGAACGGCAAAGGAGGCACTCCTTCGTCGTTTTGGGAAGTCAGCGGAAGACTATCGCATAATGTTTCGAGAGTCAAAGCCTGAACCGGAGGAGACCTGGGAACATTATCTAGTGCGGCTAGATAGCCACCTCAGGCGCTGGGTAGATCTCGCGGGCAAACAAAATCTGTTGTTTTTGTTTCTGAAAGAGCAGTTTTTCGGAAAGTGCCCGGCGGGAATGGTCGAGTACTTGTTGGAGAAAGAGAGCAAAGATGTCAATGAGCTGTGCCTTTGGGTAAACAAGTACAGCCAAGCCCACCCAGAGAAGAGGTTGGCAAAATTGGACAGCAATAGCAGGATGGGTTGGAACCGGGGTCAGTCGGTCAGTGACGCCAAAATGGTTGGACCTCGCTGCTACAACTGTCATCAAACGGGGCACTTGGCAAGAAAGTGTCGGCAAAGTAGCCCTAGAAATCCAGTATTTTGCCAAACACGGAAAGAGACGACTACGTCAGCACCATGCAAGGATTCCGGCGTTGTGAATGCATGCGCTGCCATGGTGATGGAAGGAAAATTGAATGAGGTCCAATTAAAATGTGGCTGCTTTTCACCGGTAATAGCGGATGGTTGTTTTCACTCAGGAGAAAAATTTAAATTAACCAGAGGGTTTGTGAACAGAAAACCGGTAAAAGTTTTGAGGGACACTGGCTGTACTGCCATAATGGTAAAGGAATCATTAGTGCACCCGCGTCAGATGACCGGAAGAACAAGACCTTGTGTTTTGATCGACGGCACAGTTCGAGTAGCTCCAACAGCAGTGGTAAAAATCAAAACAGACTGGTTCAGAGGAACCAGAGAGGTGGTATGCATGAAAAACCTACTCTGCGATCTCGTGCTGGGAAATGTTGAAGGGGTAAAGGGTTTTGATGCAATGGCGGCAGGAAATCGCTTTGGTCGGAAACCACAGAAATCCGCTTCCAACTACTACAGCACTCAGAGGAATGATCGGGTAAATTTTAGAAAATCGTCGGCTAACTCGGAGCTGTATCAAAGCAAGGAAAGAAACACGTCTGCCATTTCAAAGGTAGGAAATGAAGTTGAGGCAAAAGTTCAAGCTTTGAATACGCCAAAAGAAAGACCAAGGCTCAATCTTCTGCCTAGAGGCCAAAATGGAGGGGTGGGGAAAGATGGAAAGTTGAATTCGGCAATCTTCGGAGATGCCCGTCCTGTTGACATAGCACGCAGAGAGATAGAGATTGAGAATAAGTTGAAAGTAAACTATTTCAAAGGCAAGGAAAACATCGGTGCTGACTTTCTTAGTCGTAAAGAGAGTGACGATATAATCAAGAAACACTGACGCGTTTCTTTTTTCGAAGAGGGGGGATATGTAAGATGAAGATGATTCATCTTACGTATTTTCATAGTATTTGTTTATTTTATTTTATTATGTGTGCATATTTTGGTTGTGTTGAAACAATAGTCATTTATGTATGAATGTATCTGTTTGTATATGTGTGTATATATATGTATATGTATATGTATGTATATATATGTATATTTGTGCTCCTGTGACATTGTGTGTGCGTATAATTTTTTTATCATTAATGTATATATATGTATATGTATATGTGTGTTTGAGTGTATATATACATGGATGGATGTATGTATGTGTATATATATATGTATATATATATATATATATATATATATATATATATATATATATATATATATATGTGTATATATATATAATTGGTATTGGTCCTTTTCCTTTTTGTGGTCCTCAATAGAAAAAAGTAAGGTTGTAGATAAACTCCGCCTCGCTATATGCGAGCCAGTCCCAAGCCTGGATAAAGGAGGAGGGACAGTTGAAAAGATCAAATATGATCTACGACAGGAAGTACTTAGGTGCTTTCTACACAGCCATTTCAGTCTTAAAACACCTAGTGTAAAGGACTATAAACTATTATAAAAAAAAAAAAAAAAAAAAAAAAAAAAAAAAAAAAAAAAGGTTGTAGATAGAGAAATTGGAATTATCAAAAGATTTGTCAGAACCGGGTTAACTTCTGCAAAGTGAGATAAGTCAGTTCAGAGTCAAGAAAAGGATTATATTCAAGGAAGAATAATAAAGTTAAAATAAATTCGAGAAATATTGTGTTATAAATAACTTCGACTTTAACGTTACGAATCGCTAGAAAGCATATTCTTCTACGTTTACAGGTAGGTTTCAGTTTTCCCCAATTACTTTCAATCTCAGATCAGAAATGGAATTAAACTGATATCAGTTTTTGCATTCTTCTAAATTATTTTTGAAAACTAGTTATAAAAAGTTAGATTTTATAAAACGTTTGAAACATTCAATATCAAATACAAATGATTTAGTCCAATCCACCAAAACAGCATTAAAAATGACTCAAAACTTGTTTTAAGATTTTCAAGCTATTATTTATCCTGAAGAAATGATAAGCCAGTTTGACAGACAGAAACGAATAAGTTGCTGAATTTTTTATTACTCATTTTTTTAAAGCATTAAAAATAATTTAATATATGCGTCAGTGATTAAAATTCCAAATATTTATTGATTTTTGGTCTATATTGAGTCGAGTAATTCTGTGTTAAATTGTAGGCCACTTTTTTTTGCTGCTCCACTAACAGACTTAATTGAGTCTTTTTTTCCACCCAAAACGATAAACTACAAATAAACCAAAACCAACCTCCATCGGCAGACGATTCAACTCCATAACCGTCCATGAGCCCCGCAGACCAAGTACCCTCGTAGCACGCCTTAGACGTCCTACTGTACTTGCACCCGTATCGCCCAATCAGACCGCGGGTCCATTCTCCTTGGTAAATCCATTTGTCTTTCGTTTCGACCCCGAGTCCGTGTTTCTTCTTGTCTGACCAGCAGCCCTCGTAAATCTTGCCGTTCGACCAAGTGTAGACCCCGCTAGTCTCGATGCCTCGGTGCCACCGGCCGCTGTACTGGCCCTGCCCGGAGGGTGAGACGCAGATGCCGTGGCCTTGAACGACCCCCTCGTAGTACTCGCCGCAGTAATACCCACCGTCTCCGAAATCGTACCTCCCAGATGGCAGCATTGTTGAGGGAAATGTGAAGAGAATAATATAAAAAAAAAACGAAAATACAAGACGATGATGGTACACGCGCTCTCTAAACGAAAACTTCTAATTTTAATGAATCCTGCAATATATCAACACATCTTGAACTGGAAGCAAACAAACACAAACTCTTCAGAAAGACATCCAAATATCTTTCTTCTCTGGCCTTTTTTATACTTAAAAACAATATTTATCTTTTTTTCACAGTTTTGGACGAATGAGCAGTCCCATTACGTTTGTTAATCCTGAACCGACTAGCGAAAAATCCTGCGAAATGCTCCACGGAGCGACGCCGGTCCCGCCTCGGAAACTTGCGAGCAAGCGAGTTAGCGCAACGCACGGACCGGCACACAGACATTGGGACATACGCACCGACGGATTAGTAGACGTATGGACGGATGGGTATATGCTTAAAGATCTTCCAGTTCTGGAGTTGTTGGAGTAGAAGCCTTGCGAGAGAGAGAGAGAGAGAGAGAGAGAGAGAGAGAGAGAGAGAGAGAGAGAGAGAGAGAGAGAAGAGAGAGAGAGCAACAACGTTAGTGCCTATAGCTGCAGATTTGGGCAAGCTTTAATCTTTTGCAAGGCTCCATCTAATAGT
Source organism: Erpobdella octoculata (assembly GCA_963978895.1). Taxonomy (NCBI): domain Eukaryota; kingdom Metazoa; phylum Annelida; class Clitellata; order Hirudinida; family Erpobdellidae; genus Erpobdella; species Erpobdella octoculata. Next base: position 2,968,735 of record OZ022245.1, on the reverse strand, counting down.
TCTTCTATGCGTATATTGTTGTAGCCTCTCAAAACTTCGTAGTAGACGGGAGCCTAAAAAAATTTTTGCTTTGAAAATTTTATCTTAATTCTTGATTTTAATTCATTAATCTTTGATTGTTTTGATTTTTTTTAATTCAATCCACTTTTAGTGTTTACATTTACTTTTATCCTATTCAGTGATGACTGATACGCTTATTCGGGAATTTTTTCTTTCCTCCGATAAGCACCAACTCAATGTGTAATTTTTACAATAAATACATGACTACATTCTAACAATGACGGGTTCAGATTAATAGTTGGGTTGAAGGCGTTTTGGGCTCGGGAAAAATATAAAATATTTATTTAATGAATTATCTTGTAATATTTTTCATGATTTCTATTTAATTTTACTGGCAACCCTGTACTATTCGATTAAGACAATGATAACGATGAAAATATTGATGATGAAAACGATGAAAATATTGATGATGAAAACGATGTTGATGATGACGATGCAACATTTCCCGAACAATTTTTAAAGTAGCGAGAAAGGAAAAGCGGAGAAAGATAAGAGCATCATTTTTCCAAAATTTGACAGGAACTCAATTCAACAGAAACAACAAAAACATTGCCTATAATAAAAGTGAATTAATATTAAACATCAGTAAAAACGTTATTGTTAGTATTGTTTTATAGCATTATTCTGTTTATTATTTTGTTTAAGCATTCATATTATTTATTTTTGACTCAAAAATGTTCCATAATATTGCTACGCTTGAAGCTAGATAACAACTTACTCGTTCCAATGAAGCCATAATGCATGCAAGCACGTCAGATGTTGAAACGTTTGGAAAGATTATTCGAGAAGAATGAACTGTTGGTCAAACAACATTTTGAAAATTCTAAAGATATTTTCCTCTCAGTTTTTTTTCTTTCTCTCTCTCTCTCTTTTTCTTTCTCTCTTTTTCTATCCTTCTCTCTCATTTTCTCTCTTTCTCTCTTTCTCTCTTGCACTTTTTCTTTATCTTGTTTTTTTCTCTCTCTCTTTTTCTTTCTCTCTTTTTCTTTTTTTCATTTTAATCTTTCATTTGTTTTATCTCATTGTTTATCATTTTTTTATTTTTTTATTTTTACATTCTAAACTATTAAGATAAGAAATTTATAAGAGCTGCTAAACCGTTAAGACATTCTTTTGATGAACGTTCTAATTGATTGCTCTTCACTCGTCTGACCAGCCAGCAATGCATTCTTCCAAGTTGTGAACAATTCATAATAAATCATATCAGTGAGTAATATCTTAGTTACTTTGTATAAACAGTAATCATCTCTTTTTTTATCTTACTCTAATTTACCAGGAACACACTCCTTTATACAAAACCGCTCTTTCATACAAAACCGCACTTTCCTAACAAAGCTGCACATTCATACAAAGCCGTTTTACATAAATGAACAAATAATGTATTCAGAAAAACAAAATTGAAAGATTAAAGAATTAAATTAAGTTAAAAAAAAGTAATTCATTAAGCAGAAATAAGTTTTTGCTGGAGTCAAATTTATTAAAATGAACATTAAAGTTACCCAGGATATAAAGTGAAATAGAAAGAAAATATGAAAATTAAACTAAAATATGGAGCTTGTCAAAAATTTAGAAAAAGAACTATTGATAATTTTAATTAAAAAATTTTAGTTTGCAGTCCTGAAGCCTAGAGAAAATAAAAAACTCAAACAAGAAAATTTTAGTCTAAAATCGTTAGAGAAATGTGGTATATTAAACAAAAACCTACTTTATACATTTTTGAGGTTTTCATGTTTAATAAGATAAAAATTGTTCTTGTTATTTAAATTAGGATTAAATTTTCTATTTTCCCGTGTAAAACCAACATCTTCAATACCATGGACGCAATTCAACGTTTATTATTTTGCTCAGTAAAGCTAAAAAATAAAAATTATTATTCAGTACTAATTATAATTTTTTTTAGAATAACTTATATTTGCGAGCAAAAATATTGAATTCAGCTATCGCTAGTTGCACTGAATAAACTTTTAAAATAAAACCTCAAAAGGTTAGTTAAAAAAATCTAAATTAGGTTCGATCAACCGACATAACAGTAAAATTGTTCTGAACATGACAAAGCTTGCTAGAAATTCTCAGACAAAAGGCTATCATTTTAAATTTATTGCTGAAGACGTTTCCAAGGGCCTGGAAAAAAGTTGTTGCTCAATCTAAGGGTTTTTATATTAAGGTCAATAAATCAAACGGGACTGTCCAGGCTCTAGGGCTTTTGTGCTGAGTCTTGTGATTCTGTGCCCGTATAAATGGGTCAGGGCATGGTCAAGGATTTTGTGCTTACGAAACTGCCAGGGCCGGACCAATGTTTTTTTTCTCTCATTGTTGCTGCTAGACAAAATGTATCAAACATCCAAACATGTAATCGTATAAATTTATAAATTCACAATCTTTTGAAATGTCTGCGCTGCCTGATTGTAGCTTTGTAACTCTGATTGCTTTGGCTTAAATAGCCTTAATAAGCAGGCTGAAGAAGATTAATTTGGCAGCAAGTTTCACTGTAATCCAAGAACGTCTTTATTTGTGATTTCTTGCAGAGATTGGCAATACTTTTAAAAACCAATAGAATTTTTAATAGACAATTTGTTGTGTAGATTGACATGGAATACAAATATTAAATCGCAGGAGTACTACTTAGTTTTATGTTGTCATAATAATTTTTTTATTTCGTTCTCAAACAGTAGGCCAATAATACCGTTTGGACAACATAGAGCCACAAAAGGGTACGCAATGTTTTTTATTTGTATAGGGCTTGGCTTTTTTAAATTAAAAAAATCGTAAGGCTGTGATAGTATTTTAAATATATTCGCTAGAGGTTTGGTGGGTCATGTCGCATTAAAAATCATCAAAAAGATCCATTCTTAGTCATCTATTTAAACTATATAAATGTTCGCCTGCAAACAACATATGTTCGTATGCAATCTATACATGTTTGTATGCAAGATATATGTTTTTGTCTAAAAGCTATATAGGTTTGTCTGCAAACTATATCAAATACAAAAGCCTGAATAAATGCTTTCAGTCAGTTGCTAAAAGTTTATTTTCTTTTTCTTTTATTGGATTGAGATGCATTTTCTAGGAGTTGAGTTTCTATGATTGTAAGCAATTAGGGCGCTGGTGGCAATGTGGTAAAGCGTTCGCCTGCTGGCCTAAAAGTCGGCGGTTCGAATCTCAACGGCGTTACCAGCATTCGTAGGGGGATGTGGGGAGGCAAGCACCATAAACAACTGTCTCTAATTGTTGTTGTGTATCTCACACAGGCTTCGGTTTTCTGATACAGTCTAAAACCATGTTAATTTAATTTGATAATAATAGCAATAGCAATAGTTATTGTCCTAGAGTCTTAGAGAGAGACCCCAGGCTTGCCAGAAAATGTTGGCCAGGGCCTCCCTCATCTCCATGGGCATGCGTCGGAGTGCCTTCATTCGTACATTAAAATGTAATTAAAATTCTTGCCGAAAAATATTAATTTCAAAACTTCAAGTCTATTTGCATATTTTTTAAGTATTATCAACATCACAGCCACAATAACCATCATCACCACCACTATAATAATTATCATCAGCATCACCACATAATATCCATCATCAGTATTACCACGTAATATCCATCATCAGTATCATCACATAATATCAATCATCATCATTACCACGTAATATTCATCATCATTATCATCATCATCATTACCACGTAATATGCATCATCACCACTAATAAGGGCAAAAGATTTTGTTTAAGAGTAGGTAAGTGGCACAACCATGATTTTTTGAGGGAGTTAACAAATTTTATATATTTATTTAACACAATATTAAAACTAAAGTCGAATTATTTAAACTTTTAATTAAGCCTTTGATTAAAATCTTTGGCATAAACTTTTGAATTCCTTAAGAAATTCATCGAGCGATATACTAATGTCTGGTATACATGAAATGTGAAAAATTGGACAATGCACTGCTAGCTGTAAACCTTTCTTCGATCTCTGATGAACAATTTTCAAAAATGGTTCAAGTGGTAACGATAATATTTTTCAGGTTTTTTTTTACATTTAGGCTGGGGTGATTTGTCATTTGGATACGGTCCATCTGGATTTGCCCCATCTGGATAAGCAGTGTTTCATTTAGAAGTCTTAGTTTAAAATTTTCCCCAACAAAACAAGTTTTAACTTTCTCCAAAGCCAGTAGTCAGTTTTTTAGGCTTAGATTTTAAAACTACGCTACGCCACTGAAAATGCAGCTCCGAAAATTGTATTGCTAGCAAGAATGTTAGACACCAACACCATGGATCCATTATAAAATTCGTCTATGAATTAGGATTTGCCAAAAATTCGTTGCTTGTTCTCGCAGATAATTTTAAGCTAAATAACCTAGCCATAGAATAAGAAGTATTGAAATCATTTTTACAACAACAAAAATATAAGTCAAAGTCTGCAAACAAATTGCTTTTTGTTTTTTGTTGTTGTTGCGACAGATGAGAAATTGGCGGTGGTTTTACTACACTTTTTTAACACTTGTATTACTAAAAACTCAAATTTTAAAACTTTATTTTATAAAAAAAAAATAATAAGAGAAGCCCGATGAAAACAGCGCTATCGATCATTTCCTTCCCCAACCCATAAATTTCAAATTTCTTCCAAAGTGAAGAGGTTTGGATGATAAAACCATGACTGCAGGAGCTATGTATCGATGAGCCCGGGCATAGAAATAATAAAAAAGATTAATCAAACTTTTAGTAGTAACAATTTTTACTGTACATCACCTTTTTTATTATCAATTCAAACAATTTCTATCACATTAAATCATTAAAATAGAAAAGATGCAAAATAAACAAACAGTCGTGGCTTAAAGCTAGAGGGTTACGTTTGGCAATGTCAAACTCTAACAAGTTAAGATAAAAAATAAATTTATTTAATAGTCAACGAACTAAAGTTTTTGAATCTAAAACAACCATTACGCTCAGTCTTGTTAATTATTTTGGACCTCTGGCGACTTATAAATAAACATCCGTACTGTTTAATTAATTTGGACCTCTGGCGACTTATAGATAAACAACTTAATACAGTCGCTAGATGGCAGGAATTAATTTGATTTGATTAATTTTAATTGATTTAAAGCCTAATTCATGTCGGAAACATTGAATTCATGTATTGTCATCCAGAATAAAGCTTTCCTGAAAGTCTTAGAGCTCTAGGTGGTCGAAAAGTGAGTGAATTTTTGTTTCTAAGATTTGATCACCACAGACAAACAAACAAACAGAAAGAAAGTGAAGTTAAATAAAAGCATTTAAAAAGAAAAACAGACATAGTACGGGACTACACCGCTGATCGAAGTTACTGAGAATCAAAGTCAATGTTATTTATTACATAACATATGTGAATGCGCTTCGACTTCGACCAACAATACTTAATTACTCATTTTTTTATTTTATTAAAGCTCATTAGGCCGCTATCATCATCGTCGTCGTCGTCGTCATCATCATCATCATTGCTACCAGCTATAATAGCATCATCATCCGTATTATAGTTATCACTGTCGTCGTCATCATTAACCCTTAAACCACGGCATTAATCATCGCTAAGAAGCTACGTAGTGCAATTACAGCTAACTGTAGCTCGGTACATTTTTGTAAATACGGTAAGCAACCAGCCAATATCTTCATGCACGTTTAGCAGGCTCATGTGAAAGGGCTATAAAACAGTACAAACCAGGGTTTGTGCAACTTTTTCTCAGATACCTACTAGAGCTTCAGAACATTTATCTACGAAATTTCGCAAACACTTAAATTTTTGATGAGTTTTCGGGAATTTAAAAGCTCTACAGTTATTGAAGAGCTTTAACACTGTGCGTTAGAGCAAATATTTTCTGAGTTTTTTTTGTGACATTTGTATTTCAAAGTGACCAGAAGTTGTGGATCTGCCCTCCAAAAAAACCGTAAGCTCGCACTTTTTATATTTGCTTAAAATCGATAAAATAAAATATTTTAAATATTATATTTGCTCATTTAAATTTACGTTAGTAAAGCGCAAGTTGATAGTATGGAATGTTTGTTATATTCATTTATTTTTTCTTATGTCAGGTGCTAGAACATGGCTTGCTGTCCGGGCATCGTGAATTCCTTAGTAGCGACGATTTGGCTGGTTGTGTTTATATGGCCAATTGCCTTTATCGCAGCTGCCATTTACCTTATCTTGTTACCTTTCGGTGCCTTCATAAGACCAATAGAAAGTCTTTGTGAATCAATCCTTTTTTGCGTTCAAGGGCCGCTGAGATTTGGCAAACTTATAGCAGAAGGGAAGGATTGCTGTGATGCAACTGAGACTCTTACGCAAAACAAAGAAAAAAAGAGAAATGAAACATGTACAGTCACAGCTTGATGAAATCGTTAATTGAATAATATATTATATGTACTTCATTTGAGTTTTAATGCTATCAGTTACCATGGTGGTCGGGACAATGCTTTATTTTTCGAAATTATATTTTTAAGAAGTCGATTTAATTACTATTTGATGGAAATGTATTTTGAATTAATTATTTATTTTTTATACTTTTCGTATTTTTTATTCATTTTTTATTTTACATGTTTACACGAGCTTTCGTTTTTTTTCATTCATTTGACGTTGTGGCTTTCTCATGGATCAGTGAAATGGTTGATGGTATGCTGCTGTAGGCTTGCTGAGATGAAGTTCGTCAATTTCCAACGAATCTATGCTTTCTTTTTACATTTTTGCTTTCATTTAGGCGGTATGTAAGATTTTATATCATAACTCATTCTGATTTTTTACCACGCTTCTATTAGCTTCACCTGATGTTATGTTTGTTTGTGTAGTAAAAATCTTGGAATCGATTTTTCGATCACTTCCCGTTGATTTGTTACATTCAAATTTTGCATAGGAACGTACTTTTGAAAAATCCAAGGGCGTCAGTTAGGGACGACTTGGCAGTACTCAGTACATCTGTTTCAACAAACGATCTAAAATAAAAATGTTAAATAAAATATTGTTTTATAGTTTTGACGACTATAAACGGCGCAAGAGTCGAAAGCATGACTTTGACCTTTAAGTCAAGAAAGGAAAGACAGTGGAATTTTGACTAAAACCGAATCGAAATCAAAACGTCAAAAAATGAGTATCAAGAGTCTAAGCACCTGGGTTTGACTGTTTTGTGCGCATTCGAATAAAATAAAATCAAATTAAAAAATTATTCGCACCATCAAAACAATTGCGAATAGCGCACAAAATTTTTATTTATTTAAATGCGTATTTTTCAAATAAATGCGCAAAATTTGTGCGCACTGTGAATAATTTCAAATAATTAGCCAACAATGCGCTTATGTGCGCACTTTTTCGCATTATTTGCAATTGTTTGCAATTATTTGAAAAATTGTTTGCGATTATTTGTTGTCAATGGAAAACTTTATACCAAAATTTTTTAAGGTGAGTCAGTAAGCATTTTTTAATTAAAATTCTTTTGAAAATTAGTATAAATAATAAATATTTTGATTTTTTGACATACATTCATTTTTATTTGAAACTTTTCGTCGTAAAAAATTTTCTAAACAAATTTCTTGTTTCTGTTTTGCTGACATCGACAACTAAGGTCCTGCGTTTCATGCGGAATTGCGCACTATTATCCGATCCGAATAGGTTCAAATAAAATATTTTATTTGATGCACACTCATTCGCAAGTGCGCACAAGAACAAAAATTGTTTGAAAAAATCGCGCACAAATTGCGCACAGAAAACCGAATAATTGCGCACAAAAAACCGAATAATTGCTCATACAAAATATTAATTTTGGTGCAACAAAGTCCAGCAGTTTTATATATGTTCAAGAACCTCCGATTTCAAAGTTCACAAGAATTTTCTTGACTGTTGTGAATTTTACTGAATAATTTCAATCTTATATATAAAAATGAATGTTTGTTTGTTCGGAGATAAAATGTAAACGGCCGAACAGATTTAATTGAAATTTGGCACACTTATGTAACTTATTGAAGCGGTGGTTCCTGTAAAATTTTAAATAAATTGGTTTCTCCGTTGATGTTTTATGGACAAAAAACGTTTTGGTCAGCGGTAGTAAGTTGGAGTAAATTTTTTTTCTACAAAATAAAAATAAATTAATTTATAGTAAAATTATACAAAATATTTTTAATTTTTTTTTCTTAAGTTTTAAGGTTTTAAATATAAATATTAAATTAAATAAATATGTGTGTTGTTTAGTTGCGCCCATAGATATCTATGGTGCCGCCGGATACCTTTGTTTTGATTTCATAGAGCTCATTCTCTTCCGAACCTCCGATACGACAGCTCTGCTATTGGTAAACTTTATATTTGATTTTAGCAACTTATTTTTTAAATTTAGATAACTTTGGTTTTTAGGACTAATCAATAAATTGCAGGTGGAATTTCTTCTATTTAGAGATATTTTGTGCTTCACAAAAAGAGTTCCAGACTTAACCAATTAAAATTAAATCAAATTAGAAATTCATTGTTCATATCTCCCATTCAAAAGTAAGTGGCAAAGCTTTGGTAATTTGTTTTTAGTTTTTAAAATCATGATTTACTGTGTATCTTTCAATTTGTTTCGTTTGTTGCATTGCACGTGTTTAATTATGTTATATTATTATTAATTATTATAAGATTATCATTATGCTCTAACATTTTGTGTTTTACAAAAAGGAGTTGCAGATTGGAAAAATAAATTTAAATTCATTGTTCATATTTATCGTTCAAGGCTTCTGACTTCAATTGTTCCTTATCTAATATTGTTCATCATGGTTTCCTAAACTGACGAGCTTGCTATCAGCCTATCGGTAAATGAGAAATTATTTTGGGCAGGTAAGTTTTTTTTTATGTGATGGCATTACAACCATTATTATTCACGAGTAGTTATGACTATAAGATTATGAATTAATTTATCGGTCTTATTTTATTTTTTACTTTTCAGAGGAAATTAGAAAATTACATTTTAAAGAAAATCTTACATGCAACACCAATTTATTGTAAAAGTTTCACTGATATATGAGGTGCATGAAATTTGAAAGAAATGAAAGCAAGTGCAGTATTTTTGTGTTTCAACAAAATCATGAACAAAGTTCTCAAGCCAGCCTATCACTCTGCTGCTGTTTTGTTCAATTTATAATTGCATCATTTGCTAAATAAAAGTGGTACTCTTCGATTGTTCCAAATTGATGATCTCAGAAAACTCTCGGAAAATTCATTAAGTTAATGCTTTGAAGGTTTTTAATATTATTATTACTTCATGTTTTATTTCAATCTGTGTTTTATATCACATTTTTCAAAGCCACGGGTCAACAGTTATTAACATGCCACATGTAGCGTTATATGCTTTCGGTAGACATTACACTTAAAAACTAAGAACAACTCAAAAACTAAGACTAGCGATTTTTCGAAAAGCAGCTGTTGAACAGTGTGTGATAAATCTATTGTAGGCATTTATAATCTTACAAGTATTTAAAATAAATATAACCTGTTGAGATATATGAGCGGATTTTAACATTATTGCAGCCGTTAACTAATAAAATTTTTTTTTCAGCTTCAGTCAATCATAATAAGCCTTTGCAGAAGATCACACTTGCAGAGTGGAACCAATACATTAGAGAACACTAATTAAAATTGAGGAAAAATGAGCAAACCAAACAACAAAGTGTTAACGAGAGAACAGATCAATTTTCATGACTGTGCACAGCATTCCGCTACAGCCCATCTAAGCCACATTGGGAAGGCTCTAAAATTTAATGGAGGAACAGAAGAGCGAAAAGAAGAGCAAGCTGGAGCGGTAAAGCAACCGGGATCGGGAAAAGTAAAAGAGACCGGGGTCGGAAAAGCGACCGTGAGCAGAAATGCGACCAGGAGTGAGAAAACGACCTGGAACGGGAAAGCAAGCGGTTAAGGAAACGGGGGCCAGAGAGAAAACGATAAAAAGCCTTTAAAATCCCCGGGCAACGCCGGGTAACCCAGCTAGTTTTTCATAAAGGGATTATTTATGATGTTATTTAAAAAACATTCTGTTATTCATTTTATATGGATGGATGTTGAGAATGTAAATTATATTTCACAGAAGAAGTTGTAGCTTTTTTGCCCATTTTGAAACGTTTATCTATATTATAGTAGCCCTCGTCACTCACTCACTCATTCACTCACTGATTCTGTTACGCTTACGTCATTAGTCGTATAGGTAAACAATAAACAAAATCGCTCCGGAAAAAAGTAATTTCAAATAAAAAAAAGGAACGAAAGTTAAGGTTCGAATGACTGCGACTTCGTATTCGAAACAAATTTGAAGAAATTTAATTAATAATAAAGATAAACGATTTAGTATAACTTAGGTATTGGAAATCCGAGCGTGGCTAAAAATAGCATCGGCGATGTGCCGAACGACGATATCGATGTGAACGTAAGAAAGCTACTAAAATTATTTAACGATTTGTTAAGCCGGTAGGGGCAAATTTATATGAAAAATTATTATAATAATACTCAACTATTACGTTCGGCTCGAGCAACTAAAAATGTATTCAGGTGGTGGCGCTAAACCGATAGACACGAGTAAACAAACTTCCGAAAATTATTGTTCTCAAATTCTAAAAGAGACGGACGGATGTCGAGAAAACGACTAATGGAACGTCTTAGGCGACAGGAAATTGAAATGAAATTTTAAATTAAACGAGGCATTGCTATTATAGAAACCGTTATCAGGTATAGCGCTGCTATTATGATATAGTTACGATTTTTGTAACTGGCTAAATAAACGGGCGTCCAAGAACAACTGTAATCTAAAATTTATATATAAATAAAATGAGATTTAAAAAGATCCGTCATTTTTGACGGGCTACTTCTAGTTACAAAGATTGCATTTTGCCAAGTAACCATCGTTGGATTTACTTCTCTTAAAATACCTCCATAACATGTTACTTGACTTTTTATTATAATTACTTTTGCTTCCTACACTGAAACCGCTAACAGTATCCTCAGAACCAGTCGCTGACATTGAGAAATTTCTAGGGGGGGGGGGAATAAACAACGTTCTTGACATTACACCGAAGGTTTCAGTTTATACCAAATAACTTGAGTAGCTTATGACATGCCGAACAAAACTGACATTAACATGAATCACTTTATGAGTTTGCTATTTCAGTTATCAATGAAGACATAGAAAGTCACAAAAATGACAAAACCTGCTCAGAATTAGTTGTGTGAATAAGTTGTGAATATTTGATGAAAAGTGCTTCAACAAGCTAGCGCTGTGTTTCAGTTTGTTATGTCTTGTATAACTAAAATCTTTATTTTAAAAAAATAATAAAAGAAGCTCAATGAAAACGGCGCTATCGATCATTTCCTTCTCCCCCTAAATTTTAAATTTTCTCCAAAGTGAATAGGTCTGGATAAAACCCTGACTGTAGGTAGTAGCTATGTATCGATTATCCCGGGCATATAAATCATAAAAAAGATTAATAGAAAATTTCCTAGTGGACATTTTTACTTTACATCACTTTGTTTAATTATCCGATCAAACAACATTAAAATTTAAACAAATCGAAGTTACTGAGAATCATAGTCAAACTCATTTGATGGTTAAAGAACTATTTTGTGATTGCCTTTCGACTTCGACCAACAATACTTTATTATTCATTTTCGTATTTTATTAAAGCTCATTAAGCCGCTATCATCATCATCGTCGCCGCCACCACAACCACCACCCCCACCACCTTCATCACCAACACCACCACCATCATCATTGTCATCATCATCATCGTCGTCATCATCATCATCATCATCATCATCATCATCATCAAAATAACATCATCATCGCTACAACAGTTTCGTGACTGGGGGATAATAGGATTTGGCACATCCCTTATTTCGGATACACGGGCTTGCGCAGGACACTGTGGTCCCATATGCACCAACCGTTCCCGGCGCGTCTGAGGTTTCACAACACTAGAGTGCGCCTTGTTAATTCTCTACTACTACTACTACTACTACTACTACTACTACTACTACTACTACTACTACTACTACTACTACTACTACTACTACTACTACTACTACTACTACTACTACTACTACTACTACTACTACTACTACTACTACTACTACTACTACTACTACTACTACTACTACTACTACTACTACTACTACTACTACTACTACTACTACTACTACTACTACTACTACTACTACTACTACTACTACTACTACTACTACTACTACTACTACTACTACTACTACTACTACTACTACTACTACTACTACTACTACTACTACTACTACTACTACTACTACTACTACTACTACTACTACTACTACTACTACTACTACTACTACTACTACTACTACTACTACTACTACTACTACTACTACTACTACTACTACTACTACTACTACTACTACTACTACTACTACTACTACTACTACTACTACTACTACTACTACTACTACTACTACTACTACTACGAGCGTTAATAGCATCATCGTCGCTATTATTGTAATCACTGTCGTCGTCAACATTAACCCTTAAACCACGGCATTCATCATCATAACCCAGCGATGAAAAAAAGTACATTTTTGTAAACACCGTAAGCAACACCAACCAACATCTTCGGGCACATTTAACAGGCTCACGTGGAAGGGCTATAAAATAGTACAAACCAGGGTTTGTGCAACTTTTTCTCAGATACCTACAGAGCTTCTGAACTTTTACCTACGAAATTTCGCAAACGCTTAAATTTTTGATGAGTTTTCGGGAATTTAAAAGCTCTACAATTATTGAAGAGCTTTAACACTGTGCGTTAGAGTAAATATTTTCTAAGTTTTTTGTGACATTTTCATTTAAAAAAGTGACCAGAAGTTGTGGATCTGCCATCTAGTGACTTCTTCAAAAAAAACCGTAAGCTCGAACTTTTTATATTTGCTTAAAATCGATAAAATAAAATATTTTACATATTATATCTGCTCATTTCAATTCACGTTAGTAAAACTCAAGTTGATAGTATGGAATGTTTGTTATATTCATTTAATTTTTTTATGTCAGGTGCTAGAACATGGCTTGCTGTCCGGGCATCTTGTATTCCTTAGCAGGGTTGATTTGCCTAATTACAATTACATGGCCAACTTCCCTTATCGCAGCTGTACTCTACATTATCTTGTTACCTTTTGCTGCCTTCATAAAACCAATGGAAACTCTTTGTGAATCGCTCCTTAGTTGTGTTCAAAAGCCGCTGAAAGTTAGCCAAAATATAGCAGAAGGAAAGTTTTGTTGTAGTGTATAAATTAAACTGGAATATAAAACATGAAAAGAAGAAAAATGAAACAAATGTATAATAAATGAGAAAGAGAGTGAAAAAAAGAAAAGAGAAAGAAAATGGGAGATTAAAAAGAAAAAGAGAGAAAACGGGAAAGAGAAAGAAATAAAGGATAAATTGAGAGATTTTTTTATATTTCATTTTTTCTTGATTTTTTTAAATATCAGTTTTTCATGCTTTTTTCTTTTGATTAAATAGCATTTACATGATTGTGCTGATATGTTAAGTGGCCAAAATTTATCATGTTGACATAACTTCCTATTATGACCCGTATCATGATTCCTTAGTGTTCTTAATTGTAGATCATGAATTTTATATTTTTATATTTTAAGAATATTTTTGGTTACTTGTACTGCAATTCGTATAATCAAGACATTAGAAACTTGTAGCATACCGTGATCATGTACAGCCACAGCTAGATTAATTCGTTATTTGAACAATATATTATATGTACTTAATTTGAGGTTTAATTTATCAGTTACCATGGTGGTCAGGACAATGCTTTATTTCTCGATATTAAATTTTTTAAGATGTCGATTTTATTAATGTTTGATGGAAATGTATTTTGAATTAATTATTTATTTTTTATACTTTTCGTATTTTTTATTTATTTTTTATTTTACATGTTTACACGAGCTTTCGTTTTTTTCATTCATTTCACGTTGTGGCTTTGTCGTGGTTGATAGTAGGCTGTTGTAGGCTTGTTAAGATGAAGTTCGTCAATTTCCAACGAATCTATGCTTTTTTCTTTTATTTTTGCTTTCATCCAGGCGGTATGTGAGATTTTATATCATAACTGATTCTGATTTTTTACCACGCTTCTATTAGCTTCACCTGATGTTATGTTTGTTTGTGTAGTAAAAATCTTGGAATCGATTTTTCGATAACTTTCCGTTGATCTTTTATATTCAAATTTTGCACAGAAACGTACTTTTGAAGAATCCAGAGGCGTCATTCAGGGAGGACTCCTAAAGCTTTTCCAAATATTTTGGAAAAAGTACTATGACTCCTTCTCCCAGTCATTATTTTAAGACGAGAAGTTAAGCATTTAGTAGGATAAATTTATAATATTACCAGCGGGGTACCCAGCGTTGCCCGGGATTTTTAGTGGATTTTTTCTCTCGCTCCGTCTCTTTTTCAGCGTGCTCTTCCGCTCCCGGTCGCTTTCCCGTACCCGCTTGCTCGCCCGTTCCCGGACGCTTTCTCGCTCCCGCTTGTTCTCCCGTTCATGGTCGTTTTCCCTTTCTTGCTTGCTCTTTTGTATGTCCGTTTTTGCTTGTTTTCCCGTTCCCGTTCTCGCTTATTTCCAGTTCCCTCTCACGCTCGCTTTCTCGTTTTCGTTCCCGCTCATTTTGTGACCAATCTCAATTTTTTTCTCACTAAAACCTTTTCCTATTAAATCTCAAAATTGTGTGAAAATTTCACTACGATTGGATGAATGGTGTTGCAATACATAAAAGACATACATACATACATACATACATACATACATACATACATACATACATACATACATACATACATACATACATACATACATACATACATACATACATACATACATACATACATACATACATACATACATACATACATACATACATACATACATACATACATACATACATACATACATACATACATACATACATACATACATACATACATACATACATACATACATACATACATACATACATACATACATACATACATACATACATACACACACACACACACACACATACATACATACATACATACATACATACATACATACATACATACATACATACAGACACAGACTATAGCCCTAAGCGATTTGAAATTTGTCAAACCGCAAACCGCGACAACCGCAAGCCTCAGATCACAACCGGCAACCACCGAGGTTTTTTCCCTTCAGCCGAACTGCACCCGCCAGAGGGAGAAACCGCACCCGCATGCGGTTCAACCGCAATTTTTATAACATTTCCTATTCTTTATCTACAATACCCCCACTTACTCAACTTGGTCTAGTTTTTGGTTTTATTCCATGAAATTGCTGTACTTGTAAGAAGTTGTTTCAATAAAAAAACACAGAGATAGTTTTTCACAATATTTATGTTAGATCATAATTGCTTTCTAGAAAAAGCACCTTTCCAACTTTATTAGAGTCAAGACTTGCTCTACGCTTGTAATGTATAGTTAGGGATGATCCAACTCTTTCGGACAATGCGCTTGAAACTGGTCTCAAAAATAACAAAAACCCAGCTTCTTGCAACTTTGGATACTTTAAGTTTGCTGACCAATATTCCAAAGGATCAATGTGAGAGCGGTTTTCTTTCAGGTATAAATCAAGTTCATTTTCTGTAATAAGTGGATCAGTTGTACTTTTTTGAAAACACATGTTTTTTTGCAAATAATGCCAGAAGAAATATTACCCGACAAAATCATGTCCAAACAGTGTCACCAAAAGCATTGTATTGCCAAAAAGCGTTGCAATAATTTTTGAGGGAGTATTTTATTGAAATTTTAAAAACGATGAATCATAAAAACATTAATATTTGAAAAGGTTTGCAAATCATTTTGCAACAATGAGTTTGTTGACTGGCTCAAGAAATTTTTTAATCTCTTCAAAATGTATTTTAATTTTAATCTCATCACAAGCAACTTGTGATGAGATTAATGCCAAGACAAATTTGTAAGCCAGATACAAATTTGAATAACCAAGACTTTGCAAATTGAACTTCAAGAGAGCATAATAACAACAAACAATACATTTTTTGGAAGATTTGCATTTATTTCTGTGGTTGTTGCTGTATTCAACTGTTGGGATGGTAAAGATATTTTTAAGTAATTATACTGATTCAGATTTTTGAATGTTGTCGAAGACAGACTTACATTTCTAAGATCAAATTATACTCGTCTTCAAGATTTGTTTGAAAATTTTCCCATTTCCTTGCAAATTCCAATAATTCAGTTCGAAGCTGTTCTATTGGGGAACCAACTGAGCATCTGCAGTGCATCACTAGGCATAGTTTTCAAAATTTCTGCAAAATTTCTTGGATCTAAACAAGATAAATCAGCCTAAAGAGAACCATGCTCAGGGAATCTTTGTTTTAAACTATTAATTACTTGATCCTTAATCAATCATGTTGTGAACATTGACACAAAATTTATTTTTTAGCACTTACAAGTGCTTGGTTGGCTATAATTCTTTGTTTTTTTTAAACAGTCTGTACTTTAATTCGAGATTTTTTTTTAGTTCACTGTATGCAAATTTTAAGAAATTTGTAGCTGCTTGAAAAATGGAATCAAAAATTTCTATCTGCTTAGCTTAATTCAGTGATGCAGTCTTTAATCAATTTTTAGACTTGTAGTATATTCATTCCAGTCGTTTGCAAATATTCAGATAACGGCGTTGTGTGTTCAAATAATTTAAAAAATAATCGTGCCGTTAGAATAAATTCAAAACTTGTCAATGAATCTAATAAAGTTTTTGCTCTGTATCGGATATCATTATTGTATTTGTTTGATGTAGAAGTATCATGAAATGTTTGTAGCATGTCAATGTACAAAAAATCGCTAACTTGTGTTTCTTGATTGGAAGATATTTTTTCTTTGCAAAGGGTGCATGACATCTTTTCGCACCCTAGCTGGCTACGGCCGTGCCGCTCCCGCTTGCTCTCCCGTTCACGGTCGCTTTTTTTTCCCGTTCGCCCTTTCGCTTCCGCTCGCTTTTTTGTTCCCGCTTGCTATTCCGTTCCCGTTCCCGCTCATTCTCAAGTATCCGTTTTTGCTCACCCTCCCGCTCCCGATCATTTGTGACCGATCTCATTTTATTTCCACAAAAACCTTCCTCTATTGACTATCAAGGTTGTGTGAAAATATCATTACGATCGGAGGAATGGTGTAGCAATGCATAAAGGACAAAAGGACAATCATCATCATCTTCATCATCGGTATTATTGTTATCACTGTCGTCGTCATCATTAACCTTTCAACCACTGCATTCATCATCACTAAGAAGCTACGTAGTTCAATTACGTCAGCTGACTGTAGATCAGTACATTTTTGTAAATACGGTAAGCAACCAGCCAACATCTTCATGCACGTTTAGCAGGCTCATGTGAAAGGGCTATAAAACAGTACAAACCAGGGTGTGTGCAACTTTTTCTCAGATACCTACTAGAGCTTCAAAAATTTTACCTACGAAATTTCGAGAACCACGTTAACGTAAAACTTTGATGAGTTATCGGGAATTTAAAAGCTCTACAATTATTGAAGAGCTTTAACACTGTGCGTTAGAGTAAATATTTTCTGAGTTTTTTTGTGACATTTGTATTTACAAAAGTGACCAGAAGTTGTGGATCTGCCCTCTAGTGACTTCTTCAATAAAAAAAACCTGTAAGCTCGAACTTTTTATAATTGCTTAAAATCGATAAAATAAAATATTTTACATATTATATCTGCTCATTTAAATTTACGTTAGTAAAGCGCAAGTTGATAGTATGGAATGTTTGTTATATTCATTAAAAAAAATTTTTTATGCCAGGTGCTAGAAGATGGGTCTCTTCTGCTCCTTGTTTTCGTTGATTTGCCTGTGTGTGCTTGTATGGCCATGGTCCTTCATCTGCGCTGTCGTTTACATTATCGTTTCACCTTTCGCTGCCTGCCTCTCACAACCGAAATTTTGTGACTGTCTCCTTAAGGAAATTCAAAGGCCGTTGACGTATGGCAAGATGATAGCAGACGGGAAGTGTTGTTGTACTGCAAATTAAATTGGAATATAAAACATGAAAAAAGAAAGATGAAACAAATGTATAATGAATGAGAAAGAGAAAAAAAAGAAAAGAGAAAGAAAATGTGAGATTAAAAAGAGAAAGAAAAAGAAAAATAAAATAAATCGAGAGATTTTTTATATTTCATTTTTTCTTGATTTTTTTAAAATTTCAATTTTTCATGCTTTTTTTTATTAAATAGCATTTAAATGATTGTGCTGATATGTTAAGTGGCCAAAATTTATCATGTTGACATAACTTCCTATTATGACCCGTATCATGATTCCTTAGTGTTCTTAATTGTAGATCATGAATTTTACATTTTTATATTTCTGGATTATCTTTGGTAACTTGTACTGCTACTTGTATGATCAAGAAATTAAAAACTTGGAGCATACCGTAATCATGTATAGCCACAGCTAGATGAATTCGTTATTTGAATATTATATTTTACGTACGTAATAAACATCATCATACTGGACCAAAAACTTCTACTTTTAAAAACTCTTGTATAAGTACATACTGTCCAATAAGTACCTAAATGTTATTGACAGTCTTACTTGTAACTTCAGTTTTCTCAATGGAATAAATTCTAGTTTGAGTTTTATTGCTATCAGTTGTCATGGTCGGTATAATGCTTTATTTTTCGATATTAGATTTTGTCAGATGTCGATTTTATTAATGTTTGATGGAAATGTATTTTGAATTAATTATTTATTTTTTATACTTTTCATATTTTTTATTCATTTTATTATTTTACATGTTTACACGAGCTTTCGTTATTTTGATTCATAACTCATTTTGCTTTTTTATCACGCTTCTATTAGTATTAGCCTCCTCGGATGTTATGTTTGTTTGTGTAGTAAAAATCTTGGAATCGATTTTTCGACCACTTTCCGTTGATCTTTTATATTCAAATTTTGCCCAGAAACGTACTTTTGAAGAATCCAGGGGCGTCATTTAGGGAGGACTCCCAAAGAATTTCCAAGATAATGTAACGGAAGAAGTTTTAGACACATTTTTGGAAAAAATACTATAAATATTTCCTCTCTCCAGTCATCAATTATTTTAGGACAAAAAGTTGAGCATTTATAGGATAAATTTGTAAAATTATAACAACTTTGCCCTTAATAAATCTTAAAAGCGTGTTCTATAAAAAAAATGTATTTTTACACAGCGCTTCTTCTACCAATTAATACTTGATGTTAAGATGAAATCAAATTTTTGTTTCTTCATATAATTCTAGAAGAACTTCTACTCGTAAAAATCATGTTCAAAACGGAATCACCGAAAGCATCGTATTGCCAAAAAGCATTGCAATAATTTTTGAAAGAATATTTTATTGGAATTGCAAAAACAATGAAGCATAAAAACAATAATATTTGAAAATGTTTGCGAGTCATTTTGTTACGATGAAGTCTCATAATTAATCCACTTTTATGAGAAAAAAACGATTTTCAGTTAGAAGAGTTGTAGTTGCAACGCACTACAAACTAGGAAAAGGTCATAATATTTATAATAAGCAATTTATATATACAGATTTTTATATGATCATCAAAGGTTAGACTATGCATTTAGCTAGCTATTTTTAGATATATTTGTACCCAAAAAAATAATTAAAGTTTGTGCATCTTCGGTCGAAAACTAATTATAATTGCTTCTTGATTTTGCATACAAATTTCTTGATTGATTAATTTCAATCAGATTTATTTCAAATTGTTAAAAAACACAGATTAAAATAGTTGCTAATATACACAAGTATTTTTATTAGCTTATCAAATATCTTCGACTTCATTAATTCTTTGTCATGAATTGATATTTCACAGTTTTCAAGCCGGTTACCTATAACCATATGTCAAACATCCTCAAATCAAAGGTGCATGCAGTCAAATAGAAACCACTCGAAAATGTTAAATTTCTTACGGTATTTTTTATATGATTGAGATGGTAGTTTTAATTAATGATAGATTTTTTTAAAATCTTCCGCAGGAGCTTTCTTGCTACATTTAACCATTGGAATTTGAAGCTTCGTCTTAAATGCAAAACTTAATAAATACCATTTTTGTTTTTTGTTTGTTTGATAATTTATATAGCGTCTCTTTCAGAGCTCAGAGGCGCTGTTCTTTTACATGCCCCACGAATAGAAACGATTTTACACGCTAAGTTTCCGTTGACATGGGCTACTAGGCAGTGAGTGCGAGTCGAACCGTGAAGCTCTCACATTCAAGGTTAACACTCTACCAACTCAGCTAACTTAGCATTAACAGTTATGGGGACCACATTGCTGGTAATTTTAAACGAAATATTAAGTTCCGATGCAGTGTATATTGTTGCAACCACAGAAGGTTCCAATATTTCAAGCAATTCTAAGCGTTGTTAGTATTCACAGGTCGTTAAGATGAGGTTTTTTGTTAAATATGCTATATAATATGTTAGCATATAAATATGTTATATAAATATATTATATAAATATATTGCGTGTGCAATATACATGCGACTTATGGAGTATATATATATATATATATATATATAAATCTCGTGTTATAGTGTTTAATATATACTCCATAAGTTGCATGTATATTGCACAAGCAATATATATATATATATATATATATATATATATATATATATATATATATATATATATATATATATATATATATATATATATATATATATATCTATATATATATATATATATATATATATATATATATATATATATATATATATATATATATATATATATATATATATATATATATATATATATATATATATATATATATATATATTGCTTGTGCAATATACGTGCGACTTATGGAGTATATGTTAAAAGGATCAAATTGGAAAACGTGTTTTGTTTATTTAAATGACATTATTGTTGTTAGAAAAACGTTTGAAGAGCATCTACACAGTCTTGGAAAAAATTTTTTCAGAGGATCCACAAGGCTGGTATGAAGCTCAATTCGGCAAAATGTGCATTTTTCATAAGCAGGGTGAAATATCTTTGTGATATAGTTTCTGCCGAAAAATAGGTACCGGTCCCGAGAAAGTTGAAGTTGTTAACCATTGGCCTGTTCCGAACAGTTTTTAAGAATTTTCTCTGAAATTATAATAAATTTTAGTCTACTAGCTGGCAGGCGGAGTCCAAGAATTTTCTAGTGAGATGTTTGCCGGCCACTAGTTGGGGTAGCGACTAACTGGGCAGCGACAAGTTGGGCTGGAGACTAGCTGGGCGGTGACTAGTTGGCATCGACCGGATGGTCTGCTCCGCGAAAAACCTTAAGAAATACCATATTCAGAACTGGAGTTTAGTTTTTTTAATACCTAGTTGAATTCCAAGGGCTGATTTGTAATCAAATGATACAATATTACCATTACTAGTCACGGGCGGCTGCTTTATGTTGTATTAACGCGCTAAGAAAATCCTACTGACTTGAAAATTCAACTGGAGACAAATTCACACATATCTATGACACTTGTTGAAGAATGGTTGTTATATCACTAAAAATATTGTTTATAAGAAAACTCTTTAATATGTACAACCAAAATTAACAACAGAAATCAAAGAAAAAACAGCTTCCTTGCTATTTCTATGTGAATATAAAGATTATGAATTAAACTTTATGGTGAATATAATATGTCTGAAATAATTAGTTTCATAAGAATAATTAGTCAATGATCCATATTTACTAGTAAGATTAATAATTAATAATAATATTAATTTATTCCAAAAGGAAAAAAGCTGACTGACAAGATCTGAAACAAAATTTGTTTATGCGTGACCTCTTTCGAATAAAATTTTGTGCTTCAGTAAAAAAAAAACTTTAAACCTTTTTACTTTAAACATATTTAACAGGCTTTGAAAAAATCTAAAACTAAGTTTATTTACTAATTATTATTTTTAAAACTTAAAAAAAAACTGTATAAATCTATTCATCATCTTTAGTCTCGTTCTTTGGAGTCTGCCATTAGGCGAAGGCGTCCGTGAGTCTGAATTTTGATTCGGTTAATTGTTTAATAATTTTAACTGTTTTTTGTATTAAGTGTTATTAAAAAACAATGTTTTTTATAATGGAATTGTAGTGTTAAACGTATTTCTTATCAGGCTACCGCTTGAAGTTGTCAACTATCAAAATGGCCAACGTCTGTCCTGGCCTGATCTTTTCCATAGTCTGGTTTATTCTGGTCTTGGTAACCTGGTTTATAAGCTTCTGCCTGATGTTTTTTTACTTAATAATTCTACCATTTGGACCGTGCTGCTCTCCACTGCAGGGCATATCGGATTTTCTGCTGACCATTGTCTTATGGCCGCAGACGTGCTGCCGAAACATGTTGAACATGAGTCCGCTTTGTTGATCTGGCATTGTTGAGTCTCGATCTTATAAAGTGATGTTGAGGTTTAATTTATAGTTATCTGGTGATTGTGTTGAGAAGAAATGTTTGTAATCATATGACATTCAATAAAATGTTTCAGTGGGTGACTGAAACAAAATAAAGTTAATATGTATTTAAATATTTAAATCTTTACTTGTAGTTATATTTATGTTTGTTTGTGGTTTTTATTAAATATTTCATGTTAGATGAGATTGAAGCTGATGAATTGACTAAATATTTTTTAAAGTAATGCCAAATCTTTACTTTAAAAATTCAGTAAATAACTGGTGAAAGAATTTTCAGAAGTTTGGCATACCTCCATAAATTTCAGTTAGATTATAATCTAGGCAGGGCTGAATATGGGGAGGCTCAGATGAACAATAACAATAAAAGGCCAATTTCCTTTGTCAAATGATTTCATGGAAATAATTTTGTGGTGTTCTATTTTTTTGTTATCCAATGAATAATAATCAAAAGTGACAGCAATTGATATGTTAAAAACTTAGTTAAGAGAACACTTGATGGGTTTTTCTTGTATAACGTCTGAACTGTTTTGAAATTTGTCGTTTCTTAAAAATGAATTTGTTAATGTTCTTTCTAAATGATTTTTGAATGCATTATACATTCTGAGTTGTGCACATTAAATTTGCTTGCATTTTGCTGGTGGTGGCCACCAAAATAAAGTTTTGTTTTCTGACAGGTTAGATTAAAGAATAGCTTAACAGGTAGACATGAAAAAGGCAATACATGTTTGACCTGGTTAATAAGGCTTCCGTACATTTACAATTTACCTTTGGTAGAACTAAGTCGATGCAAATTTTGTGTCAGGAGCTCTCTGGTTAATTAACTGGCGCCACTCTGTCGAAAACTTTTGATTTTTAAAAATTACTTTTAAACATTTGAGTATGGCTTACCCACGTCTTTAAAAACCAGGATTGTCAAAGGTTTTTGTTCAGAAAACCACATCAATGGTTAACAAAAAGTTGCCGGGCCGGATTGAAAGTAGTGGGCATCCATATATGACGATTTTGGCTGATTTTTACCCTCCCCTCTCCCTTTTTCACAAGTCGTTACCAAAATTAAATCTTTTTCGAATAAGACGGCCCAATTTCTAAAAACAATTAGCTTAGTTTTAGTTTGGCAGGATAGAAGCAGACCCGATAACAGAGATTCAACTCTGCTTTTCTGTTACTACTAAACACTGCAATGTGGCTCAGTCATAAGAAAAACCTAGCATTATTCAACTTTCTTTACAACCATCTGTTTATGAATTATTAAATTCTTATTAAAAGTGAAAAAGTGTTTTACAATCTATTAACCCAGTTGACCCTTTTCTTAGTTAAAACCAACAAAGTAATGTACATTTGAATTATCTTTGGGAATGATAAACAAAATCGGTGGGCCGAATGAAAACCTTTTCGGGCCAGATTCTGTCACAAGGGCTTTGTGTTGGCCAACTGTGTGTGTTATAAACGGTTTCAGCTTTATTTTCCCGAAACGGAAATTTTTCATATTTGTCAGTGTGCCTTCAACCAGCTATATCATGTTTCCTTCTGGTGCAAGCATATAACTAGTTTAATTATATTTGATGATATTATTTTATTCCGCTGATTAATTTATTACTACATTGGTGACGCCATTGTTTTTTTTCTAACAAACGTCATCAAGGTGAATAGTTAATGTGTTTAAAAAATAAATTCATATACCTACTGGCCGCAAATCGGAGTCGGACTGAAATTCCGAATGTCTGTTTGATTTTCAAAAGAGAAATCGGTCCTCTGAGTGCTGTTATTTCCACCTCTGGTTTCATTTCAAATTCAGGTTGCGCCATGTTTTCTCGTTTCAGAGAGGGAGATGCGCTTTAGACATTGAAGACATTTTTCAACGGGGACGCGTTCATTAGGCTACCCTGTGTATACTTACGTTTCCGCGGGGCTTGTTTTATATCGGTCGCTGCTATTGCCCCGGCGGTTCGACGTGATTGTTCGGTAAAATTGCTACTAACCCTAACCCCAACCCTATCCCTAGCTCTAACCCTAACCCTAACCCGAACCCTAACCCGAACCCTAACCCTATCCCTACCCCTAAACCCTATCCTAGGTAGTAGCATAAAAATTTCAAAATAATTTTTTTTTAATTTCATTAATATTTTTATATAAAGGTACAAATTCTGAGTTTGAATATACCATATTGCATAAAAAAAATTAATAAAGATATAGTGAATCAAAGATCGCGTACCGCCGTGGCAATAGTATTAACGTTTTATATTTTTGCGCGTCTGCCGGATTTCTTGCGTCGAATCCGCTAGTTTTTCTATGCATCTTTTATTATTTGTCCGGTAATGTTTTAGTATTTATATCGCCCGGTGTGCGTCGGTTTTAATACAATTCTATGAAGATATTTGAAAAGGACCCTAAATTCAGTTGGCACTGCTAGTATTATTTTGTGTTCCACGCATAGAACCAATTTTAAGCAACGTGGATTACTAATGCTCGGAAGAATGAGGAATGAAGAATCGAATAGCAATTATTCCTGATGCAGTCAACCTTAGTCAGCTTAGCCGTGTTCGATACGTCAACAGTGGCGTAGCATAAAGGATGGGGTTCATCACGGGTGGCACTTTTAAGGGGCGACGACAAAAATGGTTTTGGGTGCAGCAAATTTTGAAGAAAAAAAAACTAAACTTTATTAGATTTTAACCCCACCCCTCCCCCGGTCATCAACATTGTTTAGAAAAAAATCCCACCCCGGGTCAAATTTTTTTTAGAAGAAAATTCTATCCCCCAGGTCAGCAACCTTTTTATGGAATTTTCCACACTGGGCAGCAAAAAAACCCTCACTGACCTTCAACACATTTTGCGGATTGATCTGTTTACAAACACGTGTTGTACTGAGTAGTAGGCTGGATGACGACGACACAGAAACGAAAGTCGTTGTTAAGTAATGGAAACAGAAACGACCAATTTTTGTTGTCACATATTTTGGAAATTGTCACAAAAGCACGTGGTTTGTGAAAGATCAACAAATAGCCGCCTAGCCACGAGACAAATCAGGGAGAAAATTGAAACGAAGAAAACATTGAACATTTGTATGGATACAACAAATTGCAAATTGGTCTATAATTATAATTTATATATATATATATATTATTTTATACACCGCTATGAATGCGCAGATACCGTATTTTTTTTTACATATAACGCGCATCTATGAAGACCTAGGGAGGGGTTAAAGAAAGATGTGGCTTTATAAATAAGCACTCTTTGATTGGTGAAATCAAAATGTGTTATAAATATTATTCAAAATACGTTTTATGTATTTAAATTTTTTGATTAATAAAGCAACATCTTTTTTTTATGACCTTTCCAGGCACGTCAGAGTGCGCGTTATATGCGTAAAAATACGGTTCATTGATACAATAACTCTTTTGTCTCTCTCTCTCTCTCTCTCTCTCTCTCTCTCTCTCTCTCTCTCTCTCTCTCTCTCTCTCTCTCTCTCTCTCTCTCTCTCTCTCTCTCTCTCTCTCTCGATCTATTCTTTTTTAATTTTCTTTCTTTTTCTCACTTTCTTCTCCTTTTATCTCTGATTCTCAGCTAATTTACGTGTAGCACGGAGGATCTAGAGGAAAATGTCTGTGACTGCCGAAATCAAGAAACTCGTTCACTTCGCCGGCTTTCATCGCTGGGCGCGTGGAGAGGTGATGATGATGATGATGTAGCTGATGGTAATGCAGCGGGGAGCACCCCATGATTCCTTGGTTCTTCTGCGGCTCCAAAGTTCGCTGGCTGGAGTTGCCGACCAGCGTTTCCCGGCCGCTGTCGTCGGAAAAGGCAGCCAGCGAGCCGCCAACGAAATCGAGAGCGCACGGGTCTAGGGGCTTCGACCCCCCGGTTTCGAGGGCTTCTTCGCCCCTCGAATCGGAGTCTGGAGGGTATTTGTCAGTGTAAAACCTCTGGGGTTCCCTGGCGTGGGTCCGCTGCATTGGAGAGCATTGTGAGGTCATTCTAATTTGTTGTTGTTGTTGTTGCAGTTGCTGTTGATATTGCTCTTTAGGGTGAATGTAGCCGCTCAGTGGTGGCATGGAGTTCTGTCTTTGTCTGTAAAAATCAGTGTTTTATATTACTATTTTGTTTTTTAATGATAGTTTATAGTCCTTTACACCGGCTGTTTTAAGACTCTTTTAGCAGTATGTAGGAGATGTTGAAGTACTTCCTGTCAAGGATCATAATTTGAATATTTTTTTTTCTTTCCATCCTCCTTTATCCAGGTTTGGGAATGGCTCGCAAAAGCGAGGTAGAGTTTTTATATTACCAGCTGTAATCATGTTTACATTCAAAACTAAAGCCGTAAGGACAAAGTGTTGTAAAAATCAATGTTAAATATACTACAAAGTAATTTGTAATGTTTGTAATAATAATTACACATTATTATTACTTATTAATTATTTTATTTTATTTTATTTTCATTTTTCATTTTTATCGAAAACTCAAAAAAATGCAGGAAGAATATAAAATGGGTGAATGTTCGACACTTTTTACTTTTCGTGTGTACGTGATGAAGCCGAGTTGGAATGTATTTAGAAGAGTCACAATTGTCATGAATCTGAATCGGATTGCCATGGCCGCTCCCTTCATTTTTATTTTTACATTTTATCTTTTCTTTCTTTTTTTTCTTTTTCTTTTTCTTTCTCTCTCTCTCTCTCTCTCTCTTTCTCTTCCTCTCGCTCCCTCTCTCCCTTTCTCTCTTTTTCTTTCTCTTTTTTTTCCTGCGCCCAGCCTTGGGGCTACTGTCGACCAGCCGGGGCATGAACGAGCGAACACGCAAACGCTTTTGAACTTCTCATACTTATTAGGTGTATTAGAGGGAGCGGAGCGGAGTGGAGTGGAGCGTACGTGTAACTTGTAACACCGCAGGAATTTCTAGGTGGCGTTTTCAAAGCGACTGCTTCATGTAACTTTGTACGATGCAAGTCAGATTCGCATTCGACGTCTTTAAATATCTTCGTGCGACTTAAAACTCTTAATTTGAAAAGCAAGACCGTTCTCTAAATTCTTTTCAATAAAAATTTTAAAAAAATGAAAAAAAAAAGAAATATACAAGATTTAATACATTACGTGCCTTATAATCGTTACTCAATCGAGTCACCTTAAACGATTAAACTGATATTATTTGGTGCCCACTCGGGATTTAAAAAAAAAATTCTACATATCATTTTTGCGAAGTTATAACGTAGTTAGTAATACATACATACAGGCATCGGAAATTATGTGTGTTGACTTTATTTGTCTAATTATTACAGCTATCGTTCATTAAAACAGCACAACCCTAAAAAAATAAAAATAAAATAAAAATAAAAATAAAAATAAAAATAAAAACAGAAACAGAAACAGAAACATCTCCAACCGTTTCAAGTAGACCGTGATCAAGCAAAGAAGAAAACCGCCAATAACAATGCCCATAGCGACCCCTATCGACACGGCCAGAAGAACACCTGTTCAAAAGAAGTTTTTTTTTAATATTTTTTAAAAACTCACCTTGAATGACTTCGAGGTGTACATTTACACAATTTTCATATGCCTTGTTTGTTTTAAGGTATGTTATGGAGTATATCAGTATAACTTTGGTTTCGTAGGTTGTAACGGGTATTTTACATACTGTGATGTTCCAGATAGAATAGAACAGCCAGGGCTAACTATAAACCAATCTCCCCTCATTTACTCTCCCATGTTTTTCTAACAAAATTATTTATAATTTGGCTTAGTTAAGAGGCTGAGAATTTTAGATTTAATATTATAAAGTCGTTTTTGGGTAATTTAAAAAAATTCTTCTTAGCATGAGAGAGGAAATGAAAATAGAAAAAGGTTAACAAATGAACTCAATTTTCAAGCAAGTATGTCTATCATTTAACAAACACTAATAAAACACTAGTTTTAGAACAGCAAGAGCTATGGCTATATTTACGGTAAACTTCGCCAATGGCTAAAAGTTTTAGTGCTGTAACGACAAGGCGATATACTAGCGATAACAAACCAAAAGGGAAAGACTCTTCACTGCTGAATATCTGCTCCAGACTCCACGACTTGAAGTTCTCTTTGGGTGCAAAAATCAATATTGATTGGAAATTAACGAAGAAATACAGATGTCATGAAACTGAAACAATACTGGAGTTTCCAATGGGGTTTTCACCTATTTTTCTTTCTAATTTTTCCGATCCCTCTAATTTTAACCCTTTTCTATTTTTTCTATTTTCTCCCTCATGATTGTTGCATATAAAACAAACTAGTTTAGTATTTATTATTATGATAAAAACAATAAATGTTTAAATTGCCAGATAAAATTAGATGTAACCCCATTGGGTACTTCACCGATCTATGTAAAAAAAAAACATAGCAACGAGCTATAAACTGGTATGCTCTCCAAGAAAGTTATAAATACCTGAACTTTGTAGAAAACTGGTGCTACAGTTGCCAGCTTCTCCGACCCATTCAGTACCCTTGCAGATGAGATGCCAGCTTTGGAGCGTGTGGTTGCAGCGAGCTACCAGAGTGTCGCCGTTTTTCTGGTGCCACGAGTTTGGCAGCGGTCTCATGTTCGGACAGCCAGTGGCTGGTTGGACCAAAAATAACATAAGATTATTTCCAGATAGAGATTCATCAGATAAAAATGGCTATCAACAATTTTATATTCAATATTTTAATAACACGGCTCCGAGAAACCTAATCATTAAATAACCGAAAGTTCAGGCAAATCTAACCTCTGAACTCAAAGAGAAACCTGCCAAAGCTCCTGAGCACCTTGAGATCGGCGAATTCGAGTCGCACCACGTGACCCTGGCTCAAGGTCACGTGGACGAGTCTCTCGGTGTTGCAGACGGAAACTGGGAGCTTGTTGCCGACGCCGTCGACTACAGATCCAACTTCGAAGCAAGTCTGAGCGACTCCAGTCTTGGCCCAGTCGACTTTCTTCTTCGGAGCGGGAGCGACGCCGCTGTCGCTCGAAGCTTCGTTGTCGCCGCGACTCGGAGAGTCGTAGCTGTAGCTGTTCGAAAGAATGCTGTGCAAAGACACGTTGATCCTTTGACCCTGAAGAACCTCCACCACCCAGGGACATTTCGAACTGTCCTCGAGGCTGACCTGGTCGGCGACAAGGTCCAAAACATAACTCGATATGAAACCGTGTTGATAATTGGTGACCTTTTGGTATCCTCGGTTCTGACAGCTGCTTGGATCGCCGGTCACTACAGATATGCAGTAATGGCTTGCTTCCAGGTACGAAGTAAAGTCAAGAGGGCAAGGGGTCATTTCGTACAAGGCCATATCGGGTACCTGAACGATCACTTTACAGTTCAGTAATTGTATCATTTACTATACATTTACTATTTACTATACGATACTATTTACTATACTATACTATTTACTGTACTATACTATTTACTGTACTATACTATTTACTATACTATACTATACTATTTACTATACTATACTATTTACTATACTATACTATTTACTATACTATACTATTTACTATACTATACTATTTACTATACTATACTATTTACTATACTATACTATTTACTATACTATTTACTATCATTTAATATCGTATCATTTATTACATGGCTAGTATAAACACACACCTGAAAACTACAGGTGTTCATTCCTGAACAGGTGGAGTCCAGGAAAGACAGGGCGTCGACTGAGCACCCGTGCTGGCCGTAGCTGTTTCTCATGCACCTGCCTATCTTCATCCTGCCGTACCTGGCCGATTCGATGACGATCAGCTGATTCTGCGGACAGCTGATGTTCAGCACCTCCATGTTGCAGTACTCTGCCGACGCTGAAAAAAATATAAAGTTTTACTCGATGAACAAATAAAAAAAAACAACCAATATCTTTGTGATAATAACCCATAACGTTTAAAGAAAAAGGTCGGGTCAAAGTTCACAAGGTCGGGAAGATTGCGGAAAAGGCGCGGGAGAATAAAAAGCTATAAAAACGTCAGCTGCTAGAATTTAATGCGGTATATAATTTAACTGGCATTTAGAAGAGCCGTCCTCTTAAGCTGGCCTCGCCATGGTAACTTCTGACCTCGCAAGTGGTTTAGTTTACTGTAAAGCTGCTTAACCTCGCCACCGTAGGTCAGCCAACAGTACATCACAAGGCCAGCACACCGACGTATCGTCTCAAACCTCCGACGTTGAGTAAACACATGAGCGCGTACACACACAAACACACAAATACACACACACAAATTCACACACACACACCAATACACATACACAAACACACAAACACACACACAAATACACATACACAAGCACACACACAAACAGACACACAAATACACACACAAACTCACACACACACACACACCAATACACACACACAAACACACATACACAAATACACACATCGTATCAAAACCGACGAGTTTGTTCATGGTGGTGTTCAGAAAGTTCAGATGCTTTTGCGACACAAATCACGTCAAAATTTGGACGACAGATGTCAGTCTAATAACTTATTCAGATGCTTTCAACTCTTTTAAGTGCACAAAAAAACATCTCAGAAACATGAAACTCACTGCTTTAAATCACCTCAATTTTAATTAATTTTTTTTTTGTTTAAAAAAATAAATTTCTATGGAAGATGAAATATCGTCTGTTAGGTATGAATGTCTCAGTTCTGTCGTACAACCCCCCACCCCATCCTATCCACCTCGACAGTGCAGTATAGCAATATTTCTTAGTCTCTGACGAAAGGTATGTTATAACAATACTTTTCTTCTTCTTCTTCTTCTTCTTCTTCTTCTTCTTCTTCTTCTTCTTCTTCTTCTTCTTCTTCTTCTTCTTCTTCTTCTTTTTCTTCTTCTTCTTCTTCTTCTTCTTCTTCTTCTTCTTCTTCTTCTTCTTCTTCTTCTTCTTCTTCTTCTTCTTCTTCTTCTTCTTCTTCTTCTTCTTCTTCTTCTTCTTCTTCTTTTTCTTCTTTTTCTTCTTCTTCTTCTTCTTCTTCTTCTTCTTTTTCTTCTTCCTTTTTGACCTTGATCTTTTAAGTGCACGAAGAAATAAATTCTTCATCTTCTCCTTCTTGTCAGAACGGACGACAGGTAGAAAGAAGTATTTGGTGACACACCTGTTCTCACTGATTGATACATCATCATACGTTGTAAACGGTAACAAAACTGTTTATAAAATTTGCTTTTTAATTGACTTGTGTTTTGAAGTTGAGGTTTCATAAAATTACAAAATTCATCTATAATATCTTAGTATTTACATTTTACAATTGTTACTGAATGCTCACAAGTTGTAGCCTGGAAAATTAAACTTTTTCGCATAGCTAATATAGGTCATAGGTCATAGGTCTGGGTTTTGTGGACAATTTAAGAAGCCAAAAAACTTAATGATCCCCGGTAGGTAGGTAGGTAGGTAAGTAGGTAGGTAGGTAGGTAGGTAGGTAGGTAGGTAGGTAGGTAGTCCTGTTTGTCTCAGAGAATCGAGTACGCGTGATGGCAGAAAGGGTAGGTTGGCACCGCCAGACATTTGTTCTGGAGAAGAAACCACCTACTTTTGTCAATTATACTTCAAGATTTTTATTTCTTTTTTTTTTTGTTCAAGTTCTGTGAATCTGTAATTCCAACAAACAAAACAGTTGCTAATTTGAGAAAAATAAAAGTTTATCGATTATTTGAAGAAAGCTTGTGTTAGGTCTTAAGTTCGTCCATGCGATGATGACAATGGATTTTCGGCCTCAGTGCATTGAAACAGTAATAACCGCAATCCAACGGTTTATCGACCGGTGCGAATCGCGAAAAAGCCGATACTAATTATCGGTCGGTACTCGGTACCATAATCGGTGCATCCCTGGTTGAAACGAGTGAAAAATGTTGTAAGAAAATTTATTTGAAAACAATAAAGTTTCCCTGAAAAAATGTTTAATACTTAATATAGATGACAAAATTAAACATTTTTTTCTTAGCTAAAGCCGGATTTGATAGATTTAAATGAAGAGTTAAAAGTTAAAATTATTGAAAAACAAATCTCAAAATGTGTAAAATTAAAAATAAAAAATAATTTTTCTTAAAAATAAATTTCGAAAAAATTCCCAAAAAAAGGAACGGCAAGAAATTTGAGCCATCTTTAAAACACCGAAACGATCGCTGGAGCAGACACAAGCAACAAGGCCCGAGCGTTGATGCGGAGCCGCAAGCCGTAAATCTGCTTTGCTTTTTATTGTTGAGCGGCGGCGATCAGCAAACAAATGAGCGGACTTTTAAACTATGAGCGGCCACGCATGACCGCCGAACGCGCTAAGTCAAGACGAGAATCGCCACGTGCGGTTGTTGTTGCTGTAGCAGTGGTGGTGGTTGTGGTAGTCGTGGTAGTTGTGGTAGTCGTGGTAGGTGTGGAAGTCGTAGTAGTTTTGGTAGTCGTGGTAGTTGTGGTAGTCATGGTGGTTGTGGTAGTCATGGTGGTTGTGGTGGTAGTCATGGTAGTCGTGGTAGTCGTGGTAGTTGTTGTAGTTGTGGTAGTCGTGGTAGTTGTTGTAGTCATGGTGTGGCAATAGTAGCAGTCTGTCGTAGGGACAGTAGTGGTAGTAGTGGTGCTAATAGGCGTAGTAGTGATAGTCCTGGTAGTTGCGTGACGACAGCTTTCTTCTCTACTTACCGCGTAAATTTTTGTTGCATGGCGAGAAATCTTCAATATTTTATTGTTTGCCGTTCTCACTCCTTCTCAATATCTCTTAGTTTATTTGACTTTCTGCTCATACGTCTGTTAGTGCGTTCACGTGATTGTCTGTCTGTTTAGATGTCTATATTACTATTATTCCTGCCTATTCAATGGTATGCCTGCATGTAATTCTTTCTCAGCTTATTTGTCTCCCCTCCCGTTTATGTGTCTATTTGAGAATTGCTTACTTGCCTGTCCATGCCTTCCATCATTTTGTTTTTCAATATTTTTAGACTTTAAATTTTATTATTAAGCTGCAAATATAAAGCTTAATAATAAAAATAACAACGTACATTTCGTTTTAACTTTAAGCATTGAAAAAGATTTAAACCCAATTGTAGATTTATAGTCTAAAATACAAAAAACATATATACTAGATTATTTTTGATTCTCCAAGAAAACATGCAAAGAGAATATTTTCAGACGATTTAATTGTCATCACATTTGCTATTTTGAATTCGCAAAGCACCATATATAATTCAAAGAGAATAGTGGAATGACGTCAGAGAGAGAGAGAGAGAGAGAGAGAGAGAGAGAGAGAGAGAGAGAGAGAGAGAGAGAGAGAGAGAGAGAGAGAGAGAGAGAAGAGGAAGAGGACGTCAGTTTGATTGGTCCGGGGTCAGGAGGTAGCGAATCTCGCAAGATTAGCAATTTCTCAGCAACGCCCGACCATACATCAGCATTAAGTTCCATTCCCCGTCGGCTCTTGATCAAATTGTTTCCCCCCTGAGGGGGCGTGGCGGCGGCGTTGAATGACGAGGGCGGAGGGAGGGGATGACACGGGGAGGCCGGTTGGGGAGGGCGGCTGAATGGGGCAGACGATTTAGATTTAGTGGTTTGTAAATAGGACTTATGGTTGTTGTTTATTGCTTCGACCGTTCTCTTCTACTTTCTAGTTTCTATTTATGTCTTTTTTTTCTGTATGTGTCTCCATCACTTTGTTTGTTTGTTTGTTCGTTTGTTTGTTTGTCTGTTTGCTTCATTGTGTTTAATATCTTTTTTGTTCACATGTTTCCAACACACATTATCCACACAAGCCTCACACAAGCCTCACACAAGATTTACACAATTGTCACACAAGATTCACACAATTGTCACACAAGATTCACACAATTGTCACACAATTGTCACACAAGATTCACACAATTGTCACACAAGATTCACACAATTGTCACACAAGATTCACACAATTGTCACACAAACCTCACACAAGATTCACCCACAAATCCACACCGATGTGTACACACAACGATCACCGGATTCGATTCGAACTGAAACTCGTAAGTGTCCGGTTCGAATGGCGATGACTGATGGGCATTGAATGCGCAACTTCTCAGCATTAATGGGAAGCCGAGATGCTTCTGTGATGACGTGTGGGACTGTTTTCACAGTTCTAATTAGAAAGAAGAAAAAGAAGAATAAAATAAGAAGAAGAAGAAGAATAAAAGACCGTTAAATTTTTTATTTTTCAGATTTTAAAATCAAATTTACATAAACATAAGAATAAAATGTCTTCTATGCCCGACAAAAACATTTAGCGTCTCCACGCAAGTCTGAGAGATCCCCGAGACGGAACCATGAACATTCTTCATACAGTAAAGCATACGATTTTAATCAAAAAGGACGTTCCACGTTAGGTAACACTGTGCGTACAGTAATTAAAACATTTCCAAATATCGTATTTAACAATAATGAAAGCATATAATAAATCTGAGACCTTAGAAAATTTCGAAACAAAAATAAATTTGGAAATTTTGTAAAATGTAATATTGAATTCCAGAATCAGTGAACTGTTGATAATCAACCTGATTTGACATTCTCTGAAAAATGAGGTACCTATTGAAAAAGTTATTAGCAGCAAACTAAAACTCGATCTTAATTTTTTTTGTCGCTCGATTAAAAAAATTACCTTTTTTAAGATCAGTCGTTTAATAATAGCTTATGAGAAATATTAAAAATTTACAAAACAAATTGTTCAAGAAGTTGAGGGTATTTTGAAATTTTTTGAAGTAGGAAAATATAGAAATCTAGAAAAAGATTTTTTTAGACCGACACAAAATTCTTGAACAACGATTTTTTAATAAACCGGTTATAACCAATATATGTATCAGATGATCAGTAAAATTGGTTAAAAAATGTTTGTATTGCTGGTCAATTTTAAGTCGGTAACTTTTTTTTTATTGGTTTTTTATGCTGGTAAAATAACCCACAATTGTTTTTTTTTATGGAAAACCTATTGAACTATTTGCAAAAAAGAAACATTTACAAAAAAGCCGTTACTTACCATGACTAATACAATAATTTAATCCTTTATATTAACTTCACCATTCTGTCTGTCTGTCTGTCTGTCTGTTTGTCTGTCTGTCTGTCTGTCTGTCTGTCTGTCTG
>OZ022245.1:2925620-2928120 GCA_963978895.1 Erpobdella octoculata | reverse complement strand
GTCACCACCTCATTTCGCAACATCAACGCAGTCATTTCAACTTTTTTTGCACGACATTTCAAAATCGAAAGCCAAACTCGTCACAATAAAAATGCATATATTAATAAATAAATATTATTACATGAAATCAATCAAAATAATAATATTACATATTGAGTTTTTAGGGTCATCATTATCATCATCATCATCATCATTATCGTCGTCGTCGTCCTCATCATCATCATCATCATCACCATCACCATCACCATCATCGTCATCGTCATCGTCATCGTCATCGTCATCGTCATCATCATCGTCATCATCATCATCATCACCATCGTCACTGGTTTGTAACAGGAAATTGAAGCCCGTGAAAGTCCAGAATTGAATACGAAGGAAACTACGATGCCTCGAAATCCCACAAATATTAATTAATACATTAAAAGGCATTTCATTTACAAAAATACAACTTGCAACACCAATTAAATTTCTTTAATTAACAACGAAGGAATTGTAAATTACTTGCTATTTAAATTAAAAACCGTTGTTTACTTCACAGCATGTTAAAAGCAATGGTGTAAATCGCCCTTTCTTCTGTATTTACATTATTTTACGTGCTCATCAAATGTAATAAATAGTATGATTACTCACAAAAATGTAATGATTAGTGTAATAATTACGAATAAATATGTTATGATTAGTGTAATAGTTAGTCACAATAATGTTATGATTAGTGTAATAGTTAGTCACAAAAATGTACTGATTAGTGTAATAATTACTCATAAAAATGTAATGATCAGTGTAATAACTACTCATAAAAATGTAATGATTAGTGTAATAATTACCCATCAAATACGTAATTACACCAGCAGTGATTACTTATTAAAAATAATTACTAACGCTGCCAAACGATCGGTAATTAATTATGGCGCGTATTTATCATGCTCCGTGTGACGGTCCCGCGGCTTTGCGTGCTCCATCCGTTTCCGACTGTCGTTAAAATTGAACTTTTTTTGTGTCTTTTGTACACGTGATCATAGTTTTATAAACTTCCTTTTTTTCAACTTTTTTATCGTTTTTTTTATAAATACACTTCAATCCAGAGTAATATTTTTTAGGAATTAATTTAAATGAAAGACTATATAGGTATAAATGTATTTAGATCTTCGATTAGTTAGTTATAAACGCATTTAAGTTTTACTGTAGTTTTACTTTTTATTGTTAAGTTATTTGATCAAGATTATATATTTTTAAGTTTAATCTTCATTTAAATATAATTAAATTATAAGTAAGATTTTAATAATTAACATTATTAGGATTATATTTTGAAAATAAAATTATAATATTTCGGGATACAATTATCTTTGAATCGTTTCTATTATTAATCAAATTATTTGTTTCGTTCACGCGAAATTCAAGATCATTCGGGTTTTTTTTGAACACGTCCACCCTCTTCGAATGATAACCAAACAAACGTCCTTCTCCCGGCTCAACCCCCCGGCTCAACCCCCCCCCCATGCATCCAGCCCGATGAAGAATGTCATATCATGAACCCTTTAATGTGTCGGGGTTTTTATTGAGTTTGTCTGCCCTCATGATTAACAACACTTGTTGGCGCATTTGCTTGCATTTCATTTTGATTGCTTTCCTCGTCATCATTTCAGTCTGGTCGGGTTTCGTCGGGTCGGGTCGGGTCGGGTCGGACCACCAGCCACCCACCTTTAACACGCCTCCCCACACAGACATTGTACATCTGAAAACAAATTGCTGTAAAATATGCTCCTATAGAATTCCCCGTCTGTTGATTTATTAGCGATTGTAGGAACGTCCAATTTAAAATCAATAATTTTATGTTTATTATATTCGCTTTTCTTGTTGTTTTTCTGTTTTCTTACTTTTCAACGACAACAAAAAATCGGTTGTGAATCTTTTAGCGGCCGATTTAGAAGTAGCACGATTTCCTCTGAGCACGCCAGCGAGGGCAATGCGGAGTCTGAATTAAGACCAATAAAAGTCGCTTCACACGCTGATCTAAGACTCCTTCATTGCCTAACACTCTGCCACTGCACAACAACTTCTTCCTCTCTCTCTTTCCCCCCCCCCTCCACCACCCAACCAGTTACGGTTGCCTCCACCACCCCCCCCACCAAACCACCTACTCACAACATTTATTTCCATTCCCTCTCTTTCTCTTTCTCTTTCTCTCTCTCTCTCTCTCTCTCTCTCTCTCTTGCACTTATTTTTCTTTTTTTTTCATTCTTCTTGTTGCACTACTTCTCCATCAATGAGTGGTAGAAGCAGTTGAAGAAGCAGCTGTAGTAGAAGCAGCAGCAGTAGTAGAAGCGGCGGCGGCAGCAGACGCATCAGCGACTAACGGCACAGCCGCATGTTTTTACTCAAAGCGACCGACCACTGGCGTCAACAGGAAATCGATTTCAGTTTCCATTTAATGATCGAGCAAGACTGGCGAATGACTTGTACGATGTGCTTACTCTTTACATGGCGCTGGACGGATGGATGG
>OZ022245.1:2910620-2923120 GCA_963978895.1 Erpobdella octoculata | reverse complement strand
ACACAAACAAACAAAGAAACAAAACCAAACAACAAACCTTTAAATTCAAATCTACAAAAATAAATAAATAATAAATGCAAAGAAAAAACTTAATTTCACGCCGCACTCAAAAAAATAGAAAGAGAAAGAAGAGGAGCGGTCAGTCAGATAAGTGAATTTTCACGCCGCGATAACGAACCAGGTCCGCGGAGTCCCGGCGACTTAAAAATCAAGTTACGCCCCTCCCGAGGGATCGGCCCGACGTTCCCGCGCATATCCGAGACTTTCCAGCCCGGCACATGAACCCGGGTATGTCAAACTGGGAGATGCAGCTTGGTCCGTGTATTCCTCATTAACAACTCTTTTTTGTAAGGATTGCTAATTTATTGGTCTGGCTGGATTTTCAACGGGCAAGGAAATAGTAAAGTGAAAAATAATTTTTTTTATATTTATTTTGGCTTTTTTCAACTGCTGAGCAAGCATCAGCTCATCCCTCTAAACAGACAGCTTTGTGACGCAATTGGCTGTTTGGCTGAAGCTGAGGTTGCTCTGAGGTCAGGGGAGTATAGTTGGTGTTACAATTACAATTATGAATATTTTTTGACAACGACGACAACGACGATGATGACAACGACGATGATGACGATGACGATAACGATGACGATGACGATGACGATGACGATGACGATGACGATGACGATGACGATGACGATGATGATGATGATGATGATGACGATGACAATGATGATGACGACGATGACGATGATGACGATGATGATGACGATGACGATGATGACGATAACGATGATGACGATGACGATGACGATGACGATGATGATGATGATGATGACGATGATAACGATGATGACGATGATGATGATTATGGTGGTGGTGGTCATGGTGATAATGTGGAGGAGGATTATACTGTTGGTGATAAGTTGTTGTTGCTGATGCTGATGATGATGATTAGGATTATTGATGATAACGATCTCCTCCCTGAAGACCAGGGCATCGATCACGAGGGACATTTAAAAAGTTTGCAATGAAAGAATGTATGCGCCGTGGCCGATTTGTCGGTTTTGTTTGTGTTTTGTTTTGATCTCTTTTGTGTTTTTGTTTGTTTATATCTTATTCCTTTTAATTCCTTTTTTCTTCGCAGCCTGCCGTGTTTCACACCCGCGAATGCGAAAAATCAGTTTTTTACATTTCCTTATCTTTTCTCAACTCTCTTCTTTTCTCGCTCTCCCCCCCCTTTTTTCTCTCTCTCTCTCTCTCTCTCTCTCTCTCTCTCTCTCTCTCTCTCTTTCTATCTCCATCCCTCTATTTCTCTTTCTTTCTCTCTCCCTCTCTATCTCTTTATCTCTCTCACACACTTACACACACACACTCTCTCTCTCCCTCATAATCACACTCACAACCCTTCTTTTTCTCTCTCACACTATATTTTTCTTTCTTCTTCTCGCACACTCCACCCAGCTCACATGCTTTACTGTGTTCATCTTTTTATTTCCGATATTTTTTTTATTATTTCTTTTTTTATTTCATTTTTTATTTTATTTATTTCTTCTTCTTATTATTTTTTTTATCTCCGCTTTGTTACTCCTCTTCATTCAATTACCGCTTGCGTCTCCAGGGTAAAAACACATCACGTGCCGACATATTTCGGTTTCGATTTCACCGCAGAAGATTTCGTTACGCGCCCTTTTCTCTGTCACTGTGTGTGCGACTGTATATATCTGTGTGTGTGTGTGTGTGTGAGTGGGTGGGTGGGTGGGTGGGTGGGTGGGTGGGTGGGTGGGTGGGTGGGTGGGTGGGTGGGTGGGTGGGTGGGTGGGTGGGTGGATGGGTGGGTGAGTGGGTGGGTGGGTGGGTGCGTACAAGTGTATGCATGTGCTAGAGTAGTGCACGGATCGATTTTTCGGGGGCCGGACCGACGGACAGTTTGTTGTTTCATGCCCATCCCGTTTTTGTAGGTTAAACATCCCAATTTTTGGCAGGCACTGAAATCTCGGCCTGAGCCAATTTTTGTGCCAAGTATATAGGGATTTTATGTATGTACTAGCAGTGCCCGTCCATAGAGCCCTACACGGATTTTGTTTAGGCCCGGCCCGACTTATTTTATAGGCAGAAAATTCAAGGCCTGGCATGTAATTTACGCCCGAACTGCCACGTTTCCTAAGCACAAAAATTGAGGCCTGGTCTGGTCCGTGATGAACTGGACTCAACCAGTTTTAATGGGCACAAAACCTCAAAGCTTAGAAACTAATTTTTCGAAAAAAGAATTAAATACCGAAATTATGAATTTTAATGTTTTTATATTTTCTGTTAATATAATAAATTTAACGGTTTTTACAAATAATAAAGTTGGTGGTATTTACAAAAAACCGAAAAAATTAATTTGAATATCTATCGTATTTCTAAATTGGGTGTATCTATACCTATATCTAAAAATGACTGTGAGTGTGAGTTTGTCTCTTATAGAAATCCAAACCGCTGGAGCGATCTTGATGAAATTTGGCAAGGAGGTAGTTCTCATACAGGAAAAAAAATTGAAATCGGGCACAAAATGAGCGGAGGTTTTCTATCGTTTTTCTCTCTCGCTCCCGTTTTCTTCCCCGCTTGCTCTCCCGCTCTCAGTCGCTTTCCCGTTTCTGCTCGCTCTCCCGTTCCCGCTCATCTATCTACATACATAATTTGCTATGTATGTATGTATGCATGTATGTTAGCACTTTTGCGTAATGCTATATATATATATATACTAGCAGTGCCCGTAGCGGCTTCGCTCGAATGAAATTAGAGAATTTGAACCGTGCATACATAGTAGAGTACTGCACGGATCAATTTTTTAGGTCTCGGCTCGGCCCGTCGACAACTTGGCCCAGCCCGTTTCAAAAACCGAAATTCCTGGCCCGGCACGGCCCGTCTAATATGGGCCCGGCCCGTTTTTACAGGCCTAGAAGTTCTATATACTTGATGCAAAATTTCGGCCCGTCCCACCAAATTTTCAAAAAATGGTAAAACACGTACATCATTATTTCTGGAGTAGAAACAAAATACTAATTTTTACTCCTGTAGCATCTACAGTTTTCGAGTAGCAGTTACATTAAAAACCAAATAACCTTATTTCCACCCCACATTAGAGGTCCCGGAAACCAAATTTTAAAAAAATAGTAAAACACGTATATCTTTATTTTTAGAATAGAAACTAAATACTAATTTTTACATCTGTGGTATTTACAGTTTTTGAGTAGCAAAAAATGGTGAAACACGTATCTTTTTATTTTTCAAGAAGAATCCATATACCAAATTTCAAAATCTCCTCATTTTTGGTTTTCGAGATATTCATTGTTTTAGAAAAAAGTTTGTTTTCCAGTTTCTTCCCCTCAGGAGCAAAATTTTCAAAAATCCTTTTTAGTGGATGCTTACGCAATAACAGTAATATAAGTTCCAAATTTCACGTTCCTAGGATGAAGCGTTTGAGTTCGGCGTTGATTATCAGTCAGTCAGGACATGTTCTTTTATATATATATATATATATATATATATATATATATATATATATATATATATATATATATATATATATATATATATATATATATATATATATATATATATATATATATATATATATATATATATATATATATATATATATATATATATATATACCAGCGGGTGCCCGGCATTAGAGGTTTTCTAATGTTTGTCTTTCTCGATCTCGTTTCCTTCCCCGCTTGCTCTCCTGCTCTCGATCGCTTACCCGCTCCGGGTTGCTTTCCTGATCAAGGTCGCTTTCCCGCTCCCGGCCGTTTTCCCGCTCCCGGCCGTTTTCCCGCTCCCGGCCGTTTTCTCGCTCTCGTTCGCTTTCCCGCTCCCAATCGCTTTCCCGATTCCGGACGCTTTCCCGCTCTTGGTCGCTTTACTTTCCCGCTCGCTTTTTCGCTTTCAGTTGCTTTTTCGTTCCCTCTTGCTTTCCCGCTCCCGCTCATTTTCTAATTCCCGTTTCAGCTCCGCTCATTTCTAATTCCCGTTACCGCTCGGCTCATTTTGTGTCCGATTTCAAATTTTTTTCGCTATAATTGTCTCCCATTGCCTCTCAAGCTTGTGTGAAAATTTCATTACGATCAGATGAATGGTGTAGCAACGCATAAAGTATTTACACACACACATAATCTAATTTATATATATATATAGATATATTTGGTCCTATATATGTATATATATATATATATATATATATATATATATATA
Source organism: Erpobdella octoculata (assembly GCA_963978895.1). Lineage (NCBI taxonomy): Eukaryota > Metazoa > Annelida > Clitellata > Hirudinida > Erpobdellidae > Erpobdella > Erpobdella octoculata. The sequence goes on along the minus strand of OZ022245.1, from coordinate 2,918,887 downwards.
TATATATATATATATATATATATATATATATATATATATATATATATATATATATATATATATATATATATATATATATATATATATATATATATATATAATAGAGATAACCCGTCAAAAATGGCGGAAGTTTTAAAATACGGCGCCCGTTATTATAAAAAATAGTCAACAAAAACAAAATGACATTTGATAACCATAAAAAAATTTTTATATATAAGCAAATTTAATTAAATTTTTTATTGTGTTTAAATTTTCAATTTACTAACGTATTTCATATAAATTCAAATGATGTGAAAATGAAAGAGTGCAATAATTAGTTATTAAAGAATTTCAGTATACACTTAAAACTTAATTCATGGGAAAAAACAAAACTAATAAATATATATATATATATATAAGACTCTACTAGGAATCGAACCCACGTGTCTACGGCAACACCGCCTCGCCTAAATGCAAGCGCTCTTACCAACTGAGCCACCGACCATCCCCAAAAAAGGATGGCTAGAAGTCTCAGTCTTTCGGAGCTACTTAACATTAGACTACGACTATGATAGGTTCAGAACTCCTTACTTCGGCTCGTCAGCTTATTCTGCTGCCAGATAGATAATTTATGAAGTGAAACATTGCGTTGAAATGTTTCAAGAGCCTACAAATAGGATGACTAACTGTCACCACAAGAAACGCAAATATTTATAAGACTCTACTAGGAATCGAACCCACGTGTCTACGGCAACACCGCCTCGCCTAAATGCAAGCGCTCTTACCAACTGAGCCACCGACCATCCCCAAAAAAGGATGGCTAGAAGTCTCAGTCTTTCGGAGCTGCTTAACATTAGACTACGACTATGATAGGTTCAGAACTCCTTACTTCAGCTCGACAGCTTATTAATATATTAATATATATATATATATTTATACATATATATATATATATATATATATATATATATATATATATATATATATATATATATATATATATATATATATATATATATATATATATATATATATATTTATACATATATATATGTATATATATATACATACTAGCGGGGTTACCCGGCGTTGCCCGGGGGTTTTAGAGGTTTTTCTAATGTTTGTCTCTCTCGCTCCCGTTTCCTTCTCCAATTTCCCGTTTTCGTCGCGTTCCCGGTCGCTTTTCCGCTCTCGGTCGCTTTCCCGCTCAGAATTTTTGTTATCGATTTTCTCTCTTGCTCGCGTTTCCTTCCAAATTTGCTCTCCCGATTCCAGTCGCTTTCCGCGTTCCCGGTCGCTTTCCGCGTTCCCGGTCGCTTTCCCGTTCCCGGTCGCTTTCCCGTTCCCGGTCGCTTTCCCGTTCTCGGTCGCTTTCCCGTTCCCGGTCGCTTTCCCGTTCCCGATCGCTTTCCCGTTCCCGCTCACGCTTGCTCTCCCGTTCCCGGTCATGCTTGCTTTCCCATTCCCGGTCAGGGTTGCTCTCCCGTTCCCGTTCCCGTTCACGCTCATTTTCTCTTTTCCATTCTTTCATAACTTCTGTTAGCCTATAAAACGTAAAATAGATTTGCTAAGACTATAAATATATATATGAATGTTTGTGGGTTAGTTTGTCTATTATAGAAACGGGAAAGCGACCCGGAACGGACAGCGAGCGGGAACGGAAAAGCAAGCGTGAGCGGGAATGGGAGAGCAAACGTGAGCAGGAACGGGACAGCGACCAAGAACGGGAAAACGACCGGGAGCGGGAAAGCGACCGGGAGCGGGAAAGCGACCGGGAGCGGGAAAGCGACCGGGAGCGGGAAAGTGACCGGGAGCGGGAAAGCGAACAGGAGTGGGAAAGCAGGTGGGAAAGGAAACGGGAGAGAAAGAGACAAACATTAGAAAAACCTCTAAAAACCCGGGCAACGCCGGGTATCTCCGCTAGTACATACATAAACACACACACAGACACACATACATGCACATACACATACATACATACACACATACATACGCACATACATATATATATAGTTCCCGCTCGCTCACCCGCTCCGCTCCGCTCATTTTGTGACGGATTTCAAAAAAATTTTCTCTATATTTGATTCCTCTTGACTCTCAAGGTTGTGTGAAAATTTCATTACGATTGGATGAATGGTGTAGCAATGCATAAACGCCATTAACATATATACAAACATTCATTTTTATATATATAGATATATATATATGTATACATAAACACAGACACACATACATGCACATACACATACATACATACACACATACATACGCACATACATATATATATAGTTCCCGCTCGCTCACCCGCTCCGCTCCGCTCATTTTGTGACGGATTTCAAATTTTTTTTTTTATTTGACTTTCCCCTTGACTCTCAAGGTTGTGTGAAAATTTCATTACGATCGGATGAATGGTGTAGCAATGCCTAAAGGACATTAATATATATACAAACATTCATTTTTATATATATAGATATATATATATCAATGATACAAAAATTGTATTTAATAACTACTGAATACTAATAGAAATATCTTCGATAATATAGTAGCTATACGACTAATTACGTAAGCGTGACAGAATCATTAAGTGAGCGAGTGACGAAGGCTGCTATATTATAGATATATATTATATATATATATATATATATAATATATATATCTATAATATAGCAGCCTTCGTCACTCACTCATTTAATGATTCTGTCACGCTTACATACTAGTAGGGTTACCTATGGACTCCTAGATAGATAGCACCTATCTAGCAGTCCATTGGTTACCCGAGGTTTTTTTATCATTTTTCTCTCTCTCGTTCCCTAAAAATCGATATCAAAATCAAAGACTAAAATGCTAAAAATAATACTATACAACTTTTGTTTGGGTTGAAATAATTATGATATAATTGTTTTTAGTCATAGAATAAATATTAATATTACCTTATAATTACAACAGCACTAAAAATTTCATAATGCTTTAGGTCAACATTTGAACAAAATTTTAAGCATTATATAATATATATATATATATATATATATATATATATATATATATATATATATATATATATATATATATATATATATATATATATATATATATATATATATATATATATATATATATATATATATATATTTATATAATATATATATATATATATAGCTGTTTTTCGATTAATATCGCTGTTTTAATATTGTTTGAATAGAACAATAAGAGCTAAATAAAAATAATTTTAAAACTGGCATTTGAATTATTACTTTTATATTTTTATTAACTGAATTCTACTAATTTGAAAAAATGGGTCATAACATACATTATCCACTCTCATTAAAACTTATATGCAAAGAATTTGTCATTTTTAATTTTAACGAAACCTTTCTCGAACCATATTCTGAGATGGAATGTCTTCCTTACAAGGTTAAAGAAAGTGTACACTTATCATGGCATATTTTTCAAGAAATATTTTTAAGAAGTAAGAGAACAAGAGTGAAACGGAAACCACAGCATGTTATACCATTTTTCTTAAAATTTGACCGTTATCCTGAATTAGTACTTCAATATGCTGACATTGCAACATTTTTTCAACCATTAAAAACCATTGTAGAAAGAGGAAATCTATCTCGTTTATCATTAACCATTACGCCTTATATTGCTATTCTGGATAAAGATATAGATTTTAAATTCACAGTAGAATTGAATCAACGTTTTTTTTCAAAACCACTTATGCTGCTGAAATTACAAGAATTAGATTTAGTGCTCGATTGTCAATTTCTAAGAACAAGTCGCAACAGTGATTCGCTCAAATCTGGATGGATGTGCCCTGAATTAGTTAAACTATATCTGGGTTGTCAATGTGGCCAAAAAAATGACCGTGAGAAAGATCTTATTGATAATTTAGAAATCAATTTTTCTTACCAGAACTTGAAAATTTTAGGCTTATACGGTTGTGGGTATACAGAAAAAACACCAAGCAAGCTTCCCAGTTTAATAAGTCTTAAAAAACTGTCAATAGTCTTTACGTATTTTGGTGAATCCTTAGAAGACTTAATTAACTCAATATCATGTATTTCTAGTTTAACATGGCTCGAACTGCGTGAAGTAAACACCCTTTTCAATAGAGTAATTGATTTTCAGAATCTACAATTAATATACAAGATGATTGATAAACTACCTAATTTAGTTCATTTGGACATACGGTATCTACCTATTCCTTCTGAAGTAATTGCCAAGTGGAAGTACTCAGGAAGTCTCAAGTATTTGGGACTGCCTCATGGTCAGAATAAAAGCATATGAAGAACATTACAAATTTAATAAACGAATTATTCCAGAAGTCGATGAAACAAAACCTTGTACAAAACTTCTTAAAAAGACATGAAGAATTGAAACACATTTTTAGCATTTAAGAGCACATATTTTAAAAACATTTTTATTTATAAGCTATTAATATAGTTATAAATTTTATATTTTTTCATCGAAAACTGTATTAGTTTCCATTAGTTTAATACTAGCGGGGTTACCCGGCGTTGCTCGGGGTTTTCAGAGGTTTTTATCATTTTCTCTCTTGCTCCCGTTTCCTTCCCCGCTTGCTCTCCCGTTTCCGTTCCCGCTCGCGCTCATTTTTTCTTTTCCACTCTTTCATAACTTATTTTAGCCCATAAAACGTAAAATAGATTTGCTAAAAATTGCTTGAAGCCTTCAAACGTTGTTACGTAAACAAAATTTGAATTTTATTACGCAGTTACCTTCGATGGTCGTACATAGGAACTTTTGGAAGTTTTTTAATTGTTATTACGGTGTGGCCGTGGAAGTCTGTTGAGGGTCATATGCCCATCTGGGTGATCCTCAAAATCCCTGAAACACCCGGTTCGGTCAACTGGGTAGTTGATTTTTGTTAAAGTTTTTATCTCCAGCAATATCGGCCAATTAAGGCAGCGCCTGTGCTATGACACGGCTACAGTCGAAGCGGTGAACCGTGACCCGTCGTTCTACGGGCGACCTTTCGACCTATAGGGTCATAGGGTCATGTAATGTAAGTCTTCTTAATCGGCTTCCTCAGTGAGCTAGCCAAAAATCGGGTCTTACAAACACACGATGTTAATATTAAGCGATGTAATAGAAAAGCTTTATTGTTTTGAGATTTTTAATGGAGAAAATTGTTTTTTGGTTGCTCAATTTGTTTTTTAAATCTCAAATAATTTCGTTTACTTTATTTCCTTATTCGACTTTTATTTCGCATTTAATCTCTGGAAATGTTCTAAATTAGAAACACTCGAAGAGCTTTCGAACGTGAGAAACTGACTGGTCGCTTCGGGTAATTAACAAACAGAGAAACAGAGGGAGGAAGAAAGAGAAAGAGAGAGAGAGAGAGAGAGAGAGAGAGAGAGAGAGAGAGAGAGAGAGAGAGAGAGAGAGAAAGAAAGAGGGGAAGAGAGAGATAAAGATAAAGCTTTTTTTTTTAGAAAGAATACTATTTTTTAACTTAGATGTAACAGATATAACATTTCAGTAAGTCTACACAAAATTTTGACTGAGACTATTTTTTGCTTATTTTTACTTACTCTCTCTCATTCTCTCTCTCTCTCTCTCTCTCTTTCTCTCCTTCTCACTTTTTCTCTCTCTCTCTTTCTTTCTCTCTTTCTCTCTCTTACACCATATCCCTCATCAACGAGACGGGGAAACTCAATTGAGGGAAAGCCAGAGAGATCAACGAGGTAAGCAGATTATCTTCCATCATACAAGAAGATCTCGCTTCGTTATACACACCAAAAAAAAAGATAATAATAACAAGATCATGAAAAAAAGCTGAAAATAATCCAAACAAAGCAAAGTCAAAACAAAGCAAAGTCAAAACAAAGCAATGTCAACACAAAACAAAACCGATACAGAATAAGCAAAGTAAAAAAAAATCGGGAATCCCAACGTTGTAGATGTCGAGCTCAGAAAGCAAAGTTAAATGTCGAACTCATGCGTGCAAAACCCGGACGAAATTGAAGCATAGAAGTTCAAAGTTCATAACCACATACTCATATGACCAATCGCTCATGTTATCACTTTTTCGCTCGCCCACGCACATTCGCTCACACACTCAATCACGCACTCCTTCACTCACGCACTCCTCCACTCACGCACTCCATTCGCTCACGTACTCATTCACTCACGCACTCCTTCACTCACGCCCTCCATTCACTCACGTACTCATTCATTCACGCACTCCTCCACTCACGTACTCATTCATTCACGCACGCACTCATTCACTCTTGCGCACATCAACCCATGAACTCCTTCTTCACTCACAGACACCGAACAAACCTCAACACGTTTTTAAAAGTAAAAAAAATCGACCGAAGGCGAGAAGATGAAAAACTAACTTGTCAACAACCGCGGCCGCATAAAACATCAGCAGCTTTTTTTTTCTTCAAGTTTTTCGGGATAAACTAAAAAATGTCGTCGTCAACACTCACGCACACACAGTAAATGAGAGATACACAGACAGAGAAAACAAGAGACAGACAGACAGAGACAGAGAAAGAGAAAGAGAAAGAGAAAGAGAAAGAGAGAGAGAGAGAAAGAGAAAGAGAGAGAGAGAGAGAGAGAGAGAGAGAGAGAGAAAGAGAGACGCAGAAAAACAGAGACAGACAGAAAGTCACACAGACAGAGAACGACGCAGACAAACTGAGACAGAGAAAAAGACACACAAACAGACAAAGCCACAAACCGACAAACAGAAATAGAAGAAACGAGAGAGAGAGAAAGAGAGAGAGAGAGAGAGAGAGAGAGAGAGAGAGAGAGAGAGAGAGAGAGAGAAAAAAAATTTGAGAGAGAGAATTTCGTATGCCGAGTGGTCAACCCGATGATGCACGACCTGCTCTTTCTTTCCTTTCTTTCTGCATGGCGTCGAAACGCACACCTGCTGACCGTGAATTATCGCCCAGAGTTGTGCCTGCCTGCCTTCGGGGGCTTTCACTTAGGGAATGCCGGGGGGGCAGCATCATCCCCCCCCCGGCAACGAGCCGACCCCCGTCGCGGGCTTTTCGTCTTCGGTACTTTTTGAACAATTGACGACTCACCACCCCACATCCTCCTCCCTCTACGAAAGATCCACCTCTCATGCCATCCGATACTTAAAGATTACACAACCCTTAACTAATACTTTGCTGCATTTGTAGACATCAAAAAATCCTATTAATTTTTATTTCATTCAATAAAAAGCTCCATAATAATTACTAAAATGTAAATATAATGCTATTACATTAATAATCTATATATTTATTAATAATATTTTTAATAATTATAAATGATCATTTTAAAAAATGCTTAGTTGATAATAATAATAATAATAATAATAATAATAATAATAATAATAATAATAATAATAATAATAATAATAATAATAATAATAATAATAATAATAATAATAATAATAATAATAATAATAATAATAATAATAATAATAATAATAATAATAATAATAATAATAATAATAATAATAATAATAATAATAATAATAATAATAATAATAATAATAATAATAATAATAATAATAATAATAATAATAATAATAATAATAATAATAATAATAATAATAATAATAATAATAATAATAATAATAATAATAATAATAATAATAATAATAATAATAATAATAATAATAATAATAATAATAATAATAATAATAATAATAATAGATCGATTCAATTGAAATGTTTTTGCAATTTTAAAAACACTTTCGCTTCGGGTTGTGTGCGAATTTCCAGGTGGAGTTGAGCTGGCCTTATATGGTATACTTGAGTAGGCGGTGTTGTTGTTACAATAGGTGTCGACTTACCGACAGCGAGTTATGTGTACTGGATCTAATTTCAGGGTTCATTTAAACGGAAAGATGGGTATATATATGTGAGCACATGTATGTGTTTATGAGTGGATGTGTGAACACATATAAGTGTGTTTATGAGTGGATGTGTGAACACATACACACACAAGAGAGAGAGAGAGAGAGAGAGAGAGAGAGAGAGAGAGAAAGAGTGAGAGAGAGAGAAAGAGAGAGAGAGAGACCCATTCATTGGCAGCGGATTAAAAAAAAAGATGGATGTATGAACAAACGAATGCACGGCAAAAAAGAGTATCAGAATAACGACAGCCCCGGTAGGGGGCACGTTAGGGGCAGATCGGCTAATGACAGCAGCTACTTACTGACAAAACGAGTGGCACGGCAATCTAAAGAGTTTCATCTTAATCACATTTTTGTCACTGCCACTGGGGATGGTGATAAGATTTGAGACATGGGATGGGAA
>OZ022245.1:2842228-2902228 GCA_963978895.1 Erpobdella octoculata | reverse complement strand
CGTCGTCATCTCTGTTGGCGTCGATGACGTCGTCGTCGTCGTAAGTTGTCTTCTTCTCTTTTTTATCGCTGACGAGGAAGATTCGAGAAGAACTTGCGAGACGAACTCGAGGAGATTGGAAGATCGCGAATCGGATCGTCTGAAAAGGATTCTGAACCTTTCTGAAACGACAAAGACGATATTGCGTCACAACTCATTACAGTGGCTCTCTGACAAATTAATGCGTTTCATGCTTTATATTTAACGTCGCCTCGATTTTGCGTCGTTTCGTCTCAATTCCGCTCGTGTCGTCGTCGTCGTCGTCGGCGCTAGAGATATTTATGCCGTGTCGTTGGCGTTGCATAAAAAAGTGCTATTATAGATGGAGAAATCAGGAGAGAAAGAGGGATGAAAATAGTTTGGTGGGTGGATGGATGGATGTATGGATGGTTAAATGGGTGGTTGCATGAATGGTTAAATGGATGATTGCATGGAAGATTAAATGGATGGCTGCATGGATGGTTAAATAAATGATAAAATGGATGATAAAATGAATGGTTGGATGGATGGTTAATTGGATGGTTACATGGATTGGATGGTTAAATGGATGGTTGCATGGATTATTAAATGAATGGTTGCATGGATGATTAAATGGTTGCATAATTGCATCAATGGATGGTTTCATGGATGAATGGTTGCATGGGCATGCATGAAAGGTAACATGGTTGCATGTGTACGTCGATTGCGGAAGGGATGGATGGATGGATGGATAGATGGATGGATGATGGGACAGTTGTACTTTTAACTGTCTATCAACATGGGGTCTCCGAGGATGTATTTCAGTTTTTTTCCCTTTAAACGTATAACTCAAATAATTATTTATTTAACAAAAATAAATATCAATTTTATTTGAAAGATCCGTGACATCCGTCTTTAAATTTCCCGCCACTTTTTCAACCTTAATGCCCCGTCAACGACCTCAAATATCAGAGATTACTCAGTTCAAATTTTATTTCTATGTTTAAACGAAACAAATCGATGAAACTTTCTTTTGAAAAAAAAGAGAAAAACTTCATTTACCTGCTTAATAACAGAGAAGATACAACAAGGGCATCGTTACGTCAAGAGTTCGCTAATTGAGACCTTTGTGTTCAAACACGCGTGCGTTCCGCTTGCGGTGATTACGCAACCGCAGCGCAACCGCCGGTGCGGCGCTGCGTCACCAGCGCGAGATCGAGCCGATACGAGCCGCCGTAACAAACGGCGAGAGTCGAATCTTTAGCATTACTTGAGATTTTCCGTTTATCCGAAGATTTATTTAAGCGCCATCCATCCAGCTCGCACAACAGCAAAACAATGAGTCGATCTCAGCCAGTCGATCAACACGCTCCTCGACCGGCTAGCTGCTAAGAAACGACGACTTCGACCTCTAGCGCTTTGCTGCGACGGCGCGACGATTGAGCGAGTGATTCGCCCGCCGAGCGCGTTTTATTGCGGTATTTGGATAAGCGCGAACGAGAACGGTTCGCTCCATGCGAGTTATTGCCATCGCCATCAGCACCGACAAACTACTACTACTACTGCTGCTACTACTACTGCTACTACCACTACCACTATCATTACCACTATCCTTACCACTAACACTACAGTTACCACTACCACTACTACCACTACCACTACCACTACCACTACCACTACCACTGCCACTACCACTACCACTACTACCACTACCACTACCACTACCACTACCACTACGCTACCACTACCACTACCACTACCACTGCCACTACCACTGCCACTACCATTACCACTACCACAACTACTACTACTACTACTACTACTACTACTACTACTACCACTACCACTACCACTACCACTACCACTACCACTACTACTACTACTGCTACTGCTACTACTACTACTACTACTACTACTACTACTACTACTACTACTACTACTACCACTATCACTAAAACAAACTACTACTACAACTATTACTTCCGCACGCGCGAGAGCGCGCGCGTTTGTCAACTTTTGTTCGAACTTCTTGTTCTATGGTTTATGTTCTATGTTCCACGAGATTTTTTTTGTTCAGCGTGCGATCGCGAAATGTTTATGGTCTAAAACGCGTATGTTCTATGTTCTATAATAATGTCGGTTCATTCTCCGGTGTTCTGTTCTGTGTACGTGGACTATCCCGCTCCCTCTCACCTCATCCTCTCTTAAATTTTATCTCTCCGAAATTCAACTTTGCCAGACATGGAAAAGTTAGCGGTTGTTGTGGCGGTTGAATACGCGATCGTGTCCTCGCATACGCGTCAGTACGACCGCACATCAGTGCGTTCGCTTCCGTTGCACAGGCGTGCGTGAGTTTTTAACGTGCGTGTTGGGGTTGTCTCCGTACGTGTGTTTAAGTCACTTGGCAGTAGTATGGAGTAGGAACAGGACTGACGGTGCGGGGGGGCAGGGGGAGGGGCAGTGGAACACGCTTCTCCTTAAATCATCCAGCCAGCCCTGTTCACGAGACTTTTGCTCCGGGCAAAGCGGTGCAAGAACAACAACTGAATAAGTACGCAAGGCAGCGAATTTGAGGGCGTAATCTCACGTAACCAAAGCCGCAAATACATCCATCGGTGGAGGTGGTGGTGGGGTGGGGTTGGGTGGGTGGGTGGGGTTGGTTGGGTGGGGTTGGTTGAGTGGGTGGGGTTGGTTGAGTGGGTGGGTGGGGTTGGTTGGGTGGGTGGGGTCGGTAGAGATGGTAGTGGTAGCCGTGGTGTTGGTCGTGGTGATGGTGGTGGATTAAATAAACTGACCAATCGCCTACATAAGCAGGGAACATTCGGGTCTCCAACCCCCATTTTCACATTTTTGATAATAAATTGTTTATCGGTTTTTTATTGAGTCGCTAGAAAAAAATATAAGCTTGAGACGCTCTTTGAACTTTGGTAAAAAAAATGAAATTTAAAAATATTTAAACAATTTTTTTTTCCACAAAAAGATGCAAAACAGCAAGTGCCGGTGACAAAAATGGAATAATTTATTTTTAAATGCCACAATAAGATGGCGATTTAACTTAATTTCATCTCCTTCAAAAATGTGAATCCGGAATAACACACAGTGACGCACACTCGCCCCCTCCTCCCTCCGGAACGCATATCCAGCTTCTCCCCGGCACACATGCACTGTCTCTCCATCCACCGACCAATAAAAACTTTCCATGTGCCCTCCTGGGCTGAACTGTAAATTCTAGGTGGAATCTGATCAGGAATTTGATGTATTCTTACGCCGGAGCTCTGCAACCGTTCCACTCACTACGCGCTGTACCGACGCAGTGAGAGAATGCACGCAAAAGAAAAAAATAAGCAACAACGCATGCACGTACGTAGTACACACGCACGAGTACTGCCTATACACGCCGCTGCCCACCGCCGCTACGCAGTCTCGCTCCGTAGGGACGGAATGATTTCCAGCGAGGATCTCAAGTCGCTTGTTAATCTGCCTGCAGCTCGGCTACTACAGCGCTACCAGGAGAGCCGAAGGAGCGGAGCGGAGCGATTTGTAGAAAGCGCAAAAATAAGTAAATACAAATAAAAAGAATAGTAAATAAAAACATTACGAAAGGCTGACGTCACGTGGCTGTTTATTGATCGTCTGGGAAAGTGGCGGGAAGATGCGAGAGCGGTAAAATGGCGATTGCGAGCCTCAAACATGCGATTTGAGCATCTCTCAAATTACCGGAAGCAAATCCGTAGTGATCTTAGCGGCAGGTCGTTTCTTGTCCTTAAATGATGAACAGCTTAAAAAGATTATGTACGTGGTTCGTGCAACACGGTTGGGGGGGGGTTTGGGGGTATCACAGAGTGGGGGTAGGTTAATAATACACTAAACAGTTTTAATCAGTATTGTTAACTATAACAGGGATAGACAGAATCCGTTTCACGACCTATTACATTAAGAAACCCGGCTAAAACTGATACAATTGAAATCGTCACTGAATTTAAATGTCACTTGAGACGCGTCAATAACTAAATCAACCAATCAACTTAACCACTCGATCATTCAACCAATCTAAAAAAAAATATTATTGCAGTGAAAAAGAAAATCCAAGTTCACCAACCATCGAATTAATATCTTCAGAAAACTCCACAGATAATCTGCGTACCAATTCTTACCCGGCGACAGTCCTGAGATGTTTACAATTTGGACATGATTCGGGTTGAATTCTGACCAGCTTTGAACCACGACCCACATATGTCCACAATAGTGTTAACGTGAAATGAGCATGAAAGAGCATATGAAGGGCGCGTTCATTAATTTAATGAAAACAAATTTAAAAAAAATAAATTGGTGGATGCTAAAAAATCATTTATTCACTGACTTTTTTAAATATTCATTTCGGGATATTTTCAAGGTGTTATTTATTACATTTAAATTAATTAATGCTGTTTTTTTAATTTTTATTTCTTCAAAATTTCATTTCTTTACTACTCATTAGCGGCGTTGTTTTTATTTATTTATTCGAAGGTTGATATCTTAAGACCGGTTTTATACAAAAAATATATAAAACATAAGCACAAGAAAGTTTCCTTTTGTTTAGAAAGAAAACAAAAATATTTCGATATATCTTCAACGCGTTTCTTCACTCCTCTCGAATCCAGTCGACACTCCCGCGGGGAAGGTGGGAAAAGAGCGTGTGAAGAGGAAGAGGTGAGTGAGCGGGTGAGCGGGTGGGTGAGAGGAGTTCAGGGAGAACGAGGGGGAACGAGGGAGAACGAGGGGGGACGAGGGAGACCGAGGGGGAGGATGAAGGACCGAGGGAGGGGAGGCATTCCTTCTCGCGTCAACAAATCTCAACACCTCGACGGATTGAGAAATTCAACAAATCACGCACAAGTGCCGCACTGACCTTCTCGCTGTGGCCGAGGAGGAGTGCTGGTCGTAAATCGACGAGAAAACCATACAATGACTGCTGCCTGTGCTCTCTCTCCTCCCTCCTTCTCTCCCTCTCTCTCTCTCTCTCTCTCTCTCTCTCACTCTCTCTCTCTCTCTCTCTCTCTCTCTCTCTCTCTCTCTCTCTCTCTCACTTTCGTTCTTTTTCTCTCTCGTCCTCTCTCTCTCACTCTCTCTCTCGTCATACTTTTTTTTACAAACTTTAATTTAGGTTATAATCTCTGTTTGTGTTTGTGTATGTGTGTGTGTCTTTCTCTGTACGCAAATCTTGCAAGTAAAATTTAACCAGCTTTTTGACTAGCTAGGAAGCTGAAACTTTCAGCATAGTTATATAAAAACTCAATTTGAACATCTTTCGTATTTCTAAATCGAGTGTATTTGAAATTAAAGTTTGTGTTGAAAAACTCGTTTTTTCCTTTAATTGTGTTTAATTACTAATAACTACAGTTTCATTTGAGTGTTGGTCTATTCATTTGTAATTACGTTAAATCTCCAAATTATATTTTTTTATTTATATCTTATTTCCTCTCTCTCTCTCTCTCTCTCTCTCTCTCTCTTCTCTCTCTCTCTCTCTCTCTCTCTTTCTCTCTCTCTCTCTCTCTCTCTCTCTCTCTCTCTCTCTCTCTCTCTTTCTCTGTCTCTCACTATCCACATCTGAATTGTTCTTGTCTATTTAGCTGTGCAGTGCACTTTTGTGACTTTTCTTCTCTTCTTTTTTTAAAAGCGCTATGTAAAAACCTGAATAGTAATCTTAATCTTAAAGGTTGTACAACAGTACCCGGCCCGGCTCGTCTAAAGATCCTAAAATCACGGCCCAGTCCGGTCTGTGCAGTACTCTAATCCATAGCCTTTTGACAAACTTGGCAGAAAAAGATCAACATCAGGCCCGTAGACGTTGTGGACCATCGTCCGTTTCGGACCATCGTCCGTTTTGGACCATCGTCCGTTTTGGACCATCGTCCGTTTTGGACCATCGTCCGTTTTGAACCATCGTCCGTTTCGGACCATCGTCCGTTTTGGACCATCGTCCGTTTTGGACCATCGTTCGCTTTTCGAACTCTTTTCATGGCGTCTCGTTTAGGCTATGATTTTGTTGCGTTAACAAGTTTTTTATGTCTATAAAGCTTTAATTTAACATTTAAAATTCCTTTAAAATTCTCATATTTGTAATAAGTAGTTTAGTCTTTTTCCAGGTTTTATTATTATGGTAACTTCATGCTATGGCACCTCTTATATTATTTAATGTTTGGCTGTTCGTGATCCACTAAAAACCAATTCTCCACATTAAAATGAAAGCTTGTTTGTTCCTATAAGTCTTTTTCTCCACCACACAGTCATCATTATTTACTTAATTACTTTTTTTATATCTATCAAAGCCTGAAATTCCGAAAGAGGTTCAAAGTTCAAGTTCAATTAAACTGTCCCTGATTGGAAAAAGAGAGTGGAAGGTATACACGCACACATTGCAAACACACACACACATCAGTACAACACACACGGACACCGTCTATTTGTCAGCCGTCATCCAGATGTTAAACTTGCCATTCATCTTCGCTCCTTCCATAAGTGCCTTTATATAATTGATATTATGTGTAAAATGTCTTTCTTTGTTTGAGTGTGTGTATGTATAATGTGTGCGTGTGGATGTGTGTGTGTGTCAGAGATGGACATCGGTTGGGCTTTGACCCATGAGTTGTTGGTTGAGCTGGACCCAATTTTTTGAAACATGCGTGGGTTGGGTTGAAAAAATATAGGATCTAACCCAACCCAACCCATCCCATGTTCACCTCTGGTGTGTGTTTGTGATTTCACAGTATCTCGGCATCGAAGCATTAAAAAATCGATTTCAGCAGAAAGTTCTCTAAGGCTAATTAAATTTTGCATCAAAGTATGTTAATTCCAAAGAAACACCTCCAACTAGCGGAGCGCTAGAGATTAAGTACAGTGGCGTCGCTAGGGATGGTGTAAAATAGTGCGGTATATAAGCAGAACGAATACGGATGATAAGTACTAATTACTTCATAGAACTAATTTTGCGTGGAATTTTAAAAAAAATTCTGATGTTTTTGTTGCACGAGATGAAATTTTACAACCAGCAACTTTCAGAATGGCATGCAACAGCACAAACTATAATATTAAATTAAAACTCGACTCGATCAAAATTTTCATTATTTCCTGGCTTTCGAAAGCTGTAAAGTTGTCAATAACTTCATCAAAATCAACTTCCTTAACTATATCATTTCAAATTGATAATATTGTCATGTCAAGCCTGATACCCTTGCATGTGTCGTGGTTGATTGCAAATAGCTCTTTATAGGCTTCAGTTTTGAACAAACTTCTGTCACGTGAGGCCGCAGACACACGTTTTTGTAAAAAATAATTGTAGGCTTACTGAAAGATATGAGAGAGAGATTCTACAAAACCCCATTCAGCTATGAAGTTTAAAACGCCAAATACAGATAAGTTTTGGGCTTGTTCAAGATCAATCTCGGCTGCTTACAGGTGCCTTCTCAGCTTTGGTATTTCTAATTGAAGCTCTTCTTCGTTGTAGAAAGTAGATAAGTTGGGAATGGACACTAGTAACTCTTTTTTTAACTCCGCCTTGCTTATATCAGGCGTGTTTGTTAAGCAAAACCTATCTTAGAGGAAAATGGGATACTACAGCCAAACAATAGTCATGTAACATATCAACAAAGGGTCCCACTAATGAATTCTGGGGAGGGGGTACTCACACCCTAGCCCCGGTGCTTGATGTTTGATGCTGCATTCAAACATATCCTATCGAGTTTTAGAACGTTTTGAAATTTACAATTCACTAGATATACATGAGCGTATCGAAAAATATTACTGACTGAATAGTGTCATAGCAGCCTGTTGGTCGGAAAGCAGCTGGTTCTAATCATACGCTGTTATTACTGCTTCTCCTATCTTCTATTGAGACACCATTGTGTGCATTATTCCATGACGAAGATGCACATTATATAGTATATATATACTTTCTTTCGCATACAACTGGTTGATTTAGTATTTAGCAAGACAGCACGAATATTCATTACTAACAATACAAACAATAAAGGTTTTCAACGATAAATCACATCTTTAGCATCCGAGCTCATCCGAGCTCACGAGAGGTCTCGTGTAAACAAAACTGCTCAGGCTTACGGCCGCGGTCGGCTGTCCGGCCAGTTGAGGGGCGAGCGATGGAACTGATCCATCACCATCTAATCACCGACTTCCTCCAGCTCTTCTCGTCAGCGCCGCCCCTCCGATCGTCGTGTACAGTCGGTCAGTCGCTTGTGATCGTACGTTGTTTCAGTTGTTCGGCTGCCTTTGTGTTGTTTTCTTTCTTCTTTTTTGTTGTTGTATAGTTTGTTTTCTTATTGATTTGTTAGGTTGAGTGAAGACTTCTTAAAAGGATTTAGCGGAGTGATTGATTTCATCCTTAGATTCTTCAATTATCTCTCCCTCTCTCCTCCCTCTCTCTCTCTCTCTCTCTCTCTCTCTCTCTCTCTCTCTCTCTTTCTCACTCACTCTTTTTCTCAATTAAAATATTTTTGTCGCATATCCATATCTCACTTCACTCCTCCCCCGACTACCACCACCCCCACCCAGCCATTTACTCGCTTAAGCCCGCACGCAACCGATGGAAGAACTATTTTCATCTCCTTTCCAACGGCGGCGACAAGCGTGGTATAATTACTCGTAATTTCAGGTATAATTACGCCGGTGCTAGGATGATTACGTAATTGGTCGCGTTGATGAATCTCTCAAAGATTAGCCGAAGAAAGTAACACGCGACGCAGGCCGGTTGCGCTAATAGCCGGTTCCTTTGCGTTTGCGCGGTAATTTACTTACTCCTAGTCTAATTTATATAGCTCTAAATCATGGCCGGACACTCTAGGCTGCGCTTGGGTGGTCGCCCACACAGAGATTCGCTCGCGGCATCCTTTCGGGCTTATAAAAATACCCGAGAAGCATTTGCTTAATTGCATTTTTTTGTAAATGAAATTAGTAAACACCGATGTAAGGCGTAACTCGATCGCTTTTCTCGGCCATGTGTTTTGGTGTACACAAGCAGAAAACACCGCTACCGCGCGAGAGAGCGAACTGGGGGGAGGGGGGGGCTACCCCGTGATTTATTAGCGTCTACTATCGAATAGCGACATAGCGAGCCATCAGCGCGAGAGAGCGAAGGAGCGGTCGACCTTTTTTACGAGCCGCAAGAACTTCTTGGCTGGCTCATAATTGCCGCTGTAAAATTTAATCTGACGATAACGGCGGATGTAAAAATTAAGTTTGGAATTCGTCCGCGCATGGATGGAAGTCTATATTTAGAACGAGCACGTTCAGTCCAGCTTGCCACTGGAAGGGAATGTGCCCGAGCCGAATAGCTAAGCAGGAAAAAAGATAGGGCAAGAGAAATGGAGAGAAGGGAAGAGAAGGGAAGAGAAGGGAAGAGAAGGGAAGAGAAGGGAAGAGAAGGGAAGGGAAGGGAAGAGAGGGAGAGGGAGAGGGAGAGAGGAAGAAGAAGAGGAAAAGGAAGAGGAAGAGGAAGAGGAAGAGGAAGAGGAAGAGGAAGAGGAAGAGGAAGAGGAAGAGGAAGAGGAAGAGGAAGAGGAAGAGGAAGAGGAAGAGGAAGAGGAAGAGGAAGAGGAAGAGGAAGAGGAAGAGGAAGAGGAAGAGGAAGAGGAAGAGGAAGAGGAAGAGGAAGAGGAAGAGGAAGAGGAAGAGGAAGAGGAAGAGGAAGAGGAAGAGGAAGAGGAAGAGGAAGAGGAAGAGGAAGAGGAAGAGGAAGAGGAAGAGGAAGAGGAAGAGGAAGAGGAAGAGGAAGAGGAAGAGGAAGAGGAAGAGGAAGAGGAAGAGGAAGAGGAAGAGGAAGAGGAAGAAGAGGAAGAGGAAGAGGAAGAGGAAGAGGAAGAGGAAGAGGAAGAGGAAGAGGAAGAGGAAGAGGAAGAGGAAGAGGAAGAGGAAGAGGAAGAGGAAGAGGAAGAGGAAGAGGAAGAGGAAGAGGAAGAGGAAGAGGAAGAGGAAGAGGAAGAGGAAGAGGAAGAGGAAGAGGAAGAGGAAGAGGAAGAGGAAGAGGAAGAGGAAGAGGAAGAGGACGAGGAAGAGGAAGAGGGAGAGAAAGAAAGAGAGAGAAAGAAAGAGAGAGGAGAGAAAGAAAAAAACTCACTTCCTTCATCGGGCAGTTGTAAATCCTCCTCAATCCCAGTCGCGCCGACGCGTTTAAATTAAATTCCTGATTCGAATCGAATTCGATTTTAAATTAAATCGCCGTTTTATTATGAAGACTTTCGTTAGATTTTCTCGATCGTTTTTTATTCTCAAATTTCACGATCACAAGAGACCACCTTGGCCCTTTTGGGGCACCCACCCACCCAGCTAGACAAAAAAAAAACTACGCAATCGCGGTCACTTCGCGATAAAAACTGATTTCTCGACCGTCTCTTTTTCCCTATTGGATATAAAAAGTTTTCTCAGCAGCAATATTTATTTATTATTTTCTTTTCGGCTGATCCGAAATTGTAAATTTAGGTACAGCCTGCAGCTAAATTGATTTTAAACCCAAGTCTAGAAATGTCAAATTTTCTTTTAACTACAACTTATTAGCCATATTGATTTATGAACTCACAACAACATTAAACAACGTTAACATATCTAGGGACGGTCCCGGGAGAGGGTGGGAAGATGCATCTCCCCGTCAGACTATCAACAACAAAAATTTTATTTGGAAATTACGGGCCTGCATTCCCACACCAAAAATTTCTAGATCCGCCACTAAGTAAATATAAAACCCAAGAATATCTACTCTCTGCGGGAAAAATTAAATGCCGAATGCGTAAATCGAGGAGGCTTGCACTTGCTTCCTTTCGCCTTTTCAATCTTCCCAAATTTTCTTTTTTTTCCCCTCTCTCTGACCCCATCAGTTAAACGACTTTCATAATTCGAGGGATCAACTCTCCCTCTATAAGATCTATATTCTCTCCTAGCTGAGCGCCAATCTCCTCTATAAAATAAGAGCCATTAACACTCTAATCCAAACCCGATCATCATGTGTTCCGCCTATAACCGCCCAAGTAATGCAATCTCTGCCGGGATTTGACCCGACTGACCTTTCAACCCCGACCCTACAGCCACACTTCATGTCGAGAGCTCGTCTCAAATGACAAGCTATTATTTGGTCTGGAAGTAAGCCCCCTCATTATTCAATCCGGTGTTTATTTCCAGCCTCTTCCGGTGCCACTAATCATCCCAGATTGAGACTTTATAAAAAAAAAAAAAGAAGAAGAAGAAACACTCATTTCCAGTTATAATTAACAAACGGGCTTATTTATTACAGCTGTTGTTAAATATAGCCGTCTGCTTCACGAAAATAAAGAACGAAAAATGCAGCATTTAGTTGGCAGGAGACACGATTATCACGCCCGTCGTAGAATTATTTAATTGGCTTTGTTGGCGCGATATCTGGAGAGCTAATTAGAGTCGAATCCATCAAAGCGCGTAAAGCAAAACAAGACGCCATGTTTTTCCAGTAAAATGGCCGCCATTTCCTCCGATGATGATAATTGACATCGGCAATTCGAAAGCGCGCGCCCGGAAGAGAGTAGTGAATTCAGAGCCCCGAGAGAAAGAAAGAAAGAAAACGAGAAAAGGATGAGGAAAATATAAGAGAGAAAAAAAACAGATGGACCACAAAAAATGGAAAGTTCTGGTCCACGATGCAAACCCTTATGGTGAACAGATATTCTCGAGATGACAAGGTAGTTAAAAATTAAAAATTAAAAATAAAATAACTAAACTAAAACGGTAAAATTTCCTCGCTAAAACTTCTGCAAACAACATCTCCTTTTAAAAAAATTCATTTTACATCTTCAAATCCCCGATCGCATCAACACAATCAAACGGAACTTTCGGGAACGTCGTCGCTGTCTTCTTCCTCCTCCTCGTCGTCGTCGTATTCGTCGCCTTTCGGCGGTACGCGTGCAGTCGCCGCTGGCGATTGAGCCGTCAGGAACACAAAACTGCTAGGAGATTGACCCAGCGGCGACATCGGGGTTGGAGATGAAACCGCCGGCGGAGGACATGAGGGCAGAGCCGGTGGTTGGGCGTCAACGTCGTCGTCGTCGAAACCTTCATCGGACATCTTCATTTTCTAGAAACATATAATAATAATAATAATAATAATTATAATAATAATAATAATAATAATAATAATAGTAATGATAATGATAATAATAATAATAAAATATTAAACATCATAATTAATATATATATAATAGCCCATGTCTGTGTAAGACGTTTTTTGTGTGACGATCTGCTATCTATCGTAAGTTAATTTATGTATGACATTAAAAAATATTTATCAAAATATTTTTTTATAATTTAAGTAAGGTAAATATTTTTTATAATCATTTATTTAATATTAAAAGTTATTTCGCAATTGTACACCGTCAGTCCTAAAAATAAAAAAGGTGCCGCTGCAATCGTAAAATAAAATAATAAACAATGAAATTTTTTTTTAAATCCGTCATTTTTGACGGGATATCTCTAGTATTAAATAATAATGGCAGCCAAAATGTCACCTAGTCGTTTTAAATCCTAATATTTAAAAGAAAAAAATTCAATGTCATTGTGATTTTGAAATGCAAGGACGAAATTTTCTGCATGTTAGAAGTAAACAGCGCCATGTGTTCGATATTACCAATGACAATAAAACTATGAAAACAAGTTGACCAAGTTTGGTAATAGCTCAATTGGTAAAGTAATTACATTTTGCGTAATCTAATAACTCCAGAAATCTCCAAGAGCGCTGAGCATACGAAATTATTGAGAACAAAAAAAAACGAGAGACAAGAAATCTTGTTTTCGACACGTAATTGAAATCAATTATCACCTCGGGCTTGACAGAAAGCAAAAAAAAACAATAAACCCTGATTCCTTTTCTAGAAGAAAACGTCAAAATTTTTTTGCGTTAAAAAAAAATGCGGCAAAACGAAGAACCTACCTGGTCGGCTCCGTCGTCGACTCGTTCTCTCGGAGGCTGCCGGCTGTCGTTGGCCTCGGAGAAGCTGTCCGTCAGAACGCTGTCGTCCGAAGGGGTTACGTTGAGCGGGTCGAAGCTCGAGAACGAATTATCCTGTCGGAGATGACAGAAAATTACACCTAGTTTTCATGGTTTATTACTTACAGAATTCTATTCATCTTGTATATAAAGGGCAATATGTGTGTATGTATGTGTGTGTGTTGGAGCAATTTGAATCAAATTTAGCTTAGATGTAGTTTTCATTGAGAAGGCTTTAAGCAATTTGAAGAAAAAAAACTGCTCTTTATTTTAATTTCATCGACAAAAAATTGGAAAAAAAATGGAAAAAATCCGGCAACGCTAAGCAACCCTGCTGGTGATACGTATAATAATTTAATAGAATTTATTTATCCAATAAAGTGTTCTGCATTATTTTACACTTTTATAATGAAAAAATGGAATGCATTATTCATATTGATTCCATGCTACAAACGTAAAACCACCTTGGAAGAGGCGTAACTCGACGGGGGTCTCCTCTTCACCTTCTTCAACAGCTCCGACTTGGCCCGGCTGGCGGACACGTCGAGCAGGTTCGACTGGGGCGAGCTGTCCCAATCTATGGTCAGTTCAGCTGGCTTGCTTCTAGCCAATGACTGAGGTCTGCCTGCTAAGGCAATCTGGAATTCTGTCAAAGTAGGACAAATATCTAAGCCGAGTAAGGTCGTCAGATGAGTAATTTAGAAATAAGTTAACTGTATCAGATTTACAATGCTGATAATTTTGTAGAAGAAAAAAAACTGTTAAAAACCTGGAAGCATGACGGAAACTCTCCCTGGGGAAGCAGTGGGCTTGGATTTCTGAGGTTTCGGAGGCACTCTAGGTACGGCCGCCGGCGCCGGGGGTGAAGCCTTGGTTAGGCTTGCCGACTCGATCGTCGTTTCGATCTCGGCGAAAAGACTTGCAATCTTCTCCGTGCTGCTTTGGGCTTTTGCATTTCTGGAGAGGTTAACAGTTTCTTTCTCCAGCCCTCGAGGCTGTTGCTCCGCTTCTCTCTTGACCGGTGCGGGGCCGTCGGTAACGACGGAGCCGGTGATCGCAGAGTAATGCTTGGAGTTCGAGACTTGACTCGTACTCGAGTGAGGGGGGTGAAGCTGTGAAAGCTCTTCAATAAGCAGCCCCTGTTTGCCGTGACTGGAGGAATGTTTATTATTTTCTTCCGTACGCTGAAGACCGTTAACCGACGACGCCGAACCGTTGGTTTTGTGTTTGGCTTGAAGATCACCGGAATCAATATAATCCTTCACATCAACCGGCACATGAACCTGCTTCTCCTGAACCGTCACATTGAAACTCTCCCTAACTGGGATTTCCAGTATCGCATCGACTTTGGGATTCGTACTGTTTTCGACCGGCGGACAAGTCTTCGTATTTATCCTCGGAACTTGAACGCCGCCGTCATTGTCAAACGAGATCAACAGCTGTTCCCCGGCGACGTCGCCGACGCGGTGGTGGGTTTTCGCGGTCCGAGTCTCGTTTTCTTTGATCATGTCGTAAAGAGATTTCGACTTGGTCTCGTGCAGATTTAAAGCGCTTTCCGGTTCGAGTTTCAATTCGGCAGATGTTTTCAATCTCGGATCAGCTGCTTCGTGCAGAGAGTCCGATTTTTTAGGCTTTTCTTCGGTCTTAACGAGAATCTGACCGTGCGACTCTTTGCTGGAAGCCAAAACGACCGTTTTCGGGTTTTTTTCTTCAGCGTCCATTTGACGTTTCCTCTCTCCGACACTTGCGCTGTTCTTCTTGACGGGCTCTTCTTTTCTTTCTGTTGTTTTTTCCAAACCGTCGAGATGCATTGCAAGTCTTTTACCGTGAGTCTCTCGCTCCGCGTCGGTCGAAACCTTCGGAGACTCGGTGCCGGAAAACTTGATTTTACTGTCGCTGCGGTCGAGGCTGACCACTTGAATCTTTCTGCTTTCCTCGATAACAGGCGGACTGCTGACCAGTTTCACTTTCGTAGTAGAGCAGTTGGTGGCGCGATCGCCCGGTTTCTCCGAGCTGGATGTTTCGGCCTTCACTGTTTCCAGGCGACGTTCGGAGTGGATTTCTGGCGAAGTGATGATGTTCTGGAAAACTTCGAACGAGAGATCGACCGTTTTTTTCGGAGTCTCTTCGAGTTTTACTTCCTTCGTTCCGGTTTCGAAATTGGTTCTTTTACGCACAACTTCCTCGTGTCTCGATCCTTCGTCGAGAGGCTTGTAGCTCTCGAATTTCGGATACGCACGAGCAGAAACTGGCCTGCCGGCGTTCGTCTTTGCCGTGAGCTGAGAATCTGCAGACCGGTCGCTCGTCAGCCTGCCGCGAGTGAAGGAAACTGCAGACTTGTCGGTTTTCACCTGGGATGGATCGATATATATCTCATCTATTATAAACTCTTTGTCGTTGGCAACTGCAACTTTGCCCCTATAAACATTTTCTAAAACCCCGGGAGCAAGACTGATTCGCTTTTTGGCATCGAGGGCCGACCGCGAGGGCTGAGAGGTCGGGTCGGCTAGGGTGCGTCGAAGTCTCGGCTCGGCCGGCTTGAAGCTCTTGAGCTCCTCTGCGGGCGGGGGAGCATTTGATGCAGTTTCGAAGAAGCTCTTGATTTTGTTGAAATTGTTTATGCTGGCCTTGGCGTGCTTTTCCTCTGAAGCTGGTTTGTTCCTTCTCAGGACCTCCGTGTCATCGCCCGCCTGGCTTGTTGTCGCAGCTCCGGCGTCGTTGTCCGCGGCCTTGACCTCGTTGTCCGTAAAATTTCGGACCGGTTTGTTGTTCGTGCTGGACGTGTTCAATGTCGGTGATGCCCTGGAAGGCATTTCTTTAGCAGATTCGTAACTACCTCCGGGGAACATGTACGACTTCGGTCTCGGCGCCGCCGAAAATTTCGACCTCTTCGGCGGCTCTACGGAGCTGGCCTCGAACGAGGACGGAGACTTGAACGGGTTGTCCGACCCCGGCAGGCGTGAAACCTCAGACCTCCTGGAAGTGAACTTGACCCCGGAAAGTGAACCGCCATCATCGGATGTTTCCAGCAATGAACTTTTTGCAGTCTTGACGGGTGGAGCGCTAACATCTTCCATGCTAGTTTTATCATACATACTTCTATATCTCGATGCTGGCTTTTCCCTCACTGGAATGTCGACCTCCGATCTCCCAGAAGCCGTCTTGTCGGACCGTGGCTCGGGGGGCACTGACCGTGGCTCGGGGGGCACGGACGTTTTAACTTCGAGCGGCAGTTCCGACTCGGTTTCGTTCTTCTTCGGTTCGACCGATGCGTTTGATTGGACGTTCAGGCTCGAGAGTTTCTTAGAGGAGAAAGAAGAAGTCGGCTCCGGGACGTCCGTGTGAGGTTTGCTCGTGTGGATTACGTCGGAGTCGGTGCCGAGATCGATGAGCGTCTTGTGCGAGAGAGAAGATGTGCTGTTTTTTTCTTGAACCATTTCGTCTATTGAGCTGGTTCGAAGATTAAATGAGGATGTATAATATTAAACAAATAATGATAAAATACACTTCATAAATAGAAATATATGAAAAACTAAATAAACAAAGACATATCGGGAATTAAATAAATGACGGTATATTAAGATTTGAATATATAAAAACAACTTTTTACAAAATTGAATGAATAAGTATGCATACGGAACTAAATAACTTATGCCAATAATGTTATTTATTTAGCCTCAATTTACTGCTGTAGGAACAGTATCAATTCTAAAGCAAATAACATAAAACCCACACAAATGAAGAACGCACTCAAATGTTGAAAATAACTCAACAAGTACTTTCGTATTTGCAGTCAATAAATAATAAATTAAGCCGACAACTTAATTATTTCAAAAAAGAAAGATCGAATTAATTTAATTCAAATCTCTTCCCGGCCGTCCGCCCACCTCCCCCCCCCCAATGTCTCACATCGATTCCGCCGTTTCAAAACTGCTCCTCGGCTGGGTTGTTCGTCTTCTGTTCTTCCAGTTGTCTAAGTTCTGAAAAGTTCGACGAAAGCTTTAATATTTCCGTCTCGGAAAAATTTTAAAAAAATTAAAATGTTAAAAATAAACTTATAACCAGTTGTTAATTGCTGGACTGAAAAATTAACATCATCATTATATTAGTAGTAGTAGTAGCAGTATTAGTATTAGTTGTATTTGAAGGTAGTAGTAATAGTATTAGTTGTAGGTAGTAGTAGGAGTAGTAGAAGCAGCTGCAGTGGTAGTAGAAATACTGAGAAAAATCTATAAAATTACGATGAGTAATTCTGCTTAAATGATAATCAAACATAAGAACATCAACAGAAATGCCAGTAAAATTACATTTCAACTAAACACTCTGACGAAAGGCAATAAACATTTATGGTTCTGCATGAGAACATTTTACAAAAACCCCTATAGAAATCTACGGCGCATTTCTGTAAGCTCAAACGTACATCCTATTCCAAAAATAGAACCATGTTTTACCACGAGGAATCGAAAAATTCGCAACGACTAACATTCATCCACGCCTGGGCCTGGTCGTTCTGCTTCTGATCAACCGGATCGTCTATCAAGCTCTTCTGGCTCTTCAAAACCGTGATTGTCTCTTTGGCTTTCTCGGCCAGAGGATTGGATGTGACCTTGACCAGGTTGAGGGGATCAAAGTTTGACTGTCTGCTACCTGCTGTGATGCTGGTGAGTCTCGTGGGGGGCAGGTATTTTTTGTCGGCCATGGGGAATATCTGAGAAAATAAAACAAAACCCTGATAAAGAAAAAAAGTTTTAAGATAAATTAAATCCAATTTTAAAGTTTAAGATTATCACTCTTCAATTTTTTTTTCCTATCTTCACTAAATATTTATTTATTTTTATTTAGTTCGCCAGGTGGCAGGCATTTGCACGAGCCGATGTGAGAAAACCACCATCTATCTAACCACGTCAAGCTCAGTGTGAATTGGGAATTTCATTAACACATGATTATACGAACTTTACATATTTATTAATGAGAACCTAATAGTCTACTACAACACTGCTGTTCGTTTGTTTCTATGTTCTCACAGGACTGGGAACTCATTTTATGTGTGCCGTCCATCCATCAGAAGAAGAGCAGGATGCATACAATTCTTTAATTGATTAGTAAACAACTATACTATACTGCAAATGAGTGCTATATAACCTTTATTTTGTAGACCAATGAACCATCATTGTCGATTATCAGAGAATTCCAGAGTCACATAGCAAAAATGTCATGCTTTATTTAGCTAAATTGCTAAAGTCGCTACGAGTTATACAGACCAGACTAAAACTACAAGTCACAGGCTATAGCTCAGAAGTTATAAGATGAAATGAAAGCCACACTGGCTAGAACTAAACTTATGGGTACCTACTCATGGGAACTGATTTGAATACCTATAATTATTGCTAACAAATCAATAAATAATAGACTTAACTTGTATAATAATAAGTCATAAGCTTTTAAAATCGATTTAAAAAATATTTTTTGCACTTAACAAGTAAAACATTATATGACCACTTTAATGAGATCAAAACAAAACGTCACAGCTCACAATTTTTAACTAAAGTCTCAACACCGTCTAAAGGCTAAATTCGCTTTAAAGTAAACAGAACTAATTAGGTAATATCATCATCACTGCATATCGTTCAAAAACGAATCCTCAACAAGTATAATTATATCAAAGAGTTTATGTAAATATTAAACTCAACCACTGGCTTTTCATCAGTGCCGTAACATTCATTCAAGCTCACATTTTGCTTTAAAAAAAAATAAATAAGCACATTCAGCCTGGACAAAAAGCTTTCATTGCGTGCAGAATTCTTCAAAGTCAGACAACAATGTCTATGAATTGAAATAGCTGGCCTTCAACACAGACCCACGTCATTTGTTGAATTGTTTGAAGTTCTAATGAGAACACTATTATAACTATTATTATAGCACCATCGCGTCGGATAGCAACGGCTATACGCGAGCGCATAAACAATTATTAAAAACAATATTATTAAACTTTTAATAAGAAAACTTTTCAACTACTATAACTGAGAACGACAAAGGTCGTCAAAACACATTGCTTTGCTCTTACTCATCCTATAGTGAACATTGTTGTTAAAGAGAAAAAAAGTTAGAAATGTCAGCCTAAAAATGAGGCCATATATAAAATCGCTTCTTTAAGAGCTTTGGATATAAGATGGTTGGGAAAAATGGGGTATAGAAAAGAGTTAGGGCTAGACATGTACTTTCTCAAGTTTAAGGGCACACATTCTCCATACTCCGGTTTCCTCCATCTCCAACCTTTATGTCGGCCCCATCCCCATCCAGGCCAGTCGAGAGGATGAACGAGGCCCTGGGAAACTTACTTTCGTGGGTCTCTGGAACCATATATATTAATATTATCAGAAAATCAGAAATAAAATTTAAAAATCACACTTTACTTATTTTTAAGGTCTTCAATAAATTACAATTTTCCAACTGTGGTGGACCCCCAGACCAGCAGGAGGTCCAGGGCAAAATCCCCGTCAGACCCCCCCCCCCCATTTCGACGAGCCTGGCCCCATCAAACTTCTACCCACATTTCCCTCTCGTCTTCTACATAATTAAAGCTCCTCGGGAAAAGGTCTAGGGAAAACACACATTTGGCGACAGTGCGACAGTGCGAGAATCACATGTGCGCACCAGCTTACAACCTACTTCACAGCGCACCGCTGGTAAACAAACAATGGAAAACAGCCGAATCTTATAAACGCGGTGATAATGGAGGGAGAGAAAGTGTTCTAGTTCTACTACTCGTCGCTGCTGTTGCTGATGCGTTTGTTTTCTCACTTTTAGCAGAGAGTTGTGGTGGTGTCACCAGGCATGATGTTGTCGGGTATTGTCGTATGTTGTCGGGTATTGTCGTATGTTGTCGGATGTTGTCGTATGTCGTATGTAGTCGGATGTTGTTCTCTCGCATCTATACTTAGTACTTACTACTTGATGCTATGGCCTGCGTGTATATATATGTTGTGCAGCGTAGGCTGTTGCTGACGACTACCTATTTGGCTCGGTTTATTAATTTGCATAATTAAATATCGCTCGTTAACTATTAGTTCTTATTATTAAATATTATATCAATCATTTGGTGTTGCTGAATGTAATTAAATAAATTCGAAGTTTCTGGGAAAGTAAGAGAGTGGTAAATCTTGTTCAATCGCAAGATTATTATATTATTTATTTATTATTAATAATATTTATTCATTATTTATTAATTGTTATTTCAATAAAGTTCAATTCAACACAATGCAATGTAACAAAATGTTATACACTACAATGTGAGCAATATAGTACAACATAATGAAGTACAATACAATTCAAAATAATATAATCAATCATATACAGTACAATACAATTCTGCGATACAATCCAATCATCTTAGTATTCTCTTTTAAGTGTTGTGCGATTTTAAAGTATGAAAAAGATTAAAAGAGAAAACTTGTAACATGATTGGCAGCTAAATATAGAATCAAGTTCCTAATTAGCTCAGAATGTTTAACACACAAGCAGTATCAAAGTCGCATATAACGATTAAGTTCATAATTGTTCCATATGATAGCAGCTTCAACTAGAATACTTCTGAAAGAAAAGACTAATATGATTCTCTATTGATATAAATTAAGTGCAAGGTTATTTTTCTGTCTTATTGTTCCTATGATTTATCACAAGTTTTGATGATTAAGAAATACATTTTTTTCTGTATAATATAATATTTACATCATGAATATCAAATAAACAGGAATTTATATTTTGACAATACTTCAAGGAGTCACTATCAGCCTTATCAACTGATAAGCTATCTCAATTAACATTAAGCTACAGTCTCATTCTGTTAGTTAGACAAATACAGAAATGTCCTGCTAAAAGCAAACATTTAAAACAATTTGGTTCTTGTTGGTTAGCTCCTGGATTTATTTTTAGATTAATTAAAAACAAACATACTGAATTGTTATGCAGCTACATACCATAAAAAATCAATTGGATTATTGAATGATTAGTTATAACATATATGACAGGACAATCAAATTAATTAACCTAATTGAAAATATAACAACTGCTTAGCTAATCACACACACACACACACACATCGTGAATATATACAAGAAACCCAGCTTACTGCATTTCCATGGCAATCCTTTTTAACATAAAAGTATAACACAGCTGATTTACTTTGGTTATATTATAAACATATTATTAAGATGTTTTAATAATAATAATAATAATCATCATCATCATCATGGAGCGTTTTACATCAATAAGCGACCGAATAGTAGCAGCTTGTATGTGTGTCGTGTGTAACGATTACATTTTCTACCATCAACAATGCAACAAATATTGATTTATACGTGTTTCATCTGGTAGGACCGACGAAACGCGATAGCGTCAAAAGGCCTACCAATTAGAGTAGAGTAGAGTAGAGTAGAGCACATAGAAATAGAAAGTATTTGTTTGTTTTTAGTTACTATTAATATCAATCGTACAATTAGACGTAAAAAAACAATCATAAACAAAAGTCTTGTCAACCTGTGATGGTTTTCACTCTTCCGAAGACTTCGATGATAATTCTGTGTGACGACGAAGGTAGACAGACGTCTAGTTAGTAGTATAAGTAGTAATAGTTAGTATCCTCCTCAACATGCAAATAAATAAATATTTTCTCTCTGCGAAACGAGTAAACCTTCCTAACGACTTTTAAATTCTGAACTTTTCGACGATTTGAAAGAAGAAGCGTCAAACTTTGAATCGACTCGCTTGAAATTCCTTTCTCTTTCTTACTTACTTACTTACACTTCTCGCCTACTGTAAACAACAACTAAAGTAAAATGACGCCAGCTGAGCTATCGAGCTCACCTTTAATCACTCGCGCTCACCTGTAATGTACAATTTATATCTCCCTACTGTTGAAGCGCTTCTTATAGTACACACACACACACACATACACACGCACGCACACAAACAAGCGACTACGGATAAATTGATTTTTAGATATAAATATTCACCGGAGACTAACGATTTTAAACGGAACTTTGAAACGAAGTGCTGCATAGCACACAGATCGAGAGAGAGTAGTAGTAGAGTGTAGCAAATCAACTCTCGCTCGCTCAACTAGCGAACTAGCGAAGAGGTCTGATTTCACGCTGCAGGCCGCGCAATGGCCATTGTTTATGCCTGCCGAGCTGGTTCGGGCACGTCGGTTTATCAAGTTAAGTAACCTGTTGCATATTATAATAATAATGTTCACACCTTGTTCGGCGATGAACGGCCTCGAATGCAATTGAGTTTTATCGACGAAAATCATAACAGCTTCTGCTTTTTAGATCAATATAATATGTTAGTCACTTGTTTGCTCGGGTTCTTGTTGAGGCCAGATTGGGAACCACTTAAATACCACCCCCATCAAATTCGAGTTTTTTTTAGTTTTCTGATGTTTTGTACTGTTACATTTTTGGTCTTCGCCCGAAAAATGGGGAATTCTCAGTGTTATGTGGATGTTTTTTATATATGTGCTTTTTTCATATTTCTTACTCTCTCTCTCTCTCTCTCTCTCTCTCTCTATATATATATATATATATATATATATATATATGAGATTATGTATGTATGTATGTCTGTATATATGTCTTTTATGCATTGCTACACTACTCATCCGATCGTAATGAAATTTTCACACAACTTGAGAGTCAATGGAGGAAGGTTTTTGTAAAAGAAATAAAATCGGTCACAAAATCAGCGGAGTGGGAGAGCGGGCTGAAACGGGAACTAGAGAATGAGCGGGGCGAGAAAGCAAGCGGAAACGGAAAAGCGAAAGAGCGAGCGGGAAAGAGAAAGCAAACGGGAAAGCGACAGGGAACGGGAGAGCAAGTGGGGAAGGAAACGGGAGCGAGAGAGAAAAACCTTCTAAAAACTCTGATGATGGAAAGTTTTTCCCGATACTGCAGTCAGTCCCTGTTAACTACTGAATTAAAATGTCAAGTCCTTATCTTCTATTACATAATATGTAATGATATAATATATATATATATATATATATATATATATATATATATATATATATATATATATATATATATATATATATATATATATATATATATATATATATATATCCAGAGGCGTGGATTCAGCAAAATGTTGAGGGGGGCGAAAATTTTTTAACTTTAACCCAGAGAAATTTCAAACAAAAATGACTATCCCAATATACATTTGTATGTTGCATTTTCACGTAAATCATCATATTAGTTAAAAACGGTTTAGAAAAAGTTAACTTTTATTTAATATTGAGTGCAGACAAAAAGGGTTTAAATTATGAATGTAACAAAGGGTATCGACGTTCTTTCATTTTTACAAAATTGTCCACTGAATCATCAAGATTAAATAGACTAAAGGTACTAACAAAAGATTGGAAAATAATAGCAGAGATTTTTAACTAATTGGATATTAATCAACAAGTATGATAAATATTGCTTTCATCAACTAATCTAAATACTCAATCGTGTATGAGCTAATAAAAATAATTTGAAATGAATTGGAAAAATCTTAGTGAGAGAGCTCAAGCAACCGTGTAGGATAAGAATATGCTAATTGTTCATGAAGCTAGGACAGATACACGAGTCTAAATTTCATGCGAGTTCAATCGGATGGACCGAAAGCAAGAGAAGTAGATTTAGTAAGAGAAGTAGGAAGAGAGTTCCAGAGAAACGGACCAGAGTAGAAAAAGAGCATTTAGAAAAAGAATGTTTAACAAAAAATACGAAAGTGGCTAAGAGAGAAAGATCAAAGACCAGACTTAGGAGGGATTTTTATTAAGTTAGTTAGGTAGGATGGAGAAGAGCAATTTTTAATTTTAACCACTAGTAAGTAAATTTTAAAAATCACCCTATATTTAAGAGGAAGCCAGTGAAGAAGAGCAAGAGATGGAGAGATAATTATGAGAAAAGTAAGAAGTAAGAGAAACTAAGCACTAAAAGATTGAAAAATACTAGCAGTAGGTAGATTATAAATAGATATAATTCAGAATGTTTAATAATCACTGTTTTTATCAAATAATCTAAATACTCATTCATGGGTGAGCTAGAAAAGATATTTTTTCTATTTGGTGGAAAAATCTTGAGGGGGGCCGTGGCCCCCCTCAGCCCCCCCCAATCCACGCCTCTGTATATATCATTGCAAAACTATTGTCGAAAAACGAGTTCAGTGCAAAAACAAAATTATAGCAAGTATTTAAAAATGACTCATCGCCAATATTATCATCCACTGTCACTAAAATGTTCATGCAAAGATTTTGTCGTATTTCGTTTCAAGGAAACTTTTCTCGAACAATCTTCTGCAATAGAATGTCTTTCTTTCAAAGTTAAAGACAGCGTAAAACTACCATTGCGTATTTTTAGAGAAATAATTTCAAGAAGTCAAAAAATAGGAATGGCTCCAGATCCTACGTATATAATTCCTTTTTATTTCAAATATGACTGTCACCATGAGTTAATACTTAAAGAAGTTAATATGGTTATTTCGTTTCAGTTTTTACAGACACTTTTGGACCAAAGAAATCTTACTCGTGTTTCCTTTACTGGAAATTCATTTTTTGATGATGATGAAGAAATGATTGAGCAATCAGAAAACTTCGTTCACCATTTTCGTAAAAATCCATTTTTGTCTTTGAATTTAGAAGACCTAGAACTAGAGTTTTATTGTCATTTGGTAAAAAGGTATTACGAAAACGACGTGAGCAAAATGTCTGCCATGTTGTGTCCTAAATTAACTAGACTTTCTCTGCGTTGTGTTTGTAGAAATAATTTCTATAGCAAAGAAGACCTAATTGATTTATTTAAAATTGACTTTCCTTATGAGAATTTGAAAACCCTAGCTATATATGGTTGCGGCTATGCAAGAAGATCAGTAAGCAAGTTTCCTCGTTTAAGTGGTCTTCAAAAGTTAGCTATTACATCGTTTGATGATTTAACATTGAAAGTGGAAGAATTAATTGATTCAATATCATGTCTTTCTATGCTAACCTGGCTTGATATGAGCGAAAACAGATGCTTTCAAGAAATTAATAACAAGAATTTACAACTATTATACGAAATGATAGACAAATTACCTAGCTTAGTTCATCTTGATATAAGTAATTTAGAAGCTGTGTTTAAAGAACCTGTTATGTGGACACACTCTAGAAGATTTCAGTATTTAGGATTTCGTTTTAGGAATAGAAACAGTTTGGAAATTTCTTCAAGTATAAATTCTAAAGTTGTAAGTAACTTTTGCACAGTTGACGGAATTTTAGCTTCAATGAAAAGCGTTTTCTGGAAACTAGAAATGTTTGAACAGTGCCTCATTTTATTGAAAAGTTTTGCAACGAAGGAACAACATCATTCAAATATTAAAAACAAGCTTCCAATCATTACTGAATTTATATACAAAGGACTTTATTATTACAATATTTACTACCGTAAAAGATTTATTCTCTATTTTTTAGATCTTTTGTGTTTTTTGTCAAAAGTTGGTTTAGAAAGCAGTGGAATTGAAAAATTTATAAAAGTGACATTGAGTTCTAGATACCGTAATTATTGGATCTACGAGATAATACAAACATATAATTCTCTTGATATTCTTATATGGAAAGTGTTATTGTTACCAAGTCAAAACTGGATTTCAATCCTTTTGTCACTCGAATATGAAGAAAATAAGTACAAAATAATTAATCCTGATTGGTTTATTGTACATATATTTTTTCATCTAAAAATAGCATATGAAAAATATTATGAGCTAAAAAAAAATATTATTCCACAGGCTGATGACATAATAAATTTTTTTAAATTGAATTTGTTATACAAGACCGACTGCGCAAAAATAGATATTGTAAAACAACATCTATACATTACATTTTTAAAAAAACATGAAGAAGTGAAACAAGAAATTGAAAAAAAAACCCAGATGATTGGAACTTGAAGTGGTTAAAATTGAACCATTTATCTATAAGGAAAGACACGGAGAGATGTTGCCAAAATACTGACTGCAAGGTATTTAAAACACTAAAACTGCTCGCATATTTTTGTTTGTTTTTTTTGCTCTACGTTTGTAAGACATGTTTACAAAATAGAAAAAGTTATCGCGTTATAATTTATTAGCACATCCCTACTCAGTTTGCAGTCCTTTTTTTCATTAATAAATTATTAAAGATACCAAAAAAAAAGACTGCAGACTGAAGATAGTCAAAAAAAATTTCGTGCTTTCTTCTCTTTTTCAAACTTGAGCCCCCCAGCACTTTTTCCTGGTTGCGACCCCTGCTTGTGCTTATGAAACAAGCCCGGGCCTGAAATTTTGTGCCTATAAAACTAAATTGTTATTAGGTACTAGTGGTTTTGCCCAGGCCTGTAGCTAGCTGGGGGCTGGGGGGGCTGCAGCCCCCCCACTAAAAATGTAAGCCCCCCCACTAAAAGTTTAAATAAAATTAAATAAAAAAAATAAAGGTAAATTTAAATATAAAATTAATAATAATAATTTGCATGCCTGTAGAATGAATAATTGGTAAAACCCATACCAAAAAAAGAGCAAAAGTACAGAGTAGCACGCTACGTGATTCTGTAATGAGCAATATAGTGTTCACCGTAGTGGAATCAGCTTTGTGCTGTTTATTTTAGCATGTTGGATGGTATATTAGGAGAGTTGATGGAGAGCTTTGTTGATAGTTATTTAAGTTATTCTAAAGGTTTGACTTGTGCAGTGTCTGCCCTTTTACCAACATCAGACAAGTTTTTAGATGTCAACGACCTTAAACCGTTGACGCAACTGCTAAAACAAGACAGGCATGACGATGTTGAAAAATATATTGCAGACGAGGCTCTCATTACAAGTAGGTTTCTAAAAAACAAATTTCAACCAGGCTACAGTCTCCAGGAAATGATGGATTTTATGCTGGACTATAAAGATGCATTTCCTACTCTAAATTGGCACTATTCAGCTGCAATGACTCTCGGCATCTCGATTGCCACTTGTAAAAATTCATTTTATTGTCTAACACGAGTACTACAACCACAGAGAAGATCAATGTCCCATGAGAGAAAAAGCAAACTTGTACTTCTGGCATTTGAAAAATCGCTCTGTAGAGCAATTGATATGGATACCTATCAAATACCAAGAATGCAATAAAATAAAATCGGATTCAAATAATTGTCTTGACAATGATCAAACCATATTATAATGAAATGGACTTTTTAGTTTAGTTTCTCATTTCAAGCTACTAAACATCCATTCCTGTTTTACACATGAAAATTGTCATGAGTTTCATAATCAGTGCTTGGACTTAGTCTTACAATATTATAATAACTTTAATCTTACAGTTTTAGAACAGAGAAAGAAGCTAATTCAGCTTAGCTGACAAGCTTTGGCTTTTGATTTTTGAATGACTCTCAATAATTCAAACTATTTTCATAATTTAGTATTTTTTAGTGCTAGTCTGACACTGCAATACTATTAACCCCAATATTCTGAACTGATTAATTCAAAGAAACAATTTAAAGCTTACTGTCAAACCACACAATCTTTTCAACAATCTAAGTTTAATGATAGACTTGATATATAATCTAATCTTCTATTTAGATTGTTTAGAAACTGATGACAAGTTTTATGGGTAACACATGAATGGATGTTTAGTAAGTATTAGTAACTTAAAATGAGAAAGTAAACTAAATAGTACATTTTATTATAATGTGGTTTGATCTTTGTCAAAACAAATATTTAAATCCAATTTTATTTTATTGATTTCTTGGCATTTGATACAGATTTACAAGTTTTTATCAAAAATAAAATAAGTAAGTTATTGTATTGTGGACTATAACGGTTGTCTTAATCAATAATTAAATTTGGGCAATTTGATTCAGTGCTGTCATCCCAGTGGTGTGCCATGCACGCATCAAAAATCACGATTGTGGATAACAACAAGCATACTGTTATTTGACAAAATTGCCTGTGGAAATTGTTAATTATTGTTATTATGAGCAACATATTGCAACTCTAAAATTAAATAATAGGATATCCAAAATTGGATGCCATTTTTTTTTGTCAAATGCTACAAAATGCTTTGGCGAATCTCCTTATCGCGAGGGGCTTCGCACCTGCGGCGCTCGCGGTCAGGCTTCTTCGGTGCCTTCGTTCATCAGTAGCCCCCCTACTAATTTTCATAGCCCCCCCACTCACTAAATCCTGGCTACGGGCCTGGTTTTGCCCGTCCCAAGGACGGGTGTTTTAAAATTACGATGTACTTTGGATACATTTTATAAAAAATAGTTAACAAAAACAAAATGACATTTGATAACCATAACAAATTTTTTTTATATATAAGCAAATATAATGACATTTTTTTATTGTGTTTAAATTTTCAATTTACTAAAATATTTCATATAAACTCAAAGGATGTGAAAATTAAAGAGTGCAATAATTAGTTATTAAAGAATTTCAGTATACGAGACATTTCTTGTGAATTGACGGCCATCGTTGAGAAGTGGTCCTTGCTTCTGAGATTTTTTTAAATCTCATTATATAATATTTTTCGATTGCAGCGCCACATCTTTTGATCTCTAGGACTGAGAATGTATATAGGTACAATTGCATAATAACTTTTATTACACGCCTGCTCGCAATAAATTTTTACGTGCACATCGATATCGTCTATACGACTAATTACGTAAGCGTGACAGAATCAGTGAGTGAGTGACGTGTGTGTGTGTGTGTGTGTGTAAGAGGCAAAACTAAAAACTATACAGTTTTAACTTTTTTAAAGTTTCAGTCAAGAAGTACAAAAATAAACAAGCCGGATAAAATTAGAATATTACTGTTTATTGTTTAATACTAAATCATTAACTTAAAAGCTAAGATAAAATTGATGCGTTCACTTTGCAGAAACCTTTTCCAATGAAGTCTTAATTCAAAATCCAGTATATTCGCCACACAGCGAATGAATGTGAACAAACGTCGTTATGCTATTGAAAATCTTATCTTACCGGTCGTAGTGGATTTGTTTTGCTAAAAAAACAAACATTTTTCGATGCTGCTGCTTGCGGCGGTTGACAACAACAGTGTAAATATTTAATCATAAAGGCAATATTTTAATAATAGAATATAAAATTAATAATTGCATTTAATTAAATAATTATTTAGAAGCCTTCTGACTCACTCAACCCTCCAGTTTTGTTTAATGGCGGCCGTGACTGTTTTGTCCCTCACCTGTTAATGAGGTGTTGTTCTCACTCGGTTGCGGGTCTTTCGCTCCAATAAGTCTGCAATGAAATGTCGTTGCTACGAGTTGATCTGTAGATTGTCGATTGTTCCAGTTAATCATATTTTTGCAATCGTCTACCTTTGATGATAAAAAAGGAAATTTTTAATATTTTGAGACATGGCTTTGAGACTGCCTGATAACAGAGAGAACCGGTTCGTTGAGAACTATTCAAACGCTTCAACCGAACAGTCGATAAAGTCATCGAAGGTTGTTTGATCACTTGACATTTTTTTAAACTTTTTTGCCACATCGAAATCAGATGATTAGAATTCTTAAATTATCGGAATAAAATATTTAAAAATATAGTGATTGAGTCAGAAATGAATTAAAAATGAAGATTTTTTTAAACTTAATAGTTTTTAATTATTTTTGTCTCATGTAGACAATATTCTACATTTTTATTATTGTGCAAGCTTTTATTTACCATAATGTAAAAATTACCAATTGTATTTATTATGTCAGCTATTTTTGCTTGATTACTATCTGTATGTCTTTTCTATTCAAATTTGGGAAAGACAGACATGGAGTTCGGAGGAGCGACCGGGCCGACTGCTACCTCCGGACTAAGTCTTTTCCCCTCCTAAAATATCGTTTACCTTCTCAAGAAAACTGTTTAATAAAACACTTTTAGACGATTACGAGCTTGCAGTGTTC
Source organism: Erpobdella octoculata (assembly GCA_963978895.1). NCBI lineage: Eukaryota > Metazoa > Annelida > Clitellata > Hirudinida > Erpobdellidae > Erpobdella > Erpobdella octoculata. Next base: position 2,872,298 of record OZ022245.1, on the reverse strand, counting down.
ATTTTTAATACAACTTTGTTTAGTTTGCAGTAAAATTGTATAAAAAATAGTGCGGCAACCATTGCTGCTAAAGCTTCTGTTTTTTATTCTTTGGAAAATGTAGGAAACTTTTTACCCCCAGACTTCCCATGGTCTGCGACTTTGTTGAAGAAAAGTTGTCTTGCGTCCAGCCTCTTGCCTTTTCCGGAAAATTGAGAACTATACGCTTATGAGGAAGGGCTGTCTCAGTTATTCAAGTGTTGTCATTACAAAAATATTTTCACTGACATTATTTTAAGAAAAATGAACAAGCTGTAATATATTGATATTACAAATTAATTAATGCTAGTCGTGACAATTCTTAAAAATATTTTTCGATATATCTTTTTTATTTCCTTTATTTAAAAGTTAATAAGTGATTACTTATTCATGATTTGCTCGAGTATTGTTGGAAAATTCTTCCTTAAAGGTTTTTACGCTATAAAGCGACAGTCATAGTCAAGTTATTAGAATAGATTATATTTGTGAAAATATCAATTAATCCAGCAACATGATTATAAATAATTTTTATAGTGGACAGTGGACATGCGAGAAAACTTGCTTTTTTGATGCATCTTTTACAAACGTACGATCAATATTTAAAATAAAACTGTATTATTTTACGAATGATTATTAATCAAAATTATGTAAGTTAATTGATTGTTGTGCATATAATATAAATAATCTTACTGCCCATATTCGTATTAGAAAATATATTTATGCTTAAAAAATCATTTAATTTGGCACTACAGAGATGCAATGCCACACACAATGTGCGTCCCGTCCTGTTTGGATAGATGATACGACTTCCAATTCTTTCCTATTTATTTGTTTTGCAGATAAAAAAGTGTTTGGAGATAATAATAATGGCGCATTTGTTATTTGTAAACAAACATTCACTTCCTGATGCGGTAAAAAAATCTTTTAAGTTATTTGAAAACGCATCATCATCGTTGCCATTCCTGCAAATTCCTGAAAGTTCCAAAAGTGGAGTGATTATTTCTTTCTAGCTCCATCAGCTGTAATTAAAGCTTTATATTTTATATGCTGAACTTCTTAGTTAAGTATTTTTATTATGTTTTGTTATAAACTCTTTACTTAAGTAATTTTACTATGTTTCAAATTATTTTAATAAATCTAAGAAAGTAAATGAAGTTTATCTGAAATCGTCTTATAATGTTAAAAGTTTTTTTTTATTCAATTAACATTATAAAGTATTTTTATGCACGAGCTATTATATTTTAGTAAAACTTACTTCATTCACCAGCTAAAAAATTGTGACTTTTATCATTATTCCTGTTATATTATTGTTGTCTGTGTTGGTGGTGATGTTAATGTTGTTGTTGGTGGTAATTGTGATAATGGTGTTGATGATGGTATTGATGATAGTGATGATGATGGTGTTGATGATAGTGATGATGATGGTGTTGATGAAAGTGATGATGAGGATGATAGTGATGATTATGATTACGATAATGGTGATGATGGAGTTGATAATGATGTTGTTGTTGTTATCTTAGTTGTTGATGTTGATGGAGCAGCTGTTGATTTTATTATAGTCTTCTTAACTTTCTTCCTTTGTTCTTATTAGCATCCTGGCAAGAAAAACAGTGGAGGGAACCTCTTCCAGAATTTCGTTGAACGGCAATTTTTCCATCGACCCTTGCAGTCAGTGTTTTATCCAATCGGGAATCAAAATCGCGGGAGTTACGCTCCATGAAATTTTCAGGAGTTACGGGTTGCTGGGGAGAATGCTTGAGGGCCCTGGGTCTGTTGGAATAGATAAGTTTTTTCTTTTAAGGGAAACCAATTCTGAGGATTTTGGCTATAACCGATAGTTTGCTAAAAAACCGCACATTTGATTTCCATAAATTGAATCTTCTATAAAATTTCTTCTTTCATTGCTTTAAAATTGTCATAAAAAACAATTGAAGACGAAAAGAAAGCAATCACAGGAACTAGGAGATATGAACACTTGATTGGATTAGTACCCTCTAATTCAGTGCTAATTGGTGACAGAAATTTCTAACAGCATTCACATGACTGTTCCCCAAAGTAGCAGTAAAGTAAAATTCGGGTAGCTGAACAATAATACACCTCTTTTGTTATCTAAGTCACACAATGTAGGTTTTGCAAGCTCGTTCTTACCTGTTTATAATCATTTAATTAACAACATATGCATCAGAGTGACATAATCAATATGTTTAACCGATTTTTTGAGAGGGGGGTAGTGCAAATTTTTGATGGTGGGGCGTAAAGAGATTTACCTGGATAAAACACTGCCCGCAGCCTGTTGTTTATGAGGTGTGCCTAATTAGACCGTGTGTGTGTTCTGTTTGTGTGTTACTTTTTATTTTAACCATCTGTACATCAGTTTGTTAAGTACGTGTTCTAAATGGTGTTCTATGTAACGTTGTGTGTGTGTGTGGTGTTTGCATGTTTCGAAATTTAATTAACATTGTGTAAGTAAATTCATTGTTATCATGTGTGTCATTGTGTGTGTGTGTGTGCGCAAATTTAACATTGTTTGCAAGCGTGTGTGTGTGTGTGGGTGTGTGTGTGTGTGTGTGTGTGTGTGTGTGTGTGTGTGTGTGTGTGTGTGTGTGACAACCAGTTCTGTTATTCAGTGACTCAAATAAATAATTGATCCTGCTTTCAATTTCAGAGTGCTAGGATGGCTGCAATTTTTGTATTAAATTGTTTGCAGCTCCACTCCTATAATAATACTAATACTAATAATATGAATAATAACAACAAATATTACTATTAATAATAATTCTCATAATCAACATAACGATAGACCTGCACAATTCAGTTTAAGGATGACAAATGTGCTTCAAGCATTCCTTCATCCTCTATTTGCACACATATTTTATGATATTGAATAAAAATGAATAAATGTCCGATAAATAAGAAACCTACTGATTGAAAAATGTAAACATTCAACTTATCAATATCACATCCATAAGTGTACTCACCTGCATCGTCTACACACGCACACGCACACACACATATACAGACAGAAAAGCGCCTTTGTGTACACAGTAAGTACGACCACACACACACACGAAGTGCACATCAAATTGACAAATGACGATGTTGTTGACGATGATGTTCATGATGATGATGCTGATGTTGATGATGGTGATGATGATGATGATGATGATGGTGATGATGATGATAGCTTTGCTTTGGAGCTGCTCAACTGAAGGATTCAGCAGTTTCGCGTTCTTTTTTTTATTCGTATTCAGATTATAATATAGGCAGCTTATGCAAAATTCCCCGAACAGTACATATTACATACGCACGTATAAGTACATCCAGTATGTATGTACTACATCACATAATTATTAGTAAATGAACTTTGCTTTCATTCACTTTTACATTCCCTTATTCATTCACTTTTGCATTCATTCATTCACATTTACATTCATTCATTTACTTTTACATTCATTCATTTACTTTTTTCCACCAGATGGACAGCTCGAGTTTCTTGAAAGCAGTGAGAGGAGGAGATTTGGAGGCCGTCCTGGAGTTTCTCGATTCCAGGAGGGTTGACGTTCAGGCCTGCAATAGTGTCAGTGGAGCAGTGGTGGCTTTATTACATCCACCATCATCATCATCACTACTAGTTCCATCATCATCACTAGCATCGTCATCATCATCATTAGCTCCATTATCATCATCATTAGCTCTAGCTCCATCATCATCACTAGCATCATCATCAACACCATCAACATCATCATCAACATCACCATTATCATCAACATCATCAACATCACTAGCTCCATCATCATCACCAACATCATAATCATCATCATCACATCATTATCATCATCATTATTATCATCATCACCGCCACAGTCATCGTGATTGGTTATAATTTATATGACAGAACGGTCTCAATGCACTCCACCTGGCAGCCAAGGACGGCTACCTGGATATCGTCAGTGAAGTTCTCAGGAGGAATTGCCAGGTTGATTCAAAGTCCAAGGTGGGTTTGTAATTCATTCGGTTCACGCTCTGCATTAATTCGTTGGTTCGTTCGTTCTGTCGTTCGTTCGTTCATTCTGTCGTTCGTGAACAAATTATTGTTCACTGTTCGGTTCTTGATTTAGTCGAGAAAGTCGTTTATTCATGAATCAATCTTGTGTGCAAGGCGTGGCTCGTTTTCTTCACTCCTCGGTCAATTTCTCCATTCAGAGTTTATCAGGTCATTATCTCATTCATCCATCATTCGGTCAAATTCATTCCACTCATCCATTCAACCATTCATTCATTCTTTCACTCATTCAACCATTCATCATTCGATTTTTTCATCCATTAATTTCTTTAAAGCTTTTTTTTATATAATTTTGGCACTCACTTTCTCTCGTGCACAAGCGAACACATACATGCACACACAAATATCTGGCTATCTCTCTCTCTCTCTCTTTCTCTCTCTCTCTCTCTCTCTCTCTCTCTCTCTCTCTCTCTCTCTCTCTCTCACCCCACAGAAAGGCAACACAGCCCTGCACGTGGCCTCACTGGCCGGTCAGCTGGAAGTGGTGAAGATTCTGATCGACCACGGAGCAGATGTCAATGTTCAGTCGCAGGTTTGTTTGTTCTTTTGTGGCACGCACACACTGCTGCGTGTGTGTGAAAATGTGTATGTGTGTGCGTGAACTTGTGACATGAGTCGCTAGGAATCAACCGAATATGTAATATGACTATTTATTAGTATTTATTATAGAGCACCTTTTTTTAGCCTGGATGAAGGAGGAGGGACAGTTAAAAGGATCAAACTTTGATCCACGACAGGAAGTACTTATGTGCTTCCTACATACAGCCAATTCAGTCTTAAAACACTTGGTGTAAAGGACTATAAACTATCATAAAAAAAAAAAAAAAAAAAAGAGCACCTTTATACTGCGCTGCTCTCAGTGTGCTATACGGAAATGTCATGTCAGCTGGTCTGTGCGCATGCCTCAAGAGAAAATAATTTCACTTGCCGAGAGATTTCCGATAGCAGTAGCAGAGTTGAACTGCGAACTGCGAACCTTCCAGAACCTTCTTTCGTACTGAAGCCTGAAGCTCAGTACCTCAAAATATCGGCCATCCAAGCACAATAATTCCATCAAAAATTCCCCATATTTTATTGATCACTTTATCTTGTTATTATTTTTATTTTTTTTAATTTGTTCTTAATCGAGTTTCTCATGCTAGTTAGTATAATTGGATTATTTATTAGTCATAGGTTTCAGTTCTGCTTACCTGGTGTAATTTTTTATTCTTTGTTGTTTATATTATTGCTACGCACGTGATTCAAAATATAAACATACACACAAACGCACACCTACACCTACAAACAACAGGCCGGATTGTTGTTTATATTATTGCTACGCACGTGATTCAAAATATAAACATACACACAAACTCACACCTACACCTACAACAGGCCGGATTCACGCCCTTGTACATGGCAGCGCAGGAGAATCACGCAGAAGTTGTCAGGTACCTGTTGGAGAGAGGAGCCAATCCTGCTATTGCCACTGAGGTTGGTTCAGTTGAGGTTGTTGTTGTTGTTGTTGCTGCATCTATCTATGTGGTGGTAGGTATTACGTTGTCACCGGTATCGATGATGATGATGATTGGGATATCGTAGAGTTATGGTGTTACCTGGCTGAAGCGATAATCACCTGTAAATTTTAAATTATGACCTCTTACTCACCTGTCCACTTCTCCCCCATCACCCCCATGACTTATCCCGATCGTTTAACACCAAATGAATCCATCCATGCACCCATCCATCCATGCACCCATCCATCCATCCATCCATCCATCCATCCATCCATCCACCCATCCATCCTTCTCAGGACAACTACACGCCGATGGCAGTGGCAGTGCAGCAGAACAACAGGGAGGTGATTGAGATCTTGACGGAGCACGAGCAGCGAGGCAAGACCAAACTCTCGCCTCTCCATCTCGCCGCCAAGAAGAACGATGCCAATGCTGCCGTCATGCTACTGCAGAGCGAGCAGGATCCCAAGATCGTAAGTATACCTACTTTTTCGTTGTAGTAGTAGCAGTAGCAGCAGCAGCAGCAGCAGCAGCAGCAGTAGTAGTAGTAGTAGTAGTAGTAGAAGAATACTGAAGTGATGTAGGAGATGAGATGATAAGGAGTTTTATTTTCCATCTAGTGTGCATGCATGTATGTATTTTATACTCTTGTTTTGTTAATGCACTTTAGAGATCATTGAACATCAAACATCCTGTGTATATATCTTTAGTGCTCTTGTGTTCTTATGTATACCTCTGTGTGTGTGTGTGTGTGTGTGTGTGTGTGTGTGTGTGTGTGTGTGTGTGTGTGTGTGTGTGTGTGTGTGTGTGTGTGTGTGTGTGTGTGTGTGTGTGTGTGTGTGTGTGTGTGTGTGTGTGTGTGTGTGTGTGTGTGTGTGTGTGTGTGTGTGTGTGTGTGTGTGTGTGTGTGTGTGTGTGTGTGTGTGTGTGTGTGTGTGTGTGTGTGAGAAAGAGAGGAAAAGGGAGGGAGGTAGAGAAGAGAGTTATTATTGTTTCTTAATGCAAAAAAGAAGTTGTCAGCCTGTTATATTGTTGTAATGAATTCATCTGTTAGATCTGTTAGGTTTGGCATTTGATTTGAAATTTGAATAAAGATTAATCTTGTTTTAAATTTTTTATTTCTTTCTTCTCGACAGAGAGCTGTGATGGTTAACGACACAACAAAGGTTAGCATGTGTTGTTGATGATGTTGATGTTGATGTTGCTTATTCATACGGAATCATATTCACATTTACACATCAACATTTTACGATTAATTACATCTATCTGGATCGGAAAAAACCTTTTCTATATATCTAAAAAAATTAATTTTAACTTTCATCATCTCTGAAAAGAACCACTCAACAGATCAGTGAAAGCATTTGTTCATTTATTATTTTTTTATTCCATCCATTATAATTTATATTTATTTATTATCTCATCCATTATAATTTATAGATAATTTATATTTATTATTCCACCCATTATAATTTATATTTATTTATTATTATCCCATTCATTATAATATATATATAATTTATATTTATTTATTATTCCATCCATTATAATTTTTATATAATTTATATTTATTTATCATCTCATCCATTGTAATTGATATATAATTTATATTTATTTATCATCTCATCCATTATAATTGATATATAATTTATATTTATTTATCATCTCATCAATTATAATTGATATATAATTTGTATTTATTACAGAGTGGCTTCACTCCTCTGCACATAGCTTCGCACTACGGCAACTTGAACGTGGCCATCGTCATCATCCAATACGGTGGAAACGTGAACGCCAGAGCCAAGGTTTGCCGTGCCGGACGGTGCACGCACGTCCGCTGTTTTGTTGCTCGTGTAGTTGTTGTCCGGTGTGTTGTTGTCGCGTGACTGGTGTGCGTGTGTTGGTGAGGTTCTATGAAGCGTTTGCTTCTTAGGATTTCATGGTTCATGTTTGGGTTTGAATCTAGTGTAGTAAGTAAGTAAGTAACTAAGTAAGTAAATAAGTAATTATGAAAGCCTGTCAATTAAAAAGTTGATATTAAATTAGGTATGTTGATATGCAGTTTGTGTTTCCCAGCTTGGTTGTTTGCTATTTTAATTTGTTTTAATCGCATGCTACCGTAGAGTTCAATTTTCCCGCTCCACGTTTCAAGCAAGTGGGGCAGGAAGGAGGTCGTTGACCTTCTGCTCAAGAACGGAGCCACAGTGGACTGTAAGACCAAGGTAGGTCTGGGGGAGAGACGAGGAAGAAAGAGGGATTGCATCATGATGATGATGATGATGATGGTGGTGGTGGACCAAGTTGTGGTGATAATGATGATGATGGTGGTGATGATAATAATGGTGGTGATGGTGATGATGATGATAGTGAGAGAAGGAAGAAGGGAGAGAGATGAAGAAGGAAGAAGAGTTTGTTAAGAGGACAATAAAAGTTGTTTTTCAATAATTCACTGTTATCCTTTCTTGGTCGGTACAGGATGGTCTGACACCGCTACATTGCTGTTCGCGTAGTGGTTTCGAGGAGGTGGCCAGCCTTTTGCTCGACGCAGGGGCCGACATCTGTGCCCACACCAAGCACGGACTGACCCCACTGCACATGGCTTCCCAGGGGGACCACACCAATACAGCCAAGATCCTTGTGTCTCGCCATGCTCCTTTAGATGACATCACAATAGTGGGTTTTATTTTTATTATTATTATTATTTTACTATTAAAGTAGTCATGTTCAAGCCACTAGGATCAAAACCAATATTTTAATAAGTGGTCTTACGTTTTTGGGTTGTGCCACCCAGTTATCGGCCATGTTACGTTGACGTCTTCTCTTTGAATTCAGGACTATCTCACTCCGCTCCACGTTGCAGCTCACTGCGGGAGTTACGGCTGTGCCAAACTTCTGCTGGAGAATCACTGTCAAGCCGATGCTCGGGCTCTGGTTAGTCGGCGGACGCGTCGAACAGATTTTTGATTTTTTTTATCGACTTTCAGCAAAATTATTTCACTTCATAACTTCGCTCGATTTAAATTCTTTCAACGATTGAATTCCAGAACGGCTTCACGCCCCTCCACATCGCCTGCAAGAAGAACCGATTCCGCGTCATCGAACTGCTGCTCAAGCACGGCGCTTCCATCGACTCCACCACCGAGACGGGTCTCACGCCTCTCCACGTGGCCTCGTTCATGGGCTACATGGAGGTCGTCAAGCACCTCCTGTCCGAGGGGTCGAACCCCGAGGCCAGGACCGATAAGGGAGAAACCTGCCTGCATCTGGCGACCAGGGGCAATCAGCTGGATGTCATGAGACTTCTCCTGGAGAAAGGTGTTAATGTGGATGCTAAGGCTAAGGTGGGTCTGTGAACGGAGTAGTAATGTGTTGCAGTTGTTTTGCAGTTACAATTTTTCGATTATATGATTTACTATTTACTTAGATTAAAACTTTTTTTTTAAATATCACGTTACAGCTAAGTAAATGTTGTTACAGTTGATGAAGCCTGTTGAGATATTGTTAAACATGGCTTAGTAAATTCATAGCTTACCTCAGACAATAATAACAATTATCGTGTTATGGTGAAGTTTCGTTAAGTATCTCTTCTGCACTAACTCACTTCATTCTTCTCACAAATCAATCAGGAGAACCAAACGCCTCTCCATTCTGCAACCCGAACGGGAAGTGTAGATGCAGTGCTCCTGCTACTCCAGTACAAGGCATCCGTGAATGCACTGACCAAGGAGAAGTACACCCCACTGCACGCTGCTGCGAGGGAGGGTCACGACGAGATAGTACAGTTACTGCTGGATAGGGGGGCTGATCATTCCATCAAGACACTGGTTAGTCTTAAAAAATTAATTTGTGTGTGATTTATTTTATATTAAATTAATAAATAAATATTTATTTTAAAAACCTTTTTATCACACAACCAAATAAAAATAGACTAATCGTGGTTCTTAACATACATTGCAACATGTCTAGACATGTCTTTGTGCATCATTATTATTATTATATCCTTGCCATTGAAGTAATTGACTGCATCATGCTGTTAGCTAACTTAGTATATTGCATGCACAGTGGCATAATGTTTATAGAAAACATGTTTTTTTAAAAATAGTTTTAAATAAACAAATAAAGAAGTTTGGAATTTATTACATAGATCACCATTTTTTATGCTTCGGCTGACCTCGTATCAACTGTTGTTGTTTTTTTATTTATTTACAACAAATACATTATTTACCAACATCAGAAAAGTTTCACTCCTCTGCACATGGCCTCCAAGTACGGCAATGTCAAGGTCGGCCAGGTGCTGATCTCCAACGGGAGCGACGTCAATGCGGAGAGCAAGAACGGCCTGACTCCACTCCACCTGGCTGCTCACTACAACCAGCCGGAGATGGCTGCACTGCTTTTGTCTAAGAGATCCAATCCTCATGCTGCTGCTAAGGTTTGCTGTTCCAGCTGCTTTGTTTTTAATTATATTCTCATTTCATAGTTTCAAGTTTGCATTATTACTATATAATTAAAATGTTAATAAACTATATATTTTTTCTTTATTATTCATAATTAAATTAAATTTTTCATCATATAATTGAATTTATTATTATTTTTATTATTGTAAATCCTATTCTATTGTTTTATTATCATTATTGTTGTTCAAGCTTTGATGTATACAATTTTTATTTCTCCTACACATTATTTTTATGGTTTCTTTTCAAAAATTTTCGCCTCCTCTACCTCCGTATCCGCTCTTCCAGAACGGCTACACGCCGCTGCACATTGCTGCCAAGTACAATGAACTGGAAATCGCCGCCTCTCTCCTCAAGCACAAAGCCAAGCCGAACGCAGAATCGAAAGTATGAATTCTTCTGTGTGTCATCGATGTTTGTCGTAAAGTCTGATTTTGTCTGATTTTCTTCTTTCCTTTACGGACAAGTTAAATTAAATATTTTTGTGTTTGTGGTATTGGGTAGTATTTTTCATTTGAAATACGACAGAAATTGGGATATTTATTAAATTATTACATCAATATTTATTACAATATTATTTATTGCATTATTACACTATTATTTATTACATTATAACACCGATAAACACATTTTTGTGCAGTTGTCTTTCTTTCAAGGCAAAATCGTGTTTACAAAATTTTTTTTTTCTTAATGGCATCTACAAAATATTGGATTATTAAACACTACAGTCCTATTTTATTGCATTACAAATTCAACTTCTTCGCCCTCCCCCCCACAGAACGGTTTCACCCCACTGCACCTGGCCTCTCAGGAAGGACACGACGAAATGGTGGCACTGCTGCTCGAGAACAAGGCTCGCGTCAATCACCAATCGAAGAACGGATTGACCGCAATGCACCTGGCTGCCCAGGAAGATCACATACCTGTTGCTGAAGTACTCGTTAAGTTTAATTCTGAAATCGATCCGCAGACAAAGGTGGGACTTGTGGGCTGATTTTTTTTTTTTAATTTTTGACACTGACTTTAGTGCATCAAGCATTTTGTTTGAATTCTTTTAAAGTCTAGTTGAATTTTTGTTTTTTTCTTCAATTTTCAAAGATTTAAATTAATTTAATGATATTTTATAGTTTTTGAGATGTGTATGAGTGTGAGACATTTAATTAAAACTGGATTAAAACTTTGAGATTTCTTCAAAAATGTATATACTTCCAGGCAGGGTACACCCCATTGCACACAGCCTGCCACTTTGGCAAGCTGGACATGATTGAATTCTTGACAAGGAGGGGTGCCGACATCAGTGCAACTACCAAGGTTCCTGTTGTTGTTTCTCTAAATAGATTATTATGTTATTTGGTTTTTAAGCTGTATTTAAAGTAATATTCAACATATTTAAAGATATATTTTTAATTCATTTCGTACGTGCATGGATTCTTGTTGTTTCTATTTGTGTTCTGAGGTCAACATTTTATTTGAAAGTTTTGCAAGAGCTGTTTCTGTGGGCCTCCTCATAGTTGCATAATCTCTTAGCATTAATTTATATAAATGCATATAAATAATATCTTATTTTTCTTACAGTGCTAGAAAAGTGATAATTTATTTAAACTGTGAACATTTTAATTAATTTTTTAAATTTAATTATAAGACCTGAATAAATTTCCATTTTAAGTGTATTTTTGTAAGTACACATTAATCTAACGGTGGTCTTTTAACTCCGCAGGCCGGTCACACGCCATTGCACCAGGCTGCCCAGCAGGGTCACGTCTTGGTCACACAGATGCTTCTGAGATTCAAAGCAGATCCCAATGTTATGACCGACGTGAGCTTTCCTAGTTTTTATTTTTAATATTGTTGTTTTATCAGACAGGTCTTAGAATTTAGTGGTCGTTACATAAAATCCGAGACATGTTAGTGAATTTATTAGGTTTCTGAGAACATGAAAACACGAATTTGGCCAAACCGATCTTAAAATACAGCAGCAGGTGACGGTTGAGAGATGAATTTATGGATTTTTTGAAATTTTCAGGATGGTCAAACCCCCTTGTGGATAGCCGAGCAGCTAGGGTACATATCTGTCGTCGAGGTTCTGAAAGGTGTCACAACTGCCCAGAGCCACAGACAGGCCGGAGGGCGCTACAAGATGGTGGAACCGGAGACCATGCACGATGCCGCCATGTCCGACGAGGAAGAAGAAGAAGATAGAGGTTGTTGATATCATTGTTACTATTATGCTGTTGTTTTAAGATTGTTTTTATACTAGTTCTAATAACTAAACTGCAGTTTTACATTTTTGGATTCGACGGTTCTTTGGTTTGATTTTGTTTCCTGATTTTCACTCGATCCAGGCGAGGAAGCACTGAATGACCAGGAGATCTACCTCATGGGCAACGACGACATGAGAGGACTTGGCGATTCGCAACAACATAATAGAGTAAAATATTTATATCATTTGTTTTTAAATTAGTAAATAATCAATTTGGGAATGAGTGTAAATTGAATTTGTTTGAAAATTACTACTCGTCTGAAAACAATAAGATATAAATAAGTAAAATAGTAGTTTTCATTCATTTGGTTGCACAGCTCAACTTACTCGATAAAATTTAGATAGATGTATAATTAGATACAAGTATTTTATTGTATTATAATTATAATGTATAGCATTTTATTTGTGCAATTAACTTTTTTTTATTTATTTTTGAATATTTTCATTATTAATCTTTTATTCTACGACAGGACGAGCTTGGATCCATATCGGCAGACCGGGCCAGTTTCTCTCCCTCCACCCTGGAGAAAGTAAGATGGTCACAAGGTGAGTGGAATTTCCACTTTTTAATTATAATAACATTTTAATTAAATTACATTTTATGAATATTAACGATTCAAAAATTATTATTTATTGAATAACGATAATTATATAAGAGCTGATAACATCTAGGCCAGCAGAGGGTTCAGCCAGGGGAGATCAATAACACGATCAGTCCAAAGGGGATCACTCCACTTGACAGGTCGGAAGGTCAGCGGAGTTCAACATTTCAAGAAACCCATTTCGATGCTGACGAGGACAAGCAGAGGGACGTCCTGGATCGTCATCAGCACCGCAACCTTTTTCAGAATTTTGATCGCGGGAGTGTGAAAATCCCGGAGAAAAAGGTTGCCGGTGACGGTCCAGTGGCAGCGAGAGATCAATACGATTCGGAGAACAGAAAACTCGAGGTGGGCGATGGCGCCCCTCTAAATTATAATGGCTACAGGGGCATGGCCACCAGTGAGAGGGATTTCAAGACAAAGGAGATGTTAAAGCATAGAGGCAATGATGAGGTCAGTTGTGTAGAGTTTTAGATAGATTTTTTTTCCAGCATGCAAAACTTGTTGATTTAGTTGATTTGGAGTGCTGTGTTACTAATTAAGCTGACTGCTGCAGCAGTTTCAGTTGCATTTTTTGTAAATACTTAATAATTTTGAAGAATTAATAATTCTATGCTTACTTTTCAGGAAGTCTTTTATGAACCATCCTATCCAAGAATATCTGAGCCGAGGGTGACTCAAACTGACAACACGAATCAAAAAAGACCCCTCGAGATACAAACTGACAATGATAATAGGGCAAGGCTCAAGCAGAGCAACGGCAACATCAGAGGTCTCGCCCCTTCTCCAAGCCCCGCTCAGGCTCACGGTATTCCGTACTTTAAGTCCAACATATCGGAAACGGAGTCGAACGTCTTTGGTTCGACATACAGTGGCATGTCATACGCCAGCAGTTTTGACCCAGACAACGTTGCTCTCTCACGACAGCCTATCTTTCAAGGTTTTCTTGTGAGCTTCATGGTGGATGCCAGAGGGGGCGCCATGAGGGGCTGTCGCCATTCAGGCGTCCGCATCATCGTTCCACCAGGTAGGGCTAGCCAGCCGACCCGAGTCACCTGCAAGTTGGTGAAGAAGGAGAAGGTCCATCATCTTCCCCCACTCATGGAAGGCGAGGCTTTGGCCAGTAGAGTACTGGTTATGGGTCCTGCAGGGGCTAAATTTCTTGGGTTAGTGTCGATCTTCTTTAATATTTTCACAGTTTTATAAATTGCAATTTAAATCTTAATGTGAATTTTTATACTTTTTTCCTTAAAAGTCTTTCTTTTGAAGTTATTGTGTTGTCTTTTTGAAAATGCTAATTGCTGCATTGTCCTTCAAACAGGCAAGTAATACTGGAAGTTCCACACTTCGCAGCCCTGCGCGACAACGAGAGAGAAATCGTCGTGTGGCGAAGCGACAACGGCCAGACTTGGAGGGAGCACACGGAACTCGGAACGCGGGACAACGTCATGAAAGCTATAAGTGGAAGTTTCGATGGTTGGTGCTGAATTATTTATCTAATTGTTTTAAAAACTACAAAGTTTTTAATTAATAATAACCTTGCTGCAACTTTGCAAAACCTGACAGATCTTGAAAGCGCCGAAGACTTGTACCATCGCAGGATAACGAGGATAATTTCAAATGACTTTCCCAAGTACTTTGCCTTAGTGACGAGAATTCGACAGGAAGTGGTCACACTCGGCCCGGATGGCGGGGTAATCGTCTCCAGCCTTGTCCCGCAAGTTCAGGCAGCCTTCCCTCCAGGGGCTCTTACAAAGCCCATCAAGCTCTGCCTTCAGGTTAGTGTACTGTCTCTTTCTAGAGTCTCAAATGCATTCGTGATAAGGGATAGTTGTTTGAAAAAACGTTATGGCTAGAAAAAATTTTTGCGTGGTCGTCTGTGACCATTTTATTCCACAATTTTAGACTCAGCAGTTGACAGACGAGTTTGTGAAAAAGATGGTTGGTTCCCGAGTGTCGGTAAGTCCCATAGCGACGGTCGAGCCCAGGAGGCGCAAGTTCCACAGGCCGATTACAATCACCCTTCCTCTCGACCCCGAACTCGTGGCCAATCACAAGAACCTTGACAAGTCACCTTCACTGAGACTGCTGTGCAGTATGAATGGTAAATGATTATTATTTAGCTGTTGTTCATTCAGACTGAGTATAGTATTGATTTCATTTCAAGTGCTTCGTGTTTAACGATCCTTACTAACTTGCTTGTGTTCGATGTTCATGCAGATGGTATGGATCCAACTGAATGGGAAGACATAACTGGTACGACCCCAGTGGTGCTCAACAACAACTGTGTCTCATTTCCGATTGCAGTGTCAGCCAGGTAGGTCTTTAATTTACACAGCCATTACATTACATTACTCTTACGATAACTGTCACTGTTATCACTTGCTTAGGTACTGGATTATAAACACACCCCGGTATAAGGAGGCGGTCATGATAGCAACTCCGACGTTCATCGAAGCATCTGCAGTGCCCTTCGTAGCCAACTTTGTCGTCTTTGCGAAGCGCAGGGACCCCCTGGATGGTCAGCTGAGGATTTTCTGCATGACGGACGATAAGATGGACAAGACTCTCGAATCTCAAGAAAAATTCATCGAAGTGGCCAGGAGCAGAGATATCGAGGTTGGCCGATGTGCCTGGCTGATCGATTTCACGAAATGAATTAGATGTTTAAGTGCTATTTGAGTCATAAGGCCACTTCTCACTTAACATTTAGTGGTTTTATTTGTTCTTTATCAGGTTCTAGATGATCGGCCACAGTGGATCGAATGCCATGGTAATCTGATACCCGTGTTAAAGTCTGACCATAGCGACAAGCAGCCCTACATCAATTTCAGAGCATTCAGGGAAAACAGGCTATCCCTCAACGTCAGGGTTCGCGATCTCAGCCAGGAGCCGACAGCCAACCTTCTGTTCATGTCTGAGTCACGAGAGGTCAAGGATCAGGTGCCCCTGTGTAACCTCAGCATTTCCCTTCCCTCCATGGAAGAGCAGCAGAGAGTTGATGTTGCAAATGATGTAGTAGAGTTGCAGAAGAGACTGGAAGAGTTGAGAAAGTTGGACTGTTAGTTTGTTTGTCTATATATTTTTTATTTTTATTTCAAGGATCTAGTTATCTATGTATGACTTTCTCAACTCAAATATTGAACAGCAATATATTTATTAGTTTAAATATATGAAACGTTCCTTATTTTCACTTGTAGTAACAGACGAGGATCAAATCTCGAAAACAGAGCTGCGCCTGACAGACATCGCCGAATACCTCGAGGGCGACTGGATGCGTCTCGCCTCTCATCTCGACATTCCCGAAGCTGACATCACCCGGATACAAACCGAATATGGATACGTGCCAGAACAAGTACATTTGCATTGTTCAGCATAATCTCCCTTGATTTTTCTTTGCATACAAATATTTAAATCTCGATATCTATAAAAAATATTATTGTATTAACTATTTTAAAGGCCCTCGTGATGCTCCACTTGTGGATGGAGCGAAACAAAGACGTGGCATCCGGGAACATCCTGGAGAGAGCCCTCCGCGAGGTCGGCAGGGAGGACATCATACAGAAGTGCATATTCTTTCTTCAGGACGTCACGGACGAAAATGAAATCCAAGAAGCCAAGAATGTTATTTACTCCTCTGCAGGTAACATTCTAACTTTTTCCGATATGGTTAAGCTATAAAAAAAATAGCAACTGTTTCTCTGAGGGTGCTAAATCAATCATAATTTATTTAGCTTCTTTACCTTGATAAAATAATCGTGTTTAGTACAAATGGATGCAGACAGATTTTGTGATGCACTTAATTTTGATAAAAAAAAAACTGCAAAAGTAAATCTTGCTTATCAACCGTTTTATTTTCAAACCAAAAGATCAACACGTCCCACCAGAAAAAATGGGAGGAGTCTCAGATCACTACCCTTTGCCGACACCAGGTTACTGATTTTGAACTTATGAAACCCCGCTGCAGTAATAAAAAGATTGATTTTTATGTTTATTTATTTATTTATTCACTTATTTTTGTCTTCTGTTGTTTAATGCTCAAATAAGGTTACTAAATTAATTAATTAATGTATTGAAAGCAATTAAATATTGTATATTTCAGACGTGATGGGCGGCAAGACGCTCACAAACATCGACGAACAGATTGCTCACACAGGTCTGAATGAATGCTTTCTTATTTATTGACTGGTTGATACGATTATTATTGATTATTCCTGATTTTTTCACTTAAATTATAAAAATTTTTACTTAGAACTTCTCGAACGCGACGAGTATCCGGAAGAGGCCGACTCGGACATGCACGCGCATTTCGACACGGACGAAGGTACGCACTTGCTGGGAAAGTTTTAAATGTCTACGACCAGAAAATAATTAAAAAAATTTCGTCACGGATAAATTCATCGTTATTTTCATTTAAATCATATCGCAACTGATAATTTTATATGTTTAATTGTGTTTCCATAACTGATTATATTAGTTTTGTTAGTTTAAAAAAATCAGCTTTAGCTATCTGGAGCTGGATGTTTGCAATCAACATTATATGCAGCATTGTGGGTGGTACTGTAGCAGTGTTGCAGTGGCAGAAACAAAAAATGCAATTTCTTATTTTCTTGTATTAATGTACTTGCTTTAAAGGCGTGTTTACACATGCAAAGATTGATTGGCGCCAATGCAAGAAGTGCCGGCTGCATATGTATCAATAGGTGCATATTTTATTGTTAAATTCTCTTTAATTAAAATTTTACTCGAAGTAAATTTATAAGTTTTTTTTTTTTATAAATGGCATGTGGGATGATTTACACTTAAAGGACGGCCACTCCAGCAACTATTGGCGCCAGTGAATCTTTGCACATGCAACTGTGTCTTTGTGCTTTGCTTTTGTTATATGTATGTGTATTTTCAACTAAACTCTAATAAAAAATATATTCCAATATAGTTCGAACACTAATTCCAGCTTTTCATAATTTTTTTTCGTTCAAGGCAACAAATTAGCACTAAAACTATATTTCCTTTTAAAGATCTAACAGTTATTTATCCAGAACACCCATATTATGTTTCTTTTTAAATGTTTGCCCAGTGTTGTAACCACTCACATGGATCTATTATGCTTTTTCACCTCGTGTCTCATGTTTGGCTTCTTTTCAATGTCATATTACTTAGTTGCTCTTGTCAGGATGCACCAGGCTTCGCTGAGATTGCTCTCATTCAAACCACCTGGCTACCGATTTAATTTCTGCCGCTTTTTATTGCATGTTTTTATCATTTTTGTATCAGCTTCGAATATGTTTTGTTACTATGGCTTCTCTATCATTTTTTTTTCGTTCATTGAGTTTGGTATGACTACCGCTATTTGGAAGCAATGCTTCATCTCAGATGCTTCCTCGAAAGTCACCGACTTACAACGTGCTTGAGAATGTTTGGCACCGTGTTTCTGTATATTTCAAACATGATGGAATTTATTTGATTCGAGACGGGCACCACTTTCATAATGATAATAATGCACAAATTTGCAACAGGTGCCAGAGATACGACGGATTCACTCTCGAATTCCGGAAATAGAGCTTCGGATCTTCATTCGTCTCTAGATCATCCTGCTACTCAAGTGAGCGTTAAGGCTCCCAGGGCTTTTGAAGATTGGGTAGAATCTCACGAAATGGCTTACGATGGAAACGGGCGGGTCGAGTTGCACAGCCCGGAGGAACCAGTTGCCAAGCAAGAGGTTCAAGGAGGCATTGAAGATGAATTCTCACCGAGACATCTAAAGACTTCACCGCCTGATTACCTTCTTAGACCGGGAGAGAAACAGATTGAAGTTAGAGTAGAAATGGAAGATGAGGATCAGGTGCTGGATGATGGCAAGACTATCAAAAGGCAAGTCATCACAAAATCTCATTTCGCCATCCCGTTCTTCTCTCCCGACCAGGTCGGGGTCGCATCCGAAAGGCTGGCCCGAGTCGAGATCGAGGAAGATGTGCTTGAGCTGCCTCCGGGAATTGCTGATCCGGGAGACCTGGACCCCAGTCTGGTTTCCTCTAAAACCCACATTAGCAGAGAAACTGGGTATTTTTCAGATTTTACTCACGGTGACCGCATTCCTTTCGATCGCAAGATAACCAAGACAATCATCCTCTGCCACGGCCAAAATGACAGTTCCGCCGTCAATTCCAGTCCGATCCGCCTCCCGAAATCCTTGTGTCCAAATACTCCCAAGTATACGGTCTCCAGTTCACAGACATTTTCAGACACGGTTTCTTTACCTAGTGACCTTTCTAGGGAAGCTGACCTGATGGTCGAACAAGCACTTAATGAAGCACTCGAACAAATTCATACAGAAAACTTGCATTTAGGTTAATTGCTTAGCTCTTCAGCATTTATTCTTGCTATGCAAAGTGATATAATAATTTGTACTGTGCTTATCTAACCGGCTCTCGAAGCATTTTAACATGTAGGCGATTTCTATACTTGTCAATTTTGTGCTGACTTTCCTTCTTTCGTAGACTTCTACTTTTTTTAATTGAACACGTGGCTTGTTTGTCTGAGAAAAGTTTGCACTTTTGACAGACGAGGACGACTACGAGCAGGACTTAGAAGATTCAGTCGCAGTCCGCGTTTATACGGACACCGTAGAGAAAGATCCGGAAGTGGAGACCGATGTTCAAGAGTTTGAGGAGACTTTGGAAGACGGAACGATAGTGAAGAGGAGAATTGTAAAAACTAAGCAAAAGCAAACCATAATCAAGAGAGTGGTCATGGAAGGTCCTGAAGACGAACTACCTGCTAATGAAGAGCAAGCACAAGAAATGCTTAAACAGGTTTGCTTTAAGAGGTTTTCTTATTATTACTTCTTTTCTAATTTTCCATGAAAAGCTAAGAAGTTAAAGTACATCATTTTTAAGTGTCACTTACTTGTATGAACACAGCAGCGGCCATTTAACAACGTTTGCAGCTTGCTGATAAGACTAGCATGTGCAGTGTTTGATGGCGCTAGTTCCTCGCTAGCTCCACAAGCTCACAAAGGACTTGAACCCCCAACCAAAGCTGGTACCCATTTATCGACCACTAAAAGATGAAACGCCGAGTCGACGTGAGCACGTGCGAGTAAGTAAAAAAAATGTACATATCTGTCATCCAGGTTGATTACGACGACGAAGCCTTGATCTTACGGTCGTCCAGCACGAGAGATGGAGACGAGGAGAACAACGACGGCGGGAAGAAAACGAAAACCGACGTTCAAGAATTTGAAGACGTCCAGGAAGACGGCACGATCGTAAAGAGGCGAATCGTCACCACCACGGAACAACAGCTGACTACCGAGCATGTTGTACTCGAAGGTGACATTTCGATCGATGAAGAAGACGCCGACCAGATATTTACTGCCTCTGCATTAGAAAAGGCTACCCCGGTTCAACCGAAACTAGATTGATCCGCCAAAAAGTAAGTCGATTAGTACGAGAAGACGATTTCGTTGATAAGTATTGTATGAATCCTGTTTGCCATGATTCAGGCACTAAAGAACTTGACTGATCTATGCAAGTTTGCATCAAGAAAACTGTCCAGTGTTCAACCTACAACCATTCCTGAACTTGGCATTCTTTTCTTGACTTTTGATGTTGAAAATTTCTAAGAAAACTCTTAGTGCAGCTCGTTTCTCAATTGTTGGTAGTACAACAGACTTGATATTTATAGATCCCCATTTTTTTCTTCAGTGGTTCTTAGATTGTTAGCATTTTTTTAATTATTTCCATTTGGTTCACATTGGCTTGCTTTTCGAATCGATTGAAGAAAGAAAGAAAGAAAGCGTCAGAAAAAGATTCAGAGAAAAACGAATAAGACGGAACGGTTGCATCCGAGATTGCTGGAAAAACTCCGGAGTGGTTACGAGAAATTGGAACTCAATCCTGCACACGTAAAGCACAGTATCCGCACGACTGCAAAGACTTGGTTGACTATTTAAATGTTGTCCCACTCACAGTATTAAAAAGCGGCTTTTCGGGAGGATGCACGTCGTTCAAAGAGCCGACATTCTTCTAAACACTGGCAGGCCATCTCTTGTTGTTGTTATTATTATAATAAGGAAAATGTACACCCACATCCAATTTCAGCACTCTATGCAACTACTAATTAATTCGCTACTAGCAGGGACGTCGTCGCCATCTCTAGACGGAGCCCGGCTCTGCATTCTCATCTCCGATCGGGTTCTAACGACTAATCGTTGTTACAGTTTGTTGGCTAATCACTTATTTAACATTTAACGTCGTTTTGCATGATTGTTTTTAAATTGATTAACCTTATCACGCTTACTGAGTTATTACATGGGGGAGTATCATTCCACGAGATTTTATTTTTATCTGTTTATTTGTGTTTTTTTTCAACTTTTTATCAATCTAATATGGCGAGGAATCTTGAAATCTTTTCTCGGAAGGCTTGAATACTTGTTGCAAATATTTTGTTTATTGTGGTTCTCGGAGTTTACGTATGCCTCGAAGCTGTTGGCTACATTTCTATTAAAGCATTCGATCAATAAAACGGCAGAATGTGGCTATTGATTGTGTTTTTTAAATAAAAAACGTGTAGTATTCGACATTAATCTTTTTAAGACAAATAAAGCGAACAGAGATTTAGCAAATAAAGAAATCTTATTTTATAAACTTGCAGGCCTTGCCTCCTTCAAAAATGATATATATCTTCTAAACATGTGTTCCGACTGCACGGATTCCAGGGACAGCACCCTTATCTTTTTCTCCGTCGATGAATTAGACACCTGGATAATAGAAGATATTGTTGGCTTCGTACTGTGTGCACGCAAATGTGTGTGGTATAACACCATATATAAAACTTTTAAGTAAGACATTGAAATTCTTGACTGCTGTTGTGCTGTGACCAGAATTAAATAATTTGGGCATGCTTTCAAACAAATGACTAGATTAATGACAGATTACCTGTATTGTTGCCCTGAACCTTTCCAACAAAGATTTCCACTTCAATGTGGTTTTCATGTCTTCACTGAGGTTAACAAAGTTTTCTGACTGAAAAGGAGGTAAAAGAATTTGAGTCTATTTCAATTTTTGCAGTTTTCATTAAAAAAACTTATAAAACAATGTATCCATATAAAGAAGCCTCAAAACCCATTATTTCTTGAAATATAACCTAATAAGTGTTTTTTAATATAAATTATTTTCAATGGAAAAGATCAAAAAAAAACTAACTGACTCTCCCATCAGTTTTTCAACTATGGGGCTTGGCATGGCACACCTTTCAAGAGTCCCAGTGTGGTCCGACAAGGAAACTTTTAAATTGAAAAGTGGAACGGTCTGGTCGGTACGTCCAGCCGATTCAGCGCATCCGCACGATTTAACTCCACGAGACAAAAGCTTATTGCAATAACAACTGTGCAAATTATGTATATATATATATTATTATTTTAATTATTACCATCTGCTTTTTTCAAAAAACTTCGAAATTAACTCAACCATTTCCATGAAATAATAACATAGCTAGGATCGTCGATGTTGAAACTAGAAAGAAATGACCAAGTTGCGCAATACAAGTCTTCAGTGCAATTTTCCATGTAGGCCTTGATACCTTCTATGGTAAGTTCCTCGGTTATGCAGGACACTGAGAACAAAACCAACTTAAACGATTGAAAAGAATTGCTTCAAAATACAAATTGTCCAACTAACAGGAAGCATTATCGAGCTGAAATTCCAAGTCATTTTCATCTGACATCAAGTGACTAAAATCCACAGTCTGAGCAAATTTTGACAGAAGAAAAGCTTCCCTCGTTTCTAGGAAATATTAGAGCAATTTTAACGTCTATTAATTAAATAAACCCAACCATTAAATTTTAAGACTATATCCTCCTATTCATAAAGTGATAATTACAGTGCAGTTACTGCATTCAAATTTGTTTAAGTTGAAGTATTGTAATAATTATTGTGACAGAATATATAGCTATATCATACTTCTGCAATAATTCATACAATCTTGTAAAATCTACTCAATAAAACTAGCCATGCTTTTAAGAACATTTTGCAAAGCATGAAAATATTTGGTAATAATAATAACCTGGCTGTGGAGTTATGATGGTTCGGTTAGTTGCCACGACCACCACTTTTTTCTTGAAACGGTCATAGGAAACCTTCACATCGGCACAGTAAATTACTGGACAATTTTAGACAAACTCGTTTCATTACATTATAATAACACACCGATAACGATATAAATTTGATGAAATACTTGTTTCTTTTGGCACCCAGTTTTTTGCCATCCAAATCCAATCTTCATCCCACCTGTTTCACAAACAATTTGTTTCCAATATAACTAAATAAGTTTATATATATATATATATATATATATATATAATTTATAGTATATTTCATTTATATACATATGTATATGCAAAATAAATTGCATATAACACTCACAGAACTAAGCACAGATCAGACGAAGTATCATCAAAGAGCTGAACTTCACACCTCTTAAACATCTTACCGCTTTTTCCGACCATATCCTTCACACTTCCAACCTTTAAAAACATATTTTTAGCTGGACCACTAAAAATTGACCATTTCAACTAAGAGCTTAAAACTCATGTATTATGTTTTAAATAAATTGTTTGCAAAGAAGATAATTTTTCATGTTGATATGTGCATATATTCGAACCTGTTTTATTGCAGCCATTATGGATACATCCTGTTCCAGCAGACTTTCGCCATTAGCAATCATGTCAAACATTGTATAATAATCATTTTGCTTCCCGGCTGGAAAATGTAAAAGCCTTGCGTAAAAATCTTCATCGTCTCCGTGGTAAGCGCTAATCGTTCCTTTTGATTCGTACAAATTGAGAAAATAATGACTGAAAACATAAAACATGCAGAGCATATTTATATGCACAGACAGTAATCCCTTGCAATCAAATCTGTGTGAACCTCGGAGTGAATGGCTTAAATTTTTCATGAGTTTCATCTAACGGCTTGGCCTGGACGACTACGCCGTCAAGAACAACTGAAAATAAAATGATTTTCTATTCGCAATTTCACATATGATCGCAAACTTAATTCTATAAAATTGAATAAAAATTTTTTACCAACGTCTCCAACATGAAAAGAATTAAAAATGAAGTCTATAAAATGTTTTTGTCCCCAGCATGAAACATTAATGAAATCATGTGCAGTGTCTCGTACTGTTATATCCATTACAAACTTCTGGTCACCATCTGTATTCAAAAACAAGGCTTAGATGCTTGAACAGACTACTTAAATTAAAGTCTGTCCTATATGTCTGATACTTATTTATTAAAAAATAAATAACTTCCAAACCTTTTTTGCTGATAAATTGCTTCAACTGTCCCTTGCGAATTAAGGTTCCTAAAACTCTCTTCAATGATAAGAAAATCAGCATTGCTAAAACTCACTGTAGCTTAAACTGAGATGAGATGAGATTACATAACCTACCGGCCTCGTTGTTCCGTGAGACAAAGTGCTGATGCTGGTAATGGCGGCCGTCGACGACATCGGGTTGTTATGATGAAGCATATCCTCGAAAGTATCTCTGACATTTTCCCAGTGCGGCCCACCGGTAGGAACCCGTTGGTTCTGTTGATTAAACTTACGTTTTGCGAAAGCCATTGCAAACAAACTTCTTCACAGTCGTCTGCCTTCGCTTTTTGCATTTCCGGTTGAGCTATAAATTATGATGGGCTTTCCTTGGTAGCTCTGTTTTTAATTATCATAATTGACAAAAAAAATGCAGTTTGACAATTTTTTTTATAAAAAAAAATATAAATGAATGAGACTACAATTGTGATTGAAAGTAAGAAAGCTCTAAAATCACGGTATAAAACTGAGGTGTTGAGTTTTTGTGACACCGTGACACCATAGCAAAAAAGTATTAATTAGGAAATTGAATGACTTGGATAGGAAACTATCCAAGTCATTATATAGATTTGGTATTAAACATTGGCGTCGTCTAGAAGTGCGGAGTTTGCGGGCCGATAGCTAGGATCAATCAATCAATCAAAAATATAAATTGGTAATAGGGTTGACACCTTCTTTAAGAAACTTCGCCCCTCCAAGGTTTTCTAAATGCTTTGTCCCCTCTCCATGGATTTGCTAAAATGACGCTCCTGGTGTCACTAAAATGCAAAATATAACCGTCTACGATTCTAGTCATTCTCGTATGCGTTCTTTCCATGCGTTGCCCGGGTTTGTAGAAGTTTTTATCTCGTTGTTTCATTCCCTAGTTTTTTCGTTCTCTCTCTCTCTCACACACACACTCACTCACTCACACACACACACTCTCAGGAATAGTTTAATAGTCTAATAAAAATAATAACGTGATTTCTTTTTTTTTAAATGCCATAAGCCACCCCACGCTCTCCCCAGATTTTTCTGGAAAATCTCCTTCAGTCATCGGTCATCGACAATTTTTTGGAAATGCTTCAAGAAAGTATGCAATTTTTTTTCTACTCTCTCCAACTTATTGATAGATGGTTAATTTTTGAGAAAGAGAGCAAAATAAAATTTAAAAAAAATGAGCCCTCGCTCTTTTATTAGATTAAAAGAGTGTTTTTAAACATTTGTTTTATATATTTTCATTTTTGTTTTTGAAAAATTCGGTAATGGCAATATTTAGCAAAGTATCGTTTGGCTAGGTCCTCATGACATCTTCCTAGAGTTAAGCGCTTTAAAAAGTCATCACCATTTTTACTACATGCAAAGAAGGTCTCGGGTAGGTCTCAAACACTTCTCCAGCTTGATTGTCATCAACATAATTTCAGATGTCTTTTATGATTGAACAGTCGTGGAGTTTCATTTTCCCGTGGAGGACCAACGGATGGGGGGGGAGACTGGGTGCCGAACATTCTTATATTTTCTCTAATATAGTGTATATATCTTCCTCCAAAAATGGCCGATGACAGGAGTGGGGCTTAGTCATATGGTTTTTAGACATTTTTCCTAAAAATGTTAACTTCTGATTTTTCTCGGAGGCAAGCAAACTGGTTTTGTGGGGGAGCAGTGCAGTGGAGCCACAATTTGTCCGGAGAGAGAACCTGTCCTGTCGCCATGGTTAAAAAAAAATTGAATATTCACAGAACTACCATAAATTAATATAAAAAAATTCCGTCGTTACAGAATGTACACTAAACATTGTTTGACAGCCATTGTTCATAAAAGTTTGCTAAATGCGTATGAAATGTCTCCTTGAACGAGAATGCAAGAGCGAGAGATGAAGGCAAGAAAGAAAATTGTATAAACAAAAAATAAGGAACGAAAAGACGAAAAGAATGATCGAAGGAAACCGGCAGACATTTTTTTTTATCATCATCATTCGTTCTGTATATTCAAACGAGAAGAGGTTTTTCAATAGGGTGCCTTATTGAAAGAAATATATTTCTATAAAGGCGAAGGCATTCTATGACCGAGGAGCCATTATTTCGAGCGTAATAATAAAAGATGTGGTGTGTGCGGCAAGAAGCGGATGGTGCCGGACCAATGCCTACATTGGTTCATGGTTCATGGTTCATGGTTCATGCCTACATTGGTTCATGGCTCACAAAAGCCGCTAAGAAAAAAATAAATGTTTTGTAAACCGTAAAAGAGGAATCACATTTTCTCTCTCTCTCTTTCTCTCCCCCCCTCTCTCTCTCTCTTTCTCTCTCTTTCTCTCTCTCCATCTCTTTCTCTCTTTCTCTCTCTCCATCTTTCTCTCTCTCTCTTTCTCTCTCTTTCTCTCTTTCTCTCTTGTGCCGAGAACCTTTTCTCCTTGATTCATCACGTGATGCTGTTTTAAATAAATCCGTTTCCTCCTGACCTTGACCTGAAACGCTCTTCTCGGAGCGCAAATGCCACGGCCATAAATTCAAAAAAAAAAGAAAAAGAAAACAGAGAAAAAAGGAAAACTGTTGGACGAAGATGCCTCAGCACGCTCTTTCAGGTGTAAGCCGATCTAAAGTATTTTCCTTCCCCCCGCCTCCCAGAAGTCCCACGGCTGCAAAGCTTAAAGAAATTGATCGAAAGCCGAATAATAATCGCCCAGCTAAGAAAAGTCGTCAGCACAGCATGGCCTTGACACTTGGATGATTGGTTACTTGAGGCGACCATGCGTAGATAAAAGTGGTGATAGCTGGGCTGGTTTGTCCCGTGGTCCGTGGAATCCTATGTAGGCTAATCGTCGTCGTAATGACGATGATTATGATGATGTTCACATTGTCCGGAAGATGGATATTGGAGCCGACAACAGCGATGAGGTGATGATGATGATGATGGTTGTGGTGACGCTTGACGATGACGACAATGACCACGATAACGATGACGATGACGACGATGACGATGACGATGGTTATGACGATGACGACGACGATGACGATGACGATGATGATGACGCTGACGCTGACGACGATGATGATGCCTGTAGTGGAGGTGATGATAGTTGTGAGGAAGACTGCGAGAATGATAAATAACTTGTAATTATGAAACAATTACATCTCATATGGAATCCCCACCAATCCGCCGCCAAAACGCACAACGAGACAAATTCGTTGCACGACACACTTCCCCATCTCTTGCATGGTCACTAATACGTTCCAGGTTTAGTAGGTCGGCCAAGAAGTATCTCGAGCAACAAATTCAAATCAAAATAAAATAAATCATTTTTAATATTTTTACCGTTTTAAAACAATATATTATTAAATATTTTTAAAATATAAAAAAACAATTAGCCAACAGCGACGAGTTGTTTATGATTTATCTTTAAAATCCCATAATCCGGCAATCAATAAATGCGTAAAAAAATCAGGTGCGTTGTCATGCAACAGCTGATGATCGACAATTCGATTTTAGCTGAAGATTTAAAAGGGTCTGGTCTGAGACCATACGTCCTTTATTAATCCAATCACAGGCGCCAGGCCGTACGAAGCCCCCGGGTCTTGTACCGGCGTATTGAAGCCTTTCAAATGCTCTCCCCGATACCGTGTGAGTTAATGAGGGACTGAATGGAGATCCGAGAGGGGGTGGGGTTCGGGAAGAAGCAGAAGACACGACACGATCATATATCATCATCATCATCATCATCATCATCACAGAGTCTTTACCTACCTTTCGTTTTCTTCATTTTTACACACTTTTACTTAACTTGACTTCTCTGTCTGTCTGTCGTCAAATTTTGCAATCGATTTTAAACTAACTTCCCGTTGAGCTAGAGATTTAAAAATTTAAACATACCTCCGAACTGATTAATAATGCATTCTATCAAATTTTCGGATCGATTGGACAAAATTTATTTAAAACCAAAAAATGACTGATTTTTTTTTCTAAATATTATTACATATCATTTTGCGATTGTTATAACATACATACGGACATACAGACATCGAAAAATTATACATTTTGATTATAAACAAAATTTTCGCCAAAGAAATGAAATCATCAGTTTCAAATTTCTTCAAAGAAAGCAAAAATAGTTTTTCAAAAAAAAAATTTTTTAATAAAGACTGTTTTTATGGGTTGATTTTTCTCCGTTTTTGTCTTCTCGTTTTTTTATTTGGTTTTCATATCAATCTGATGTTTCGTCTCTTTTCCTTCTCCATCCTCTGTGTGTATATTTTCATGTACCTATTTGATTTATTTATCCTGCTGATCGACCTGACGAAATAATGAAGTTATTTTAGGGAGAAGAAGTGTATAGAGATAAAGTTCTCATTTATCATTACTTTCAATACATTATTTAACCATTTCTAAAAAAACCTAAATACAGTAAATACGCTTGTCAATATCGTAACAATATATTAGTACATCTTCCTTCACTGTCTCTTATTCTTACATTAACATAAAGCCGTTATTTCATTTTCTTTTAAATGCCTGATTTGTGAGTGATTTGTAATCAATAGTAATCATCGTACGATTTTCATTTTACCACCAGCAACCAATTCTAACATCGGAAATGATGGTTCAGCGTCTTCTATAAATAACATCTTCAAATTACGTTTCGCCTTCAACAATATTCTGTTCAACTGTTCAATAGTATCGCGCATCTATATATATATATAACTCCGGAAAATCATTTCAAAGAATTATACCTACGTTTGAAGATTCTTAATAGGAACTTCTTCTCTCGAGGAGTTAAAAAAAATAAAAAAAACCGTAACGGTATCGAAGTGAATGAATGTTGGTTAATACAACCTACCTCATATCTCGCCCCCTCTTTTCCCACCCTCGCCACTCGCCCCCTCAATTCTCTCGCCACTCGCCTTCTCTCGCCCTCGCCACTCGCCTTTTCAAAGATCGAATATAACTTCGAAATGGCTGTACCTGACCCCGCACACACTGTGGTTTAACATTTCAGAAAAAAGCCAGGTGAAACGGCGATTAAAGGCTGTACTTGTACTTGTACTTGTACAGGACCTTGACACACGGTGATCTGCGTCGTGACTAAATGATTTGTTGAATCGGCTATGAATCGGATCAGAGCAGTAATAGTACTACTAATAATAATTATAGGTATTTCTATTGTTTATAATAATAACAATAATAATAATAATAATAAGTCAATAATATTATAATATTAATATTATAATATAAATCAATTATTATTTTTATTATCATCACCATCATCATCATCATCACCACCACCATCATTATCATCACCACCACCACCATCATCATCATCGTCATCATCACCACCATCATCATCATCATCGTCATCGTCATCATCATCATCACCATCACCATCACCATCATCACTATCATCACCAGTACCACCACCACCACCATCATCATCATCATCATCATCATCATCATCATCATCATCATCATCATCATCATCATCATCATCATCATCACAACTACAAGTTCCTTGCAAGTGCTGACTGGTCTGAACGCGGTTGAAGAATTTCTAAATTGGTTGAAATCATCGTAGAACGAACTTTTAAGAGAACAATACAATACAAAGAAAGCAATTCAAACGTTTTTTTTTTAACTCTTC
Source organism: Erpobdella octoculata (assembly GCA_963978895.1). NCBI lineage: Eukaryota > Metazoa > Annelida > Clitellata > Hirudinida > Erpobdellidae > Erpobdella > Erpobdella octoculata. The sequence continues at coordinate 2,842,428 of OZ022245.1, read as the reverse complement.
AATTCGTTGCCATGTTCATTCCTGCGTTCGTTCATAGAGTTCGTTCATTCAATCTCGAGATCGTTCGTTCGTTCGTTCGTTCATTTCTTAGTTCATTCAATCGTTCTTATCAAAATCAACAAAAGAAGCCACAATCATCACCACAACTAAGAATTCCATTGAAACCGCCCAGTCAGCACCGCTCTAATTGTTCAACAGAA
>OZ022245.1:2692228-2837228 GCA_963978895.1 Erpobdella octoculata | reverse complement strand
AAAGGTCAAGGTCACGGCCGCTCCGGGGGGGGGGGGGTGGGGGGCGGGTAGGGGGACGGCAGAGCGCCGGGAATCGCCGCGTGTCGTTTGAGAATTTATTGCCAGTGATTTAAAAGTCGCGACGGTCCGACCCGAACGTCCGGCGAGTTATTCGCACGCACGCACGAGTCCGGTGGTGTACAAGCGGCCGTGGCGACGGCGCGTTGGCTGCCCGTGTATGTAATGCGTGCGTGCGTGCGTGCGTTTGTGTCGTGTACGCCGCCGTTTCTTTGTCCAGCGGCGTACAAGAGTCTGAGAGTGTGATGACGGCATGGTTATGATGGCGGATGTCATCCTGGCCGTGATGCTGGTGGTGGTGGTGATGATGATGATGATGATGATGATGATGATGATGATGATGATGATGATGATGATGATAATGATGATGATGATGACGACGACGATGACGATGACGATGACGATGACGATGACGATGACGATTACGATGACGACGACGATGACGATGACGATGACGATGACGATGACGATGACGATGACGATGACGATGACGATGAAGACGACGACGATGACGACGACAATGATGACGATGACGATGACGATGACGATGATGATGCCGAGGACGAACCTGATTATGATTGCGGTTTGACGAATGATGATTGTGACTCTATTAGCTTTGATGAATGTTCCTTCTGAGAGACGATCTTGATTATTAATTAGTTCTTTAATTAGCGCGCCGGTGTGGTGGTGATGATGACTGTGACGTTTCCGCCTTTGCGAAGTCGTCGATATTGCTGGAGAAAATTTGAGTCTAAATAAAGTTTAAGACACTCTTTAACAGTATTAGATGTTTTATTAACGAGTACAGTTCGAAAACTTTATCAAACGACGCGACAGATACAAAAAACAGTTTCAACTTCGATCAAGCAATGGCGAACAATGGCGAACAAGAAGCAGGAACAAGAAGAAGGGCTCGAAGTAGTTCGCGACAGCCTTATAAATACAAGCCCTCCAGGCTACAGGCTACAGGCTTAAACGTTCAAATATTCGCGCAACAATCCAAACACGCAACGTTGTGCAATACCCGATGCACCGCCTGCGCCGGAAATCCCAAAGTTAGATCCAGGCACGCACACGCGTAAACGCGGGCGTGACATACCTCCCCCCCTAAAGTCGATAACGATCCTTCTCGTTATCGGCCATATCTTCATTCTTTGATCTGGGTCGATCCGGTTGGCTGAGTGTGGATCCGGTTGACTGAATGGTTTCCTTCGTCGTCGGGTTTCCTGGTGCTCGTCTGGGAACCTGCAAATCCAGAACAGTCGTGACGATGAGCCACACGCGAAAGAAAGACGTGGTCGAAGAACCTTCCGAGCAAGAACAAAGGAGACGTCCTGCAGCTCTTTGTTCAGTGACGCGCTCTTCTTCCTGGAGACCTGCAATAAAAACTTGCGACCGATCCACTTTATCGTTAACCAAGATCGCCCAGAGAAAGAAATTAACCAAAGAACATTACAAAGCTACCCATATAACTAACACCAATTTCTGATAACCATGAAATATTTAACCAAAGATTATACACCCTAGGATAAATAAACCTAATTGTAGCCACAGCTACTCCAAACCTAACTTAATCGAGACAGGACGTCAGCTACTATATTCTGTTTACCTGACCTATATTTGAAAGTCAGATTAAATTCCTGGATGGCAAGTGCCCATCGAGTCAATTTAGCGCTTTTGGAAACTGACTCGGTAAGGTACGTGAGAGGATTATGATCCGAAAAAATCACGATCTCAGATAACAATATCCAGGATTTGAATTTACTTAGAGCCCACACGACAGCATAAGCCTCTCTCTCTATGGTGGACCACCTCGTCTGAGTAGGGGTTAACTTCAGACTGGCAAAAGCAATAGGGACTTCTGCCCCTTCTCCACTCCCCTGGAACAAACAACACCCAACAGCCACTCCACTAGCATCCGTTGCTAAACCAAACCCTTTACTATAATCAATTGTGCTTAGGGTTGTAGCATTGGTAAGGTCGTCTATGAGTTTTTGTAAGGCGACCTGGTGTTTGCCTTCCCAAAGAATTTTGTTGGGAACACCCTTTTTAGTCAACTCAGTGATAGGATGGGCAGTCTGGGCTAGATTGGGTATGAAGTTGCGGAAATAACTGAACAACCCCATTATCCGCTTGACTTCCTTTTTATTTGTGGGAGGTTTGATCTCTTGTACAATGGCTATTTTATCGGGATCAGGTGCGATAATCCCCGAGCCTACGACATGTCCTAAAAATACCACCTTAGGTTGTACAAACCGACATTTTTCCAGGTTTAGGGTCAACCCTACATTTTTAATGATGGTGAAAAATTGCAAAAGATGTAGTTTGTGTTCTTCCCAACTAGACGAAATAACGGCAAAATCATCAATAAACGGCTCCGTAAAGGATCTTATTGGTTGAAGGATCATCGATATCGCCCTCATGAAAGTATTTCCCGCCGATTTTAGACCAAAGGGCATTCTGCGAAACTCAAACAACCCTTCTTCACAAGAAAATGCCGTTAACCATGCTGATTCCGGATCTATAGGAATTTGCCAGTACCCTTTGCGTGCATCAAAACAGCTTATGAATTTTGCTCTGCCGACCTTCTGAAGTACGTTGGGGATATCGGGAATGGGAAAGCAGTCTCCCTTCGTATAACGATTAACATGACGATAGTCGATGGCTATACGGACTCCCTTTTCTCCCTTAGGTCCCTTCAAAACACAAACCATCGGGCTTACCATGGGACTCTGCGATGGTACAATGACACCCTGGCGAAGCATATCTTGTATCTGATTAGCCACTTCTACCTTCAACAATTCAGGGGTTCTATAGGCTCTCAGGTGTTTGGGGGTAAAGTCAGGAGAAATCGCGATTTTGTGAGATACTACAGAACAAACTCCTAATGATTCTGAGAATATCTCGGGAAAATCATCAATTATGTCACATAATTGTGTGCGATAATCCTGCGAAAGATGGTCCAAACAGCCCTTTGCTACCCTACAACTCGGAGGTTTATCCTGACAAGGATCAAACTTACTTGGAAAATCAATCAAACCAAATTCGTGGTCCTTCTCGTATACTACAGAACAATTATTATTAACGGCGGTTTCTATTCGGTCATGGTATTTCCGAATTTTATTTGCATGTAGATGGTGTTTACAGCCCTCAATTTCCACTAAATAAGAGTATGGTGCTTTCACCTTCACTATTACCCCGGGACCCTGCCATCTCTTCATAAATTTAGACCCCCCTTTTACAGGTGCTAAAATTATTACTCTGTCACCTACACAAAAAGACCTATCACTGCTCCGAACGTTATATTTTCGTGCGTAATTGCTCTGCTCTTGGTCTCCTGCAATTTCAGCAAATTCCTTAGCTAACTGTAGGTTTTGTCTGAGATCGGCTAAGTATTTGTACGGATTCTTACCTAAATGAAAAGGTAACTCCTTTTCGTTACTCCAAGAGTCTCTGAGGATAGCAAGTGGTCCTCGTGGCAAAGTACCATACACTAATGTATAAGGAGCAATATGAGTTGTCGATGACGGTTTCTCACGTAAACTCCATAATACAAAAGGAAGAACCTTAAACCACTCCTTAGGATGTGCCTCAACCAATTTAAAAATCATGTTCTTAAGACTCTGGTTACACCTCTCCACTAACCCGGATGCTTCAGGATGCCCTGGGGTGTTAAACCTAGGACTGCACCCCAAACATTTAAGAAAAGTCGTCGTTAACTGATTTTTGAAATTCGTACCACAATCGGAACTAATTATTCGTGGTATGGAAAACGTCATAAAGATCTGAATAAGGATCTCACATACAGATTTAGCATCTAATGACCTTAATGGATAAGCCATCGGCCATCTGGAGAACAAATCGACAACAACCAGGGCATAATTGTACTTGGGTCGGACAGTCACACTATCACCCGCTGGAATTATGGGCCCTATGCAATCCATAACTAAATGATTAAATGGTAGTTCATCTCCCCTTGGAATGGGAGTTATGGGGACTCGGTCTCTTTTTCTAACAGGTGCCCTTAACTGGCACACGGGGCACGACTCACAATAGGTTTGGACTTGTTTCTCCATATCGGGAAACCAAAAGCTGAGTCGAATACGCTGCCGTGTACTCTTGGCAGCCATGTGCCCCGAATAGGGAGCATCATGCCCCATCTGTAACACTGCAAGTATACGGCTCCTGGGCAAACACAACTGTTTTATGGAATGACCCCACTGATTCTCCTTGTGAAACAAAAGTCCCTTGTCGATATAAAAGTTTTTACGCTTATCTATACCTAGCAACCAGAAGGACTTCAGTGAAGGACAATCATGTTGCTCTTTAGCAAACGCATCGGGATCATTACTGTCGTCTACCCCCTGACAATCATCGTTAATGGTTGTAAATCGAGCGTCGGTTCGTGAATCACTTCCGCCTGCATCCGCACCTGGACAAATATCATCACCCGCAACTACAGAAACACCTATGTCCTGACAAGTATCGGTCTGTGAATCAACTTTCCTAGCATCAGCACCTGGACAAATATCATCACCCGAAACTACAGAAGCACCTATGTCCTGACAAGTATCGGCCTGAGAATCAACTTTCCTAGCATCAGCACCTGGACAAATATCATCACCCGAAACTACAGAAGCACCTATGTCCTGACAAGTATCGGCCTGAGAATCAACTTTCCTAGCGTCAGCAGCACGAGAAACACCTTCACCTAGAATCAATGCAACATCTGGACTATGCTCATCATTACGAGGTTCATCTAAAACAAAATATTGTGAATTAGTTATTTCAAGACTGGGAACATTCACATCAGAGTCATGTGCATTTTGTTTGTTCTTAATAGGGTATGCAACGGTATCATACAATGATATCGTTTTTAATAAGTTGCTTACGGAGGGAGTGATAATAATTTGCTCATTAAGATTTGGGACGACAGCAAACCATGCACGAACCTTGGGTGCTAGGTTCACAATGTCATCACCCACAAGATCTGGTCGAACAACTAATCTAACACAACCTACAATTTCTGGTTGACCTTTAAGGCCGGATAATTTTATAAATTTATGTGGTACCCTATGAAGAGATTTAATTAAATCTTCTCTAATGCAACATACTTCTGCACCACCATCAATCAAAGCTGGAATAGATGGTAATTGATCGATAAATACATTCTCATAAGACCTAATGTGATAATCATCAACATCTATAATGGGACATGCTTCGGGACAGGGAAAAGATTTTTGACCATCAAACATTATTTTCCTATCAACGAGACCTCTAAAGGAATTTTCTGAATGAGAAGACAAATTTTTACCATCAACCAATGTTTTCCTATCATCGAGACAATTACGGGAATTTTTTGACTGAGAGGACAAATTTTTATCATCAACAAATGTTTTCCTATCACCGAGACAATTAAAGGAATTTTCTGTTTGACAACAATTAATTCTGGGATTAGGTAAATTTGAGGAAGGGAATTTGTGTAGAGGACATTCCTTGAACGAATGACCCTTCTTATGGCATTTGAAGCATAAACCATACTTTTTATCCTTATCCATATTAGGATCAATGGATATTTTAGTCATTCTATTAGGAATGGGAGACCCTGACCCTTTATCTGTTGGTTTTGGGTTGTTGAATCGGGGCGGTCTAGTCTCATGCTCGTGTGTGGCCATGTAGCTATCCGCAACGCGTGAAAGCTCTAGATGATTTAACCAATCATCCTTTTCCTGAGTTAAAATAAAATCTGCACAACTGGGAGACATTAGTTGTTTCAACCTATCGGCACACATCAAACTAACTAATTGATGGAAATTCTCATCAATATTCCTACTTTTAATATAATACGATAACGCTGTGTGTAATTCAGAAGCTACCTGTGAATAAGTCTCACCAGGTCTCCTTTTTACAGCATAAAACCTCTCCCTCAAAAGACTGGGAGTGACCCGAAATTCCTGCAATAGAATTTGCTTTAATTCCTCATAGTCACCTAACTGAACAACGGTCAATCGACTCAAGATTGAGCGAGCTCTATTATTCAAATGGGCCTGCAATATTTTGGGTTTCACATCATCATCAACTTGGTATGATGTAAACTGATTCTCGAGATATTGAAAATACCCCGGTATTGCAGCAGGATCTGAAGGAAACTCCGCCATTATACCCTTCATGGCATTTAGAAAGCGACTAGTGCGAACGGATAAGGAAACCTCAAGACTATTGTGGTCCTGAATCCTTTCACGTTCCAGCTCTAGTTTAGCTTCAGCGAGTCTGCGGGTTGCCCTATCTTCATCTAACCTAGCTTCAGCAAGTCTACGGTTCGCCCTATCCTCTTCTAACTTAGCGTCAGCGAGTCTACGCTCCTGTTCTAACCTAGCTTCAGCAAGTCTACGGTTCGCCCTATCCTCTTCTAACTTAGCTTCTTTAGCCGCCAATTCTGCTTCGCGCAATGCTAACTTACGCTCAGCTAATTCTGATTTGAAATTTTTGCTAACGTTAGTATCTTCACTAACTCTACGTGGACGCCGACTATCATCAACAAATTGATAGTGCTCCTCGCTAAGGATCCCTGTTGGACTATCCTGCGCAACTGACTCTTCAACCGTAGGGGTTCTAATCATATTTATGAAACCTTACTACACAGAAGAAAAGAAAGAAAAACCTAACTGGGCAATCCGGCAACGATAAAATCTCTAACCTGAGATGTGGATCGGCCCTCCTTGCGAAATGGATGTCGCCACGTGGTCGAACTGAACGGTCTGAACTCCGCCTGGACTCTTTCTCCAACCTGAATCGTCAATCGTCGATCTTCAAACTCGGTAGAACTTCGTCAACTGGATGAACTCCACCACCCCAGGACGACTCTGATCGATGTATCGACTGACTGTCCCACGCTGCCACCAAAAATGCAATGTGACGTTTCCGCCTTTGCGAAGTCGTCGATATTGCTGGAGAAAATTTGAGTCTAAATAAAGTTTAAGACACTCTTTAACAGTATTAGATGTTTTATTAACGAGTACAGTTCGAAAACTTTATCAAACGACGCGACAGATACAAAAAACAGTTTCAACTTCGATCAAGCAATGGCGAACAATGGCGAACAAGAAGCAGGAACAAGAAGAAGGGCTCGAAGTAGTTCGCGACAGCCTTATAAATACAAGCCCTCCAGGCTACAGGCTACAGGCTTAAACGTTCAAATATTCGCGCAACAATCCAAACACGCAACGTTGTGCAATACCCGATGCACCGCCTGCGCCGGAAATCCCAAAGTTAGATCCAGGCACGCACACGCGTAAACGCGGGCGTGACAATGACTATCGCTAAAGTTACGCAGCCACGGTCGCCATGGCGAACGCCAGCAGCGGTAGCCGATGCCTTCCACCACGTGACCGTGTGACAGTCGGTGGCCTTGAAGTCCACTAATGGGTTTACGTCACCTTTAAAGATCGCCGAACTGTGTCGTTCATTCAATTATCAACTGTTAAGTCCGCGGCGTTCCATAAAAATACCTCCGAGGAGATTAAGTTGATGACAACTTCAATGATGGTGATGACGATGATGATGATGATGATGATGATGATGATGATGATGATGATGATGATGATGATGATGACGATGACGATGACGATGACGATGACGATGACGATGACGACGACGACGACGACGACGACGACGACGACGACGACGACGACGACGATGACGATGACGATGACGATGACGATGACGATGACGATGACGATGACGATGACGATGACGATGACGATGACGATGACGATGACGATGACGATGACGATGACGATGACGATGACGATGGTGAAAATAAAACTAACCAAAAAGATGACAACGAATAATAATAATAATAATAACAACAACATTTCGAACTCGATGACGACAGCAACGACACTCGATCACACGACCAACTTCGACTGCACAACAACTCTCCCCCCACCCCCCGGAGAGAAGAATCCTCACTACTACTTCCGTCCTTCCGTACACGCCCCCACTCTACAGTCTAGCCTCCCCCCGGGAATACAACGGTAATATTCACAAACGTCAATCTTCAATCCGCATGAAGTCCGCAGTATACCCCCACTCTCCTTCTATCATTTCCTTCCCTCTCTCTCTCTTTCTCTCCCACCCCATTTGTATGAGTAAGAACCAAGGCACGTATAAAAATATGCAAACACAATACAAATTATATCTTTGAATAGGACTGGGGGTCGTTAAGTGTTCAACTGCTACCATGGAATTCGATAAAAATAGGCTCTACAGGACGCATGGCAACGCAGTTACGGCAAGGTTGATAGGGTGCGTGTAGCTTTGTGAGTGGGTAGCTGGCTGGTTGGCTCTATGGATAATAATGGGTAGCTGACTGTGTGGGGGTTAGCTGGCTCATGGGTGTTTGGCTGGCTGTCGGCTATATGGATAGCTGTCTGTGTGGGTGGGTGGCTGTTGGCTATAGAGATAGTTGACGGTGTGGGTGAGTGGTTGGTTGTGTGGGTGGGTAGCTGGCTGAGTGGGTGGCTGACTGACCGAGTGGGTATGGGGGATGGCCAGTTGATTGGATAGCTACTAATATCTAGATGGGTTGGTTTGATGAATAATGGATTCTCTCTGCTGCTGATTTAGCGACGCAGTGAATCAATTTTAAACTCTATTTCCCTATTCGTGCTAACAATCAAGACGAAATTCTTTGATGATGGTTACGATCTTTTTAACTCTCTCTCTCTCTCTCTCTCTCTCTCTCTCTCTCTCTCTCTCTCTCTCTCTCTCTCTCTCTCTCTCTCTCTCTCTCACTCTCTCTCTTCCTCTATCTCTCTATCTCTCTCTATCTCTCTCTCTATCTCTGCGTGTGTGTGTGTGTCTTTCTCTGTCTGTCCCCCTCTTTCTGTCTTTCTCTGTCTGTCTCTTCTTTATACCTATCTCATTCACACATACACATACACATTCTCACACTCCCATACAAACACACACATTTACAATTACATACAACCAACAACACACATACAAGCACACATGCAAACACACTTGCACAAACACACACACAAACAAACACACAAACACACACACAAGCCCACACCAGACACACACATAATGATGACACACGCGTGCTCAGGCAGACGTAAAAGCTACTATTTCAATTTCAAGCACCTCTCATTTCTCCTTAATTCAATTCTGCCTTAAAAAATAATTTAAATTAAAACGACCGGACACGACAGTAAAACCAGACGTTAGCCGGGCAGTGAGCGAACGGCTGTCGGCTAAGATCAGACGGCTGGCTGGCTGGCGCCATGACTTATGCTGAACTCGGTGTTTGATAGTGGCGTCACTGGCGTCGCTAATCGCATCAGTCAGTCAAGATTTAGGCTCACGCCGGGAAACGGGCGAGAAAGACAATTACAGAAAAGAGAATTAATGACGCAAGTCAGTTTGCTTAGCCGTCTGCTTGCTTGTATCTCTGTGTGGACGTGCGGGTTTTTCTTAGTATGTGTGGATCTGTGTGTGTATATGTGTATGTGTCTATGCATGTAAGTGTGGTTCTGTTTCAGAGTGTGTTTAGGTATGTGTATGTTTATGCGTTGTTAGCTCTGTTTGTATGTGTGTGTGTGTACTTTTGTTTGGTGTGGTTTACCCGGTCTATGTGTGTCTTGTGTAGGTTTTTGGGTTGATGTGTGCAATGAAATTGAGAGAGAAAAAGAGAAAAATAAGACATAAAAACTCGTGTGTATGAGAAAGCTAATAGATAAAGCATGGAGTGCAATTGGGGATATATAAAGATAAGAAATGAGGGAGGGGGAGGGAGAAAAAAATTGAGGGAGAGAGATAGGGGAAGTGAAAGAGGGAGAGGGAGGGATAAAGATAGAGAAAAAGAGAGTGAGCGAGAGAGAAAGATAGAAAAAAGAGAGAAAGAAAAAGAGAAAGAGAAAAACTGAAACAGAGAAACAGAGAAAGAGGAGTGTTTGATTCATTAGTTATCTTCCTCATCTCTCAGTAAAAGTGTCCACCTATAAGTAAAACCTATTTTGGAAATCACCGCACAAAAAAGGGAACAAAAAATAGAAGACATTGAAAGATGTTGGTTGGACTGTGCCAACGTGCTCGTGAGCGTGTGCGCGTCTTCTTTTGCGCGTGTGAAAGTAAGAACAAGTGTTTCAGAATTTAGACTGAATGGTGTGCATTGTGTTGATAAGCGCATGCGATGGGTGTGTTGAAGGGATGGGAGATAGCAAAAAAATGTGTTTGCCCGTCTGTGGACAGATGGGTGGGTCTCCCTCCCTCCCCCCCGAACGAAGACACATGAAATGATGACTGAGCGTGTTTTGTCGTCTGCCTCGTAGTAGTTCTAGAACCACGTGGCTTTGTTTGTCATGTCTGCGAGTGTGCGTGAGTAGCTAAACACGTGCGTGTGAGCGTGTGGAGGGGGGAGGGGTTGTTTCAGCAAATGAGTGTCAAAGCAACCGTTAAAAGATTACAAACTCTTAATGGTAAAACCGATATTTTAGTGCCATAGCGAACAGAAGAAGAGAGAGAGAGAGAGAGAAAGAGAGAGAGAGAGAGAGAGAGAGAGAGAGAGAGAGAGAGAGAGTGTGAGAAAAAAGAAAGAAGTGAGTGGCGTTGGCGACCAGCCCATTGGCCACGTCTATTGTTGTGGACGTTGCAGTGATGAGGTGGTAATGTCCTTGTTACGATGTCATCATGCTCACTCATGCGTGTACCAGCATAAACACACGCGCACACATATGCACACATATGCACACTGTAAGAAAGAGAGAGAGAGAGAGAGAGAGAGAGAGAGAGAAACAAAGAAGCAGAGAGAGAGAGAAACAAAGAAGCAGAGAGAGAGAAAGAGAGAGAAACAGAGTGAGAAACAAAGAAAGAGAGAGAGAAAATAAAAAAGAGAGACAGACAAAGATACAAAGAGACAAACATACAGGGCGATAGAAAAAGACACAGATCCGCACGGTTCCGGATTTTGTTTTGTTCAATTTTCGATTGCAAAAGCATGCATGCAGTCGACGAAATTGAAAACCTCGACGTAGTCGGCAAGAAATACAATGAGCAATCTGATCGAACTATCAAGAGATGTGATGATTCAACACATTCAACCAATTCTAGAATAAAAAATTTTTTTTAATGATTATTCATTATGAAGATGGCTTGTTTTCAAGTTGAGAAAAAATTACAGAATTTTATTTATGCACAAAAAAAAATAATTGAATAATAATGCTAATTAGTTTTTTTTTTGTAAACATAACCTAACTTTACATGCAGTATAACTAAACTTCTTCAAAGATTATCGAAGACACCTTCGTGTTGCATCACGGCACTGCTTAAATTAAACTGAAAAAAAACTCTGCCTTGAGCTCTCGGAACATTTGTCAAGATAATTTTATATACACTGAGGTAGTGTTTGAGTGTAATTTGTGTGGTTAATCATCTTTAATGAAGCGATAAATTGGACGTCATTAGCTCAGTCACTTATTAGCTGTATTTTTGTTTTTTTTTTTTTAAATTTGTTATTAGCTTGTTGTAATAGAAATCTTCGTAAGAGCATTTGAACAAGAACTGTCAGTCCATTTAGTCGTTTACTGTGAGCGAGTATTTTGAAAAGGTCAATGAACTTAATTGTAGAAAATAAATCAAAATCGTTTCTCCCGCCAAAACGAAGTTATTTTGCAAAGTTATGTGTTTAAAATAAAATTCTCTTAAAAAGCCTGCTGGCAATGACTGGAACAAAGGGGAGAGAAAAGAGGAAAGAAAAAAAGAGAGAAAGAAAGAGAAAGAAATAAGAGAGAAAGTGTGAGAGAGAGAGAAAAAATGTAAAAAAATTGAATAATTGGTTTTTTTTAAACATAACCTAACTTTACATGCAGTATAACAATACATCTTCAAAGATTATTGAAGACACCTCCGTGCTACAGCACGACACTGCTTAAATTAAACTGAAACAAATGCTGCTTTAGAGCCGTCGGAACTACAACCTTGATGGAATTGATGGTGATACTGTTTAAGTGTATTTGTATTTAGTAATTTGTGAGGTTAATCGTCTTTAATGAAGGGATATGAAGCACGTGATTAGCTCAGTCACTTATCAGCTGTATTTTTGTACTTTTTTTTCTTAAAAACATATTTTAATTGAATAATAATACTAATTAGTTTTGGTAAACAAAATCTACCAACTTTACATGCAGTATAACTAAACTTCTTCAAAGATTATATTGAAGACACCTCCGTGTTGCATCACGGCACTGCTTAAAGTAAACTGAAAAAACGCTGCTATTTAGAGCTCTCGGAACTATCGAGATGTGCGAATATTGGGTTCTGTAATGTCGGTTTATCGCAGTGTTTGAGTGTATCTTGTGAGGTTAATCGTTTTTAATGAAGTGATAGATTGAACGCGCATAGCTAGCTCATTCACTTACCAGCTGTGTATTTCTATTTGTATTTTGTATCTTCAAATAAATTTTCAATTCATTATTTGCTTGTTGTAATAGAAATCTTCGTAAGAGCATTTGATCAAGAACTGTCGGTCAGTCAGTCTACTAAATAGGTTTACAGTGAGAGAGTATTTGAGAAGATCAAGAAATTTAAATCGTTTCCCCCTCCAAAACGAAGTTATTTTGCAAAGTTAAGTGTTTACAATAAAAATAAAAATCTCTTAAAAAGCCATCTGGCACTGAGTGGAACAAAGGGGAGAGAGGAGGATAGAAAGAAAGAAAGAGAAAAAGAAAGAGAGAGAGAGAGAGAGAGAGAGAGAGAGAGAGAGAGAGAGAGAGGTTCACTTAGCTCGGGCATACGAATTTTGTTTTCTTTAATTTGACTTTACGAACATGGACACCTCAGTTGGACACCACTGATCTGGAAACGTGCAGCCACCGATTAATTACACCATCAGAATCTTCTTTCCATCTTACGGAATAACAGTGGGTGAATTCGTCTTGATGATGGACGGATGGAGGGGGCGAGGATTGAGTTGTATGGGGTTACATTATGGGTGGAAAAAGATGGATGGTTTGAGGTCATGATAGGATGTTACAACAACAACAACAACAACAACAAAATAATAATAATAATAATAATAATAATAATAATAATAATAGCCGGAATGTTTAATTACTCGAGATTCAATAATGTTCTGAACAGATTTAATATGTGGGTTCAATATTAGATTTCTACAACTATCATTTTCTCTCTCTTTCTCTTCCCCCCTCCCTTCCTCCCACTTCTCTCTCTCTACTTCTCTCTCTTTCTTTCTCTCTTCTTTGCGCAATTCCCACTCTTCCTTTTTCCCTTCTTTAACTCATTTCCTTTCAGTTTTAGATGTCAAAACTTCTGACATTACAAAGAGATAAGTTCTGATGATCCATTATCTCTTTCTTTTTTGTTTTTTGTCGGTTTTGGTGGTTTCAACAAACAATTAATATTTCAACGCAATTAGGATTTGTTTAAAGATAGAGGAAAGAGAGGGAGATGGAGAGAGAGAGAGAGAGAGAGAGAGAGAGGGAGAGAGAGAGAGAGAGAGAGAAAGAGAGAGAGAGAGAGAGAGGAATAAATAAAGTAAATGGGTGAGAGAAAAAGTGAGAGCGAGTGAGAGAGTAGTAGACAATCTAAACACTCAGAATCTTGGCAGTTGACAACCCCCGAAGTTTCGTGACCCGACTACCATATTACTCACTCGCCCCCCCCCACTTCAACTTCAAGTTCCAGTTCTAATTCTTTCCCCAAGCGCGGTCTAATTTCTCCACCTCTTTTTTACTTATCTCGCTCCGCTTTTAAGTCTCCTTCTGCTATTTAGCTTTTCTTCTTCTTTTTCTACAAATCATTTGTCAACAGTACAAGCCATCAGGCAAATTGCGCCGGGGAAAAACTAAAAACAGTCGTATAAAGAAATCTCACAAACGATTTATATCTGCGCGGTAAGAACTCAAAAAAGGCGGGAATTTATTAGGGCTGGGCCTTTCTATATACGGAAATACTTTTAGGACCAAAAAAAAACAGACATATTACCTTTCAAGAATTTTTGGTCATTCGCAAGGCGCTGCCTTGGTGGTATCATTACTATCACAAGCACTTGTTAGAGGTTGACCAATCATACACTGAATAATTAGCTAGGAATAAAACCTCAAGTAAAAGTGGGGTTGTTTGTATTGACCCGGTCGAACTTTCGAACGAGACAACCACGACCTTGTTAGACCCGGTAGAGGGCAGGTAGAAAGAAAAAAGGTAACGGGGTTAATCTGCCCCCTTTGATCCCCGGGTCGGTAAACGCCACAGTTCTATTAATAGCGATAAATAATGTTGACGTTCCGTTTGAAGAGGAGAAATTAAGCCACGTGTGTGTAGAAGACCGGGCACCATGTGCTTAATTGCTAGCTTTCTGGAAAGAGAGAGAGACAGGGAGAGAAAGGGAGAGAGAGAAAGAGAGAGAGAGAGAGAGGGGAAAGAGAGAGAACGAAAGAAAGAGAGAGAGGGGGAAAGAGAGAGAATGTGAAAATTATCCAGGAAAATGAAACGGAGAAATAGACCCAAAGAAAAATAGGGCAGACACAGATGTAGGAGCGATGAGAACAGATTGAGAAAAAAAAGAGAGAAAAAAGTAAGCGAACGAAATTAGTGCGAGCCGTGGACGTATAATAATAATTAAGAGTTTAATTATACTCATTAATATGCGGGTGTCGTTGTGTACAGGTCGCTAAGTTATTAGAGCTAATGCAGGTACGTTTAGCGTCGGCGACGCTACAAGCTGAAATAGCCTTAATAAGAATGATAATAACGGCACTATTAATCATCATAATGGGACAAACGATCGCTTGCGAACCACCTGTCAATAGCTGTCTCCGTCACTGCGTGTGTCCGCCCGAGTAGGTGCGCACGCACGCACGCACGCACGCAACGGTCATACGGACGCCGCGTAGGCTGTACCGAGGCACGCGTCTGCTACCGTAGTAGTAGGTGGTTGTTGGGTTGTTAGGGTCGAGAATGAATGAGTGAATCTTACAAAAAAAGAGAGGTGGAAGATTGGAGAAGCGGGTTGTTGACTGAATTGATGAATGTATGGATGATTGACTTTATACATGGGTGGGTAGATGGATGGATGGGTTAATGGTTGAGTGGATGGACGGCTAGCTAGCTGGATGGATGGCTAAGCTGAGCGGACGGCTAGCTAACCAGCTGGATGGATGGTTGAATGGACAATTCGATTTCAATTAAATTCACGATACTCGATCGGTTCATTTGAATGCGTTTAATTGGGTTGCGTGTTCTCCACCGTTAAAATGCAAATATAATCCGGTTCCCTGTTCCTCTATTCATAAGGCCGAGAGAAAGAGGGAGAAAGAAGGGGGAGGAGATAGAAAGTGGGTGATGGAGAGAGAGAGAGAGAGAGAGAGAGAGAGAGAGAGAGAGAGAGAGAGAGAGAAGAGAGAGAGAGAGAGAGAGAGAGAGAGAGAGAGAGAGAGAGAGAGGAAGGGAGAGGGAGAGGGAGATAGGAAAAAGGCAACGATTCATGGATGCTCGAATTGATCATGAGAAATGGGTATCTAGGCTGTTCATGCGAACCAGAAAAGGGAAAAAAGAAATAGATAGGAAGATGGGGTACAAAAAAAGAGAAGAGAGTGAGAGAAAAAATGAAGAGAAAGAGGAAAAAAGAGAGAGAAATAAAAGAAAAAATTAGAGAGAGAGATAAAAGAAAGACAGAAAAAATTAGAGAGAGAGATAAAAGAAAGAAAGAAAATAAAGAGAGAGAGAGAGAGAGAGAGAGAGAGAGAGAGAGAGAGAGAGAGAGAGAGAGAGAGAGAGAGAGAGAGAGAGAGAGAGAGAGAGTTTCTTTTCGCATACAAACGAACGAACGAACAATAGACGAACGTGCACCAATGTATCCACATATACATATATATACACATACATACATACATACATATATATATAAGAAAGCCTGTTGCCTGTTGTGTGCTGTGTTTGCATCGTACAGAGAACAGAATCGAGGGCGCACATCGGAGAA
Source organism: Erpobdella octoculata (assembly GCA_963978895.1). Lineage (NCBI taxonomy): Eukaryota > Metazoa > Annelida > Clitellata > Hirudinida > Erpobdellidae > Erpobdella > Erpobdella octoculata. The sequence goes on along the minus strand of OZ022245.1, from coordinate 2,821,171 downwards.
GGGAATACGGCCGTATTCGCTGCGCGCGTGTGCCAACAACAAGAGGTACTGACATCGGAAGGATATTCCTATACATCATCATCATCATCATCGTCATCGTCTATTTCCTTCGTACGTGTCTTTGTATTACTGCCTGTGCATGCGCCTGTGTGTGTATATCTATCTATATATATATATATACACATACATATAAAAAGCGAAGGATTTATTTAAGTCCACGAGAAATTATATCCGGTTAGGATTTTCGGTGTGCTTTAGAATGTTTTTTTGCTCTCAATTTTTTCCTTCTTTGAGCTCGTGAAAGATACAAAAAAATAGGAATTATATTATTATTATTATACTCGTGATTAAACGCCCGAATACATCCGTCGATAGCGAAACGAACTTTATTTCGACTGGAATTGCTCGGAGTAGTAGGCAGACGGTCTCAATTTTTTTAGGCTGAACTGATGAAGTTACAAATCCACGTCTGAACCTTATCTTTCAGTTATCGTCGTCATCGTCGTCATCGTCGTCATCGTCATCATCATCATCATCGTCGTCGTCGTCGTCGTCGTCACTATCGCGTCAAAGTTGTGACTTTTCAAAAGACGGATGACGTAAGGCGGCAACTTGTTGTGAGAAACATGAAATGTGGAACTTTCTGAAATGCTGTCTCATACTACTGGCTGCTATCTCGTCGGACCTCACCTTCACGGCCAACGCCGTAGAACTGGCCCCCATCTTCTGGAATACCAGCAGCACATTGTGAGTCATTTTCTCTTTATTATTATTTCATTAATATTGTTTTTCTATAATTATTAATTAATTAATTTATTTATTTATTAATTTATTTATAATTTGTAGACTAGACCGATACTAGCTACGCAGAAATCGCATGGCGTACTAACCTATTTAATAGTATTTAACAATATTCACAATACAATCTGTTTCTACATTTGAAGCGCGTGTTTACCATAATTGCGATTATCTTGAATTTACATAATCGCGTGTATTATTATATTTTTTTTACCTTTTAATGAGTTATTTTCTGCAAGTGCACAACAATAAACAAGTTGACATTCCTTTTGAGCGATATTAAAAAAAGTTCCGTTAAAAAAACGGAAATTTCTAAGCATCCAGCGCGTATGGAACAGTCAAAAATTTAATTCTCATTAATCCTGAGATAAATACAAATTTTTTAGAGTAGTTAAGTAGGACTGTGAATTGTACATGTGGGGTTTTCTTCGTACCCAGAATTCGTTGATGGGGGGGGGGGGCTGGACAGTCCCTGGGCAATCTCGAAACTTGCGAGTGAAACTGAAACTTTTCTTATTTAAACATTTCCCAATAATTTTCCATGGCCCGGTTGATAATTTAATTAAAATTAACTTGCTTTACTCTCTCGGGGGAAGAGGAAACATTTCAGCCCACACCCCTCCCCCCCCATTTCCGCGGGTCGGCCCCATCACGTTGTTTTCACAGCCGTACTCCCATGGTAACGGCCGACAGATGGCAGGATGCCATTCAGTTATGCAATCCGTTGATGGAGAGCTCAATATAGAAATATGATTTCCAGTAACAAGATCGACACACATATTTTTTAAGTAAGCTATTTACACTTTCTTCCTCTCTTTCTCTCTTTCTCTCTCTCTCTCTCTATATATCTCTTTCTTTCTTTCTCCCTTTCTTTACTCATTATTTTTCGTCCCTCTATCTGGGTTTTAAGCTTCGTTCTCCTTGCATAATGCAACTCTATCAAATAATAAGCTTCATCCGCAGCTCCAATTTTAAGAAAACCACCCTTCCCCCCATCCTCACCTCCCCTTATCTCCCCTTATCTCCTCTTCCTCCTCCTCCTCCTCCTCCTCCTCCTCAAGCGAAACGACACTGTCGGCTTGTGGAAAGAAAACACTTTCCATTCTTTCCTCTCTCTCTCTCCTTCCTTCTTTCCACCCGTAAGTCTCTCCATCTTTCTATCGTGAAAATGAAATGGAAAAAAAAATTAAATTAAAAAAACTTTCAACACATTTAAGAGCCAAAAAATTTCCACCGTAAATAATAGATTCTTTCAGTTTTCTATTTTTTTTTATTTGCTTTAATAGAAACGTGTCGCGAAGGTGAAGAAAAAGAACTTCGACTGTTCTTCTGTCTTGCTTACTTGCGAACAAAAAAAAAATATATTTCATATGATAACCTTCGTACATTCGTCTTAAGGAAAATTAATCTGACATCTGGTGTGAGTCAGACAAATGACATCATCGCGCGTGCACAGAAGTCAAAAACTACTACTATCGGTGCAACAACAACTTCTACTACCGCTACTACTACTACTACTACTACTACTGCTGCTACTACTACTATTACTACTACTACTACTACTACTGCTACTGCTACTGCTACTGCTATTGCTACTGCTACTACTACTACCACTACTACTCCTACTACTACTGCTGCTACTGCTACTATTACTACTACTACTACTGCTACTGCTACTGCTATTGCTACTGCTACTACTACTACCACTACTACTCCTACTACTACTGCTGCTACTGCTAATACTGTTGGTACAATTCATGGGGTATAAATCCAGGAAGAGATATCACGCCCCATTGCGGCTTACAGGGTGAGAGAGGCTACTGTAGAGAGGAAGAAAGAGTTAGTCTTCGTGCACTTGTAAATGAAATAATTTCCATTTCGTGTAACTCGGAAAGAGCAAAAGTTGACTTTTTTCGTGAGTGGGGGTGGGGAGATGCCACTTGCTGGACACAAATCGCTTCTTGTACTAACGAGTTGAAGGTCACCAGGACATTTTCGAGAGTGGTCACGCAACCGACTCCTCTCTCCCTCTCTCCCTTCCTTCTTCTTCCCATTTTTTTCTCTCCCTCTCTCTCCATCACTGCTGACTCTTGTGTTCACACGCCCCTAATGGCTACTGTTGTCGCACTATAATTCCACGTCCGCTCTTTCATTACATAGTACAGTCCATTCGCTGTCAACCAGGATGGGATATTCATAATAAGATGGGATACCCATAAGAGGATCGGATACCCGTAATAGGATGGATGGGATACCCGTAATAGAATGGGATACTCATAATAGGATATGATACCCATAATAGGATAGGATACCTGTAAAAGAATGGGATACCCATAATAGGATGCGATACTCATAATAGGATGTGATACCACTAATTTGTTAGGATACCCATAATAGGATAGGATACCCATAATAGGATAGGATACCCATGATAGGATAGGATACTCATAATAGGATGTGACACTCGTAATACGATGGGATACCCAATCGAGAGGAAGCTTATAATCATCACACGCATTTCACACGTACATCTACGGTATCCATGGCTTGTTTGTCACGTACGAAACCACTCACATACACACAGACACTCACTCCACTAGGGAACTTCGCTCTTAATCCTGTATAGGGGGAAAGGCGAGGGACGTAATACTACATCATAGCCTCGTTGCTATTATTCTTATTTACGATGTCATCGTCGAAAATGCATAAATAAATAAACAAACAATAAACAGATGAATGCATAAATAAATAAATAAATAATAAACAAATGAATATATAAATACATTTATTAATTAATGATAAATAAATTAATAATAATAAATAAATAAATGATCAGCGTACATACTTTCCTATGTCTGTATGTATGTACGTTAGATAGAACTTCGCGTAACGCTGTTCTGTGACGCTGCAATCGCAAAACTACGATAATTATATGTATGTTGATATTTATAAAAAAAAATTTTTCATTTTTAATGGATTATCTTTAATAAATACCAGAACTGATAAAAACATAAGTTTTTTTTTAAATAGAAGAGGTTTTTAGGTTTTCAAGGTTTTTAATGTTAATAAGGTTTTTAAGTTTTGACGAGTTTTTTCAACCCTCTAGAATCTGCTCCATAACGTTTTTTTTATACAATCAATCTGTAATTTAGAGTGCAGATTTTATCATTATCATTGTACAATGCATTTCAATTAACTACTAACACAATGAACATATATAAAGAAAAGAGTCAGATTTAAAAAAAAACTTTTTATTAAAAATTATAAAATACTATAGAAACAGATACAAAAGTTAGATAAATTATTGGAGCTATTACTTTCAGTTACTTCATCATCATCGTCGTCGTCGTCGTCATCACCATCATCATCATCATCATCATCATCATCATCATCATCATCATCATCATCATCATCATCATCATCATCATCGCCATCACCATCACTGGACTCATCTCTGTCATTTCAACTTCCATTAAAACAGTCCTAACCGACCAGCGCATTAATATTATTGCAATGCAGTTTTTCTCGATAAGAACTACATTCTTCAGCGGATTCGTCGTTAAATACAGTCGCCGTGCTTCGAACGAACAAAGCCAAACGTTGAATAGTTTCTCTCTGAAGCTTCCACTCGACCATGACAAATCAAGACATCTTAATGACAATCATCCGTATTGATCCCGACCATGCCGTGTCATCCATTGGCGGATCCGGGAGTTCCGGGTTGGGAGGATGCAACTGATGACCGGGGAACGAGGGGGAAAGGAGGGGGGTAGTCGTAGGTACTTTTCCAAAAATGTTTCCAAAATATTTTTATAATTATTCCTCCCAAAAAAATGATGCCAGAGTGTGGGGTAGTTTTGAGGTCTTTCATACTTTTTTCCTCCGAAAATTTATTTTTATTGATAACCCCCCCTGGACCAGCCACTGGTACCATCTGCCTGCCTGCCATTATTCCAGAGGGACTTGAGCTTGTTGTCTAGCATCTCGATTCTTGTGTGGTCTTCTCATTCTTCTCTTCGATCATACAAAATCATTTTTCTCTTTTTGATTATTATATATATATATATTTTAAAAATAAATTAACGCAAGTTTTAATGAAAAAAACCTAGAAACCTAACCTCTGTATAATTTTTAGGTTTTTCTTTAAAAAAAACCTTTACAAATTCCTAGGTTCTAAAAAAAATCTAATTTTCAGCTCCGATAAATACATAAACACAAAAATATAAAAAAATACAGAAATCAATGAAAGCCTTTAGCTTTGATATAATCGCGTAACGAACCCAATTTGCGCAACATTAATCGTGCTTTCGTTGATTACGAAAATCCCGCGTCTACGGCGTGACTTGACGATCTTTTGAAGTTCTTCTGGATTATGGATGCGCCTAATCTGTCTGTCTAGCCAGTATCGGCTTCCTTCTGACTTCTCATTCGGATTGTAAGAAGATGTCGGGGGTGGTGGGGGGATTTTATACCCCACGCCGGGCTGTTGCTATGCCAGAGTTCCTCTGATCGGCGGTGTTATGTGTTAAGGAGAGATTTGTAAGGCGATTGGCATTATCTGGCGGAGAGATTTACTCGGTTTTACAGGAGATCAAAGTGGTATTACGATGATAATAATAATAATAACAATAGAATAGGTAGAAGGAGATGGGCTGTGCATAGGTATGCAGTTCAGGTGCTGTTTTGTTTATGTGTGTGTGTGTGTTTGTATGTGCTTGTGTGTATGTGCCTATGTGTGTATATGTGTCTGTGTGACGTCCCTGGGTATATGAACCTATGTGTGTATATGTGTCTGTGTGTACGTCCCTGTGTATATGAACCTATGTGTGTATATGTGTCTGTGTGTACGTCTCTGTGTATGCATGTCTGTGTACATGTGTATATGAGCGTAGTGTGTATGTACCTGTGTGTGGGTGTATTGTATTGTGTGTGTGTGTGTGGAGATTTATAAGTTCGGCGCCGAGTGATGTGGATTGTTCAAAAATTTCTGCCAGCAGACCAAAGAACACTGTGAGTATAATTGAATTTATATTCACACGGACATTTAATACTCACGAACGCGATACCAGCGTGTCTAATATAATAGTCTTCGGGGTCGGGACGGGACTTTCGACCGCTGATAAGTCACCGTGGCAAAGGGTGAATGTCTCCGTCTCTACCCCTTCAAATATCTCTCGTCGTCATCTAGTAAAAGTGTAATTGGATTGCTTTTTGCTCGATTCATATGACATAATAAATTCGGCTAAAAATGGCTATTTTACATGTGAAATTCTGTGCAGGAATAAAAATATAAATCAGATAAATATATATATTTCAAAGAAACAGAATTAATAATGCGCTACTTTTGATAAATGGGATAATTTATATAGCGCTGAATTATGAATAGCGCGTGTCAGAGTCAGAGGTGCCCTGTGACAACCCCGTTTTCTACTCTCTCCTTCTAGTTTCCGGATCAGAAGATCGACCGCACCGACTGCACGAGCTTCTCGGCGGTAGCGGACGCCGACGGAAGTCGCGTTTATAGCTAAGCCCGGCGCGGATTGACGTAAGAGTTGTAGACGTCGGCTGAAGTTGATTCATAGCCCGTGTCAGAGGCGATTCCTAATGAGACGAATTATTACGGCTATTTGTCTTGCCTTGACCCGCGTGGCCGTCCGGGACTGAACTGAACGTGGGACACGCACACACACGCATGCACACGCACACGGGCACCAACACGCACTCACAAACGTGCTGACACAGACATCTACTAAACCCTCTGTAGACGCGCGTGTGACACTCGACTTGACGAAGATGACTGCCCGCCTTCTTACTGTTTCTTCTTCTTCTTCTTCTTTGATTGCCACGTGCGAAGTTGTGCCGCGGTCGGCCTGATGAATGAATTAATGCACCGGCACGCTCCACTTTAAAGTCCGTGTAACGCATTCACTCCGTGTAATTCATTTGTGCATTATTCATAGCGCTTGCCATCTGGCGTTGGTGGCACAAGCACAGTCGGTCGTACTGGTAGTAGCAGTAGCAGTAGTAGTCGTAGTAGCAGTAGCAGTAGCCGTAGCAGTAGCAGTAGCAGTAGTAGTAGTAGTAGTAGTAGTAGTAGTAGTAGCAGTAAGTAGTAGTAATAGAAGTAGCAGCAGCAGCAGTAGACGTAGTAGTAGCAGTAAGAGAGAGAGAGAGAGAGAGAGAGAGAGAGAGAGAGAGAAAGAGAAAGTAGGAAAAAGAAAATAATTTGAAAAGTTCAGAGTAGTTGTTGGACGGAGGAGTATCTGGAGCGAGTAATTACAGATCGATTATCGCTCACTCCGCCCCTTCCGTGTATTCCCAGCTGAATTCTTCTTCTTCCATAGCGTTTCCATCGGGGCGTCGGAGTTTCATTCCAATCCAGTTCCAGTTAGTTCTCCAGGCCGAACGGTAATCCGACACGCTGTACTTAACGCTCATCTTGGAGCGGATATACATAAACACACCCCCCCCCCCCACACACACACACACACACACACACACACACACGCACACACATAAGTTGAGCGACAGCCCGGACGGATGTAGACAGGAAGAGCGAGAGAAACAAAAGAGCATAAAAAAAAGTACGATCGCTGGATGAGCTGGAAAACACAATAAAACATAATTATATCCGTTTACGAGTTCGGATAATCCGGTGCGGGATTTAAGACCGGTCGTCCGGGCTGGCTTATACACCACGGGGGTTTGCACGTTCATAACATGCTGTTTTATATACTCTCTTTTTTGTTTTATTTCTTTTAGATTTAGAAAAAAAATCAACTGCTTAATATAAAAATCTAGTTTTTTTTTTTATGAATCAACTTGTCCAAAACTTCGAAGAATGCCATTCGTATCGGATTGAACCCGTCGCCGATGAAAGTTGAGTCATATACCGCCTGAGGACCAACCAGCCCAGTCATTCTTCATTCACTGCCTTCCTTGCTCGATAACCTGCCTTGCCGCTTGTCTGAAGAAGGCAGGCGTGTGAATCTCGGGAATTTTAATTCAGTTGATCTCTTGAAATATTTTTTTTTACATATTTAATTTAATTCAACAATGCCGGGCCCGGTTTTGTTGTTTCGATGCTATTTTAATGGTCTCCACTCTCGCTCGCTAGCTCGCTGAAAAGACAGCTGACAAAAGGAGAACTCGATCATCGGGGCGAACGAAGCTCGCTGTAATTGTGTTATGCTTATTTATATCTTTCTCTTTCCATCCTTTCATCTTTCTCTTTCTTTTTTATTTTATTTTATTTTATCTCTTTCTTTCCAACTCTCTCTCTGTGTCTGTCTCTGTCTCTGTCTATGTCTCTGTCTCTGTCTCTGTCTCTGTCTCTGTCTCTGTCTCTGTCTCTGTCTCTGTCTCTGTCTCTGTCTCTGTCTCTGTCTCTGTCTCTGTCTCTGTCTCTGTCTCTGTCTCTGTCTCTGTCTCTCTCCCTTTCCCTTTCCCTTTCCCTTTCCCTTTCCCTTTCCCTTTCCCTTTCCCTTTCCCTTTCCCTTTCCCTTTCCCTTTCCCTTTCCCTTTCCCTTTCCCTTTCCCTCTCCCTATCTCTTTTTTCTCTGGTATTGACGTTGCAGTCGTGCTCTTGTATGGCTTTTCCTCCCTAAATTTCCAGATAAGTATTTCGGCACCGGAGTGTACAAGATAAGAAGGAAGCGAAGAACAGGGAATGAATGAAGGAAGGAAGAGTGGGAAGGAGGCATGTGACGTCATTTCAGCAAAACAACTTGGGGGAGGGTAACAACTTGTTCTCAGGGCCCACTTATTTTTCCCAAAATTTTTCGAAACCCTATTTTCATTTTTCTTCACAAAAAAAGCTGATGACCGAAGGGGTGGGGGGGTAGTCGGATGTATTTTTCTTAAAAACATTTTTCAATCAATTTCATTAACTAACATATCTTCTCCTCACTGGAAGATATGTAGAGAAAAGAACTAATTAAGAAGTTAAACAAAATAGAAGAATGTAAATAAGAGAAATTAAATTAGATAAATGGAAGTTAATATAAGTAATAATAACAACAATAATAACAATAGAAATAATATGGAATAATAAGGAAGATAAGAAGATAAATGGAGATAGAGCGTCGATGTTGATTAAATCGGTGATGATAATGATGCTGATGTCGATGGGGACGATATCAATGAGGATGATGATGATGTTGATGGTGGTTGTGGTGATGATGATGGTGGTGGTGGTGGTGATGGTGCTGGTGGTGGTGATGGTGGTGGTGGGGGTGGTGGTGATGATGATGATGATTGTTAGTGATGATGACGACGACGACGAAGATGATGATGATGAGGAGGAGGATGATTGCAATCAACGCGTCCTGATTAGGAGCGCGCTTGCGATGTGATTCTATCTCTGGCGGATCGATTGATAAGAATTCTTTTGTTCTTCAGTCAGTCTGATGCAAAAATGCCTCATCTCGACTCTATCTCTGACCACATCGAAATCGTAAGCTCTTGTAGGTTTACACGAGGTCAAGGCTGAAAGGGCTGAAGCTGTGTAGGTCACGAGACCGACGGCGGGCCATTACGCAGTAGCTGGAGTAGCTGAAGCAGCTGGAGTAGCTGGAGCAGCTAGAGTAGCTGGAGCAGCCTGGAGTAGCTGGGTGGTTACCGGCCGTCCCCAAGATGGCGATTTAATGAAATTTTACGCTCTTCCGTTTTGACTCTCTTGAGCGCTGTGAGCCGAGAATAAAAAAAGTAAAAGTAAAGAGTCATAAAAAAGAAGTAGAACTAGAAGGAAATTCGCGGAGTTGCTGTTGTTAATCAGCACAACCCTAATCGCGTACGCGCGCGGCTAACCAGCTTAATGACTTCGCTCGCTCGCTCGCTCGTTTCTAGCCGTAATCGCGCTGACGAGTTAACGATCGACCGACGTGGGCTTTTCCTGCTTAATGAAAGCAACATCTGTTTCTCATCTTTCAAAAAATAAATAGTTGCTGTGCAACTAGTACGAAAAAGTAGGTAGATAGGTAGGTAGGTAGGTAAGTTTGAGGGTAGGTAGGTAAGTTTGATGGTAGGTAGGTAAGTTTGATGGTAGGTAGGTGAGTTTGAGGGTAGCTAGGTAAGTAGGTAGGTAGGCTTGAAGGTAGTTAAGTAGGTAAGTTTGAAGGTAGGTAGGTAGGTAGGTAAGTTTGAGGGTAAGTAGGTAGGTAATTTTGAGGGTAGGTAGATAAGTAGGTAGGTAGGTAGGTAGGTAAGTAGGTAGGTAGGTAGGTAGGTAGGTAGGAAGGTAGGTGTAGGTAGGTAGGTAGGTAGGTAGGAAGGTAGGTGTAGGTAGGTAGGTAGGTGAGTTTGAGGGTAGGTAGGTAGGTAAGAGTGTAGAGTTTAGTAGGTGTCCGAGTACTTAAGAGTCTACTCAGTACAGGTTCATATGATGTACGGGGAGTAAGTACACGTGTACTCGTTCAACCTACTATTGTAGTGTACTTAACTTAAACGGCGTTAGCGATTGCGAGTTTGCACTCGGCTATTTTTATCGACAAGTAGTTGCAAGGAAGGAATAAGGGCTTTGCACCTCCTTGGCGTCTGCTCTCCTCCTTCCCTAGTCTGCATCGCCCTCCATCCATCCCTTCCCCTATCTGTCTCTCGCTATCTTTCCAGCCGTGCTCCTTTAAGGGGGGGGGGGACGGATCGATGGACTATCGATCTGGTAACAACTGCACATCGACTACAGCTATTAACTTATTTCCACCGGATTAATTTTTCTTCAGCCTCTTTTTTATTGCAACGAAAGATGAGAGTGAGGGAGAGAGAGAGAGGGAGGAGAGATAAAGAAGGGAAAAAGAGAGATTTGGGGAGATAAAAAAGGAAGAGAGAGTGAGAGAGAGAGAGAGAGAGATATGGAAAAGGCATGGAAAAACCCCGAATGACATTTCATCACCTTTCAATCGCCTTTTCTATATTTCCGTTTTTCTTTATAGCGGCCGTTTATCTCTGCTTTTATGCCGGCGACTTCTTGGTAGAATTAAATTTACGACCTCAACCGCTCCTATTTACTCCTGCTATTTATAAAACTCCTTGCTTTTCTTTCTTTCTTTTTTTATTTCTTTATTTTTTTCTTTCTTTATTTCTTGTTTTTCTTTCTTTCTTTCTTTATTTCTTTATTTTCAACTTCGCTGTGCGCTTTTTTTTTCTCTCCCGACCGGATTCCGTCGAAAACGTTCAATGTGCAAGAAAACGTTGATTTAATAAAGAAAGCAGCCGTTTCTCTGTTTGTTTGTTTGTTTGTTTTTTGTTTTTCTTTCTTTTTACTCTCTTTTTTCGTCCCATTTTTTTCTCACTTCTTATTTTTACCGTTGCCTCTTTCTATGCTCATATTATGTATGTCCCTGTGTCTTTTTGTCGCTCTGTATAACAAACATACAGATAAAGGAACAAACCGTTTATCTGTTTGACTTGTTTGTATGTCTTTCTCTTCCTCTCTCTGCCTGTCTCTCTTTCTGCCTTTCTCTCTTTGATTTTCTCTCTCTCTCTCTCTCTCTCTCTCTCTCTCTCTCTCTCTCTCTCTCTCTCTCTCTCTCTCTCTCTTCTCTCTATGCGTGTCTCTCTCTCTCTGCCTGTCTTTCACTCTGCCTGTCTCTCTCTCTGCCTGTCTCTTTTTTAACGATCTTAATGAGACATCGTCATCAGCACGTCGCATGAATATTCAACACTCTTTTTTTCCTTTTCCTCGTCGTTAAAAACTGACGAAAATTGATTGAATCTCTCTCTTTCTCTCCCTCTCTCTCCCTCTCTCTCCCTTTCTCTTTCTCTCTCTCTTCTTTTTTGAAGTTTGATCTGCCGTCTCTTGAAAGCTGAGCGGAGGTGCCTGTTGTACGCCTGCGGGGTAAAATATCAGAAGACTTATATTTAATATACGGGTGGGCGTCGCTACGATAGAAATCAAATTTTAACAGTTATTATTTTATTTTTTTTATATTATAGACAAGTAAATCAGAAAGATTCCGAAGAATTGCTTTTACAACAACAACAAAATAACTTTAAAATCAAAACTTTGTTTTTATTTACTAAACAGCGTCTTGTCATCCATGTTGCGTTAGTGCTGGGAGTTGAAAATTTGATGTCGACATTCCGCCTTAACAGACAACAGACAACAGATAAGCATGGGGGTCGTTTGGGAGGGGGTTGGGGCTGACTAACCTTCCGGTCATTAAGTTATTTTAGAAGGAAAAGTTAAGGATTTAGTAGGAGAAATATTTGTAATTTTTTGGGTCTTTAAAATTTTTTGCCCCCTCAAGGTTTTCTAAATGCTAAAATGACGCAACTGCAGACAATTAAAGCTAATTAAAAGCACATAGAAATATTATTGTGTAATTGCAATAATGATCAATTTCAGCAACGGTTTTTTTCAGAATTTAAGTTTTTTAACAAGTATTTCGCTAATCGAGTGGAGACAGTTTAGAAATTTTCTTGAAATCTTGCCTTTAGTAAAAAAAATAAAATAATAATGAAAGAAAGGAAACCTCTTAAGACATGCGGGGTGTTGCACTAATGCATTTGTCTTGCAACTTCTACCTCGAGTTGAAGATTTAAAATACATATATTAAAAGCTTTCGAGGCTGAAAGAAATTTTTAAGTTATATTTAAAATGTGACCTCTCTCTCTCTCTCTCTCTCTCTCTCTCTCTCTCTCTCTCTCTCTCTTTCTCTCTCTCTCTTCTCTCTCTCTCTCTCTCTCTCTCTCTCTCTCTCTCTCTCTCTCTCCCTCTCTCGCTCTCTCTCTCTCTCTCTCTCTTTCTTAGTGCTAATACTACTGCTACTGCTACTGATGCTGCTACTTCTATTATTACTACTACTACTACTACTACTGACTGCTACTGCTACTGCTACTACTACTGACTCTCTCTCTCTCTCTCTCTCTCTCTCTCTCTCTCTCTCTCTCTCTCTCTCTCTCTCTCTCTCTCTCTCTCTCTCTCTCTCTCTCTCTCTCTCTCTCTCTCTCTCTCTCTCTCTGCCCTACTTTCCCCCACAAAGAGGCGAACAGTGATGCGCCATCAAAGACGTCGTATTAACGCGAAAAAGATTGATGATCTTTTGTTTTAAAATATAAAAAAAAAAGCTGCCGCGCACAAGCCACGTCAATCAGAATCTTACATCTGTGTGTTTGTTTGCGCATACTACACACACGCACATACACACACACACACACACACAAACACACATACACACATGCATACTATTATATACTAGTGTAATGCACTGTCTGGGCCGGGTCGTGATTTTTAAGGGTTTCAAACGGGCCGGGCCAAGATTTTTTGCCTTGCATAGGGATTTTAGGCCTGAAAAATGGACTGGGCCGAACCTGAAATTTTGGTCTATAAAAAGGGTCGGGCCTGTAAATTTTGGCTTTTGAAACGGGCCAGGCAGTAAGTACTTTCATAGATACACACACGTACATGCATATATATATATATGAACATGCACACGCATACATACAAACACACAGTGGCACACACACGTTTAAACAAATACACATATACAGCTTCTCTCCCGCCAAAAAAACAGACTTAAACACTTACAGAGGTTTCGTAGTTTCGTCGCCACCAACTGTTCTGTGTTTTGGCAAATGGCGTTCTTATGTAGAAGTTTTGTCATTGCTATTATTATTATTATTATTATTGTTATTATTTGTTCTGTTTTTTTTATTATTACTTTTATTAAGATATTTTTGAGGAATTTCGTTTCCTCGACTACTCTGTTAAAGCAATCTGGCATGTGCTGTTGTTTGATTTTTAATACAAAAAAAAAATTTAGTAGAGAAAACAGTGATGTACCGCCTGACTCATTCAATCGGATGTCGGTAAATGACCCGAATATACCGTACGCGTGTGAATAAATGTGAATATATGGACTGAAGCCGGTGCTGCGTCTGGACCGGTGCAAAACGTTTGAGATGTCTCCGTACAGGCAGCTGGAGGTTATTGTGGATAGACAGGGAGGTCGAGAAATAAGAATGGAACACTTAAAAATACTTCATGTAGTAACATTTCTGGTCGCTGTCATAACATATCTGAGAGAAAGTTTAATAAATAGACCGTGCCAGAGTCAGTGGCGTAGCTAGGGTTTTTGGCGCCCGGGGCAAAGTCGAAGGAATGTGCCCCTACAACATCCCATCTGTCAACTTTTCATCCAAAAAAACCTAATGATCGGGGGGTTTTCATTTTTTTCGAAAACCTTATAAACTTTTGTCTCCAAAAAAGCTGATTTGTCTCGAAAACCTTATACATTTTCGCCTCCACTGATATTGCGCCGTCCTTTGGCGCCCCCAAGCCAACAGGCGACCGGGGCGGCTACCCCCTCGCTACACCACTGGCTGGGGTCTAACCGCGACCAGCCAGCCTCGGGCGTATCGTTCTTTTGTGTTTTTCAATTGGCTCTTAAAAAAAACAATTTAAAAAATAAAAGAAAATACAATCCTAATCAACGTCTGCTTATCATCTCATGCGTCCCCCGTGGATTGATATCAAATGTCTGTCGCTGTTCACTAAGAGAAGGCTCCCGAGTGCACGGGTTCGAATCTCACGACATTCCCGACCAACTCTTGAGATGTATACGAACTTTTTTCTCATTCGCTGAATCGCTGGCTTTTCTCTTCCATCAATACTTTTTATTTTTCTTTTTTCGTCGTCGTCGTCGTCGTCTCAAATTAAAATTTCATAGCGCACAACTTTCTCTAGTCTTCCGTGGCGCTCTCAGAAAAGATGGGAATTTAATCACGCTTCAAGGGAGTTTCGCAGTAAAACGAACCGATTCGTGCGACATCTCTCGACAGATATTCAATTTTTTCTTATTTATTTTAATTTCTCTCTGTTATCCTCATTTTCCTCTATTCCCATAATTGTTCAATTTCTAAAACATGCAAATCTTTCAGCCTGGTTTTCGTTATATATAATATACATCTGGTTTTAATCTGGCAATTACTTCTCGCCGTATGCTCGCTGGGGAGAGGAAGGAAGCCAGCGAGTCCTAAACAATCATTATTCTTAGGGGACGCAGATGAGAAATTAGTTCAATTTATTTTTTTTAAACCGTGCTTTTAAAAATAATTAATTTTCTCTTTTTTCCGGCTTTTAAACTTATTTTTAATATAATTTATAAACAAATTAAAAAAAATTATACGCGCCTTTGAAATTATGAAAAGTAGTTTGCTTGAATGTTTGATTGATTGAAAGGAATTTTTTTCTGACATGTCTTCAGGTTCAAGTCCAGCTCGAGTTCAGACTCGATAGAAGTGAGACTTTACGATCAGATAGACTTGATGTGTCCATACTACTATCGCGAGGAAGGGTCCATGGAGTCATACGTCATTTACCTGGTTGGTCTGTAATTTTAAGAAGAAAAAAAATTATTAATGAATAAGTAATTGATTATTAATATTATATAAAACCAGTTAAGCAAAGGAATAAATAAATTTTTAAATAAATAATTTTTTAAATGAATAAGTTTTTTAATAAATAAACTTTTAAATAAATAAATTTCTGAATAAATACATTTTTAAATAAATGTATTTTTAAATGAATAAATTTTTAAATAAATACATTTTTAAATGAATAAATTTTTTACTAAAGAAACAATGATAATTTTATTATTTTATAAATAAATAAGTAACATAAACAATCAATACAGAAAAATCTGAAAATGAAAATCTCATCTAATCAGGGGTTTAATTATAATAGTTTCATTTTTATTAATTATAGAAACCTTTTAATTCTCCACTCTGTTGCATTGTTTTTAAAAAAAAAATAATTGCATCATCGTTGAGCGACCTTTTCCAAGTACTTTTCTATCTGTATATATATATAGAAAGTTCCATTTAAAAGTAGCAGTTGGAATAGGAGCAGGGATAAAGGAGAAACAGTAGAGCATCTGTTTAATTTATTTCAATTCAACGTGAATTTTTAAACTGAATTCTTTAAAGTTTTTTTTTTCAATTTTATTTTCAGATGCTTTTACAAATTATTTTATTTTTCAAATGCTTTTTTATTGTTTTAATTTTAAAGGTTAACAGTTATTTTTCGTAAAGATGTTTAAAAACCCCAATTGTACATAAAAACCCCACAGTAACATACTTTGTACCTAAAAACCCCCTGATAAACGTTTTCACCTTTAACCTTATAAAAAGGCCTCCAATTAAATCTATTATAATACATGATAGATTACAAAAGCTTTTTCCTCAACTTTGAAGGTTTCAAAAGAAGAGTTCGACTCCTGCCAGCTGACGGAAACGAGTTACGTGCTGGTAAACTGCAGCGCTCCGACATTCAGACGTCGTTACACCCTCCAGTTCATCTCTTTCCAGCCCGTGCCAAACTCGCCGGAGTTTATCGGGGGCGAGACCTACTACATCATCTGTAAGAATATCTATGTTTATTATTGTTTATAGTTTATTCTCTTGTGTTGTCGTCGCTTAGCTCCGATTCTGTCGGTGTGTGTGTGTGTTTGTGTGTGTGTCAAGTATCCATAAATCTGCTCAAACAATTTTGCAGTGTGTGAATTATATCGAAAGGGGGAAGCAACACGTGATCTGCCATCTCCTACCCACGCAGGGATGTCAACTAGGGGGAGGGGAGCAGAGCGGGATATTTTATGATGAAAAAGTTGAGAAGTCTTCAGAATTTTTTTCGGTAAAGTACCTACGACTATCCCCGTCTCTCTCCCCGGCCACGAGTCACTCAAGTTTCAGCATCTATACCTCCATGGTTTTGTTGAAATGACGTCCCTGCATCCCCACACCCCCTATCCCACCACCACCCATCTCCATCTGCACACATTGCTTGGGGGTATAATCTAGAATAAATTACAAGAACATCTTGATATTTGTCCGTAAGAATTAACTTTCCACCAGATTTGCGTGAATTTTCAATAAACGTGCGAGTAAGTTTCAGTTGTAAATTTTTTATGAATTCACCGACATACGTGTGCGTGTGTGTGTGTGTGTGCGTGTGTGTGTGTGTGTGTGTGTGTGTGTGTGCAGTGTGTGTGCAGTGTGCAGTATGCAGTATACGCGTACATGCCAAAAGTAATTTGTAAGAGTAATTCTCGATCGTAATTCATGCAGAGTTATTCACTGCTCAAGTTTTACAAGTACAGGTACTGAACTGTAAGTGGCAGAAAATAAAATAATAAAAAAATTATGCTATCTTCGTGCTTCGTGTCTCTCTCTGAAACACTCTTCACTTCTTCGCAGTAAGTTGTTTCTGATCGCTAACCGTCGGCCATCTATTCAGACATGTAAATTGTCTCCAGTGGGCTGACAGATTTATCGGCCGAATAAATGATTGATTGAAAGACCGACTGATGGATTGATTTATTGATTGATATATTGATTGATATATTGATTGATTGATAGACTGATTGATTGACTGATTGGCACTCCGTTTCAATTCCAGCCACATCGACGGGCACAACAAAAGGCCTGAAAAACAAGATAGGAGGGGTCTGTAGAACTAACAACATGAGGCTTTCCTTCTACGTGAAACGTGAGTTGGTTTTGATTTTCTCTTGTGATAAACTGACGTACATAAGTGTATGCAATACAGTACTATACAGAAAAGAAAGTGAGTGAGCCCAAGGATGTTAGTGTGTGTGTGTATGCGTGTATGCGTGCGTGTGTGTGTGTGTGTACGTATGCATGCAGCTGTGTGCATATGCGTTTATGCGTGTGTGTGCATATGCGTTTGTGTATGTGTGTATGTATGTCTGGGCCTGCTTGCATAGGTGCGTGTCCATCTTTTTGGAACATTGAATATAAAACTTTATTAAGTTTTTTTTTTTTTGAAGTCGAGGTTACTGGAGAAGGTGATAAAGCTTCGGTAACCTCGACATTCTCCCCGAAGATGGCACTCCCCCCTCTCTCACTCCCCCCTCAAATAAAGAGATGCTCTCTCGCTGGCTGTTACGTTTTTGACCTTGCTTCACGCTCGAGATTTTTGAGATTTTATTATTTTTATTCCAATAGTTTAATTTTTCTTTGAGGAAATAAATAAACTAAAATATCTTCTCCAGTAGCCCAACGCGATGTCCGCGTAAACTGGTGCGGCTAAAAATGTCGGAATAATAATAATAATAATAACTGAGAAGATATTTTAGCTGAACGGAGATAGATATCTTAAGCTGGACTATCTTTAGCTGGACCAGCTTAAATATTTTAGCTGAAATAAACAGCTAGCCTGCATTCAAGTCGAAATCCAGCCTTGCTGACCCAGTTACAAGTTACTAAGCAAATACGAATGCGCAGAGGATAATAAAGAAACACATTTTTCTCAATAACGAATTATATTTTATTCGTGGTTTTATCAGAGTATAAATAGTTAATTATTGCGCGATCGTCCTGATTATCTATCACTTACAAAAACCGAACTTGACAACGTGTTTTATAAAAAACCTTTTTTTCTGTAAAACCCTCAGCCATGGTCGTAGAAAACCCCATCGTGCCGAGCAAGACGGTTCTTCCTCGCACCGACTCGAAATCGCCGACTATTTTCTCCAAAACAGTTCCTCGACCGCAGCAGACAAGTCCTTCAACTTCATTGGGTCGGTGTATTATTATTATTATTATTTTATTATTATTATTATTATATTATTATTATACATATATACGAGTATATATCTGGAATATCTGAATGCCTGAGGTGGTTGGTTGCCTGCTAAGCTGTGAAAACATTTTTTTCTTTCTCTGTTGTTTGTTTGGTCTTCACTTTTCTCTATCATCTATCTACCTTCTTTATTAGAAAAGATAACACTTGTGGTTGTATACCTACCTGTCTATCTACCTAACTATCTACCTATCTACCTACCTACCTGTTCAAGGGCGTGAGACGTTTTGCTATTTTTGTTGTTTTCCATCCGTCCATCCATCCATCTTTCAAGCACGCATAGAAGTCATCATACTTGGCTTGTTGATGTATAAGAGTTATTAATTTAATGATTATATTTATGTACATATATGTGCGATCAATATTGATGCGTTCGTGCAGTTATGCTGTCATGAGGTGAACAAAGCTTAGCAGCATTGAACAAGGCGTTTAGGTGCGAGAAGTTATAAGTAGAACATTAAAATTCTTTCTTCTCATTGTCTTATTGCAAAAAATCTATTAAAAATGTTTTTTTTATTATAAAATCACTGTTTGTAAAATGATATTTGTCACAAATATGTTTCGTGATTAATAAAAGAAATTAGCATAAAATATAAACAAACCATATTACAACATGCGGGGGCTTCAATGTTACATTGTTGCTGTATATAATTTTTTTTTATAATAGTTTATAGTCCTTTACACCAGGTGTTTTAAGACTGAAATGGCTGGATGTATGAAGCACTTAAGTATTTCCTGTCGTGGATCATAATTTGATCTTTTTAACATTTCCCTCCTCCTTTCTCGAGGCTTGGGACTGGCTTGCAAAAGCAAGACGGGAGTTATTGTTGCTGTACAAACTAACTTAGTAATTAATCTTTTATATATTCCGTCATGATTTAATCGTGACAGGATCTCTAAGGTCGAATGACGAATATTCTAAAAAGACATGTATGAAGTTTTCTTCGGGGGCAGCTAGATACAGTACTGGGTGATATTCGAAAGCTACGAAGTTTATTTAAAGTGGCTCCACGTTTCGGACCAAACTTCACACACAGCCACTGAAGTCATAAGTAAATTAATTATTGCGGAATAGCGATATAAACAACTGAAAATGCTATGCTAAGAAGTGATTATCTCGAAAATCAGCTGTTCAACAGTGATTCCATGCTGAGATTCCACCTGCCAAAGAGGCAAGCAGGTGCAGCAGCAGAAGCCTTACAGTTTCCGCTCAGTATATGTCGTGTCGAAATATAATAACACACGCAGCATGTATCCGTTTTTTTCTTTTTCGTCGTCAAGGAAATTCATGAATAATAATTTGAATAATTTCATTTTTAAAATTTCGTCGTCGTCAAGGAAATTCATAAATAATAATTTCATTTTTAAATTACACAGGAAGAACATCTGTGACGAAGACTACCAGACGGGTGGCAACGCAACGCCCGGCAACTTATTCCGTCTACACATTTCCGCAAGGGCAGACGAACTCGAAACAGACACAAGATGGCGCTAATAGTTCAGCTTCGTCGTCGTTAGCTCGTTTCAGGTGTCTATCTTCAGGATTACAATCGCTATTATTATTATTATTATTATCATCATCATCATCATCATTAATTATTTTTATCTTTTCATGCCGACTGTGATACAAGTTTTTATTTTTGTGGCGATTTCGCTTTTTTTTTTAAATTGTATAATTCTAATTTCATCGATTGCGCGCCGGTAGCGGTTTGTTTTGTAAATAAATGAATATTTTCAAAGGAAATGTTTTTTTTTCATAAACATTCGAATGAAGAAACCTCAGCATTAAATCCGAACTTGAAGAGAGTGCAAGCGCAGGTGTTAGATTATATTTAGCTCTAGTCTGTCTCCATTCCAGCCAGAGAGTTGTTATACCCGCACCCCCGCCCGCCCCTATGGATCTATCCTATAACAGAAAACTGCTGTGTACATGCGTGGTCTCATCTGTTTTGAAGTAGGGGTTATTTTCACGAAAGATAAATAGAAAGACTAGATAAAAGCCAGCAGTGGGGGGATCCAGAAATTTCTGGTGGGGGATGAGGGTCGAGAAAATTTTCCATGACTTTTGCATTCTCCTAAGAAAAATCCTGATGACCTGGAGAACGGGTAGGGGTACCTGTCACAGGTACTTTTTGCAAAATATTCGGTGACTACAGTCAGCATCCAACAAAATTCAAAATTCTTTTTTCTGATTATCTTGGGGGTGCATGCCCCATTCCCCCTGGATCCGTTCCTGAGAGCTAGATAATTGACACACCAACGCAGCTTATATGGGCTACCTGTACCTACCTCCTACTTGCACAGATTCCTCACAAATCAAATGAAAAACGTGCATTAAATACTGGTTGTATATTTCAAAGGTCGTGAATTAATATTAAATTCGGTTTTTATAGTTTAAAGTTATAAATTATTTCTCCCCAACATTCAAGAGCCTCGTCGAAAAGCACTATAGTGCCCACAGGGTGCCACTATATTAACAGACAGTCCTAAGGTCAAACCCGATAAATCGGAAGAGAAATTCAAAATGATAGCTCCGTAAGGTATTGAACAGCCATTGGCGGATCCAGAAATTCCTGGTGGGGGTGAAGATACGTTACTTTCAACACATTTTCACACAAAAAAAATTCAGAAAATCACACTTTCTTCTCTCAAAAAAGCTCATGCTCGGGATGATCAAGGGTAGTCATAGAGGTATTTTTAACAATTTTAGTTTCAACTACGGTAATTTTCCAAGAAACGGGTTATTCTATCCGAAAAAATGTAATCGATACTTTGGTGCGGGAGATGAATCCCCCCGGGAAGAGCATCGTTTAGATCTCGAGAAAAAAATTTATAACTTTTTTGCTCCGGTAGCTACATACAAATTCATGTCACTCAAGTTTGTGTGTCCTTTGAATTTTGCTCAGTTCCTCAGCTATAGAAGGAAGGGAGTCAAGGTTTTCCAGCAGATACAAGTGAACATTACTAGGCCCGTCGAGAGGATGAACGAGGTCTGGGGCAATGGGCAATTAACTTACATTTGTGGGCTTCTAGAACTTCTTTTCCCCTAATTTAAAGGTAAACACTGGGAGCGTTTTTTTAAAACTGTGGTGGGCCCTCAGACCAGCAGGAGGCCCAGGGCAGAATCCCCGCCAGACCCCCCTCTCGACAGGCCTGACCATTACTAGCTTGAAGATCGAAAAAAAGTAATATAATTCCTAAACGACCGAAAACTCTTCTCGTCTTTCCATTTCAAGCCACCGATTCTTCATCTCAAGCAGACATCTTTGAATGAAGCCGCCTCTGTTTGACATATGTTGAGATAATTTACGCACCCAGAATTTGTTACTTGTATCCTGAGAACGTTGGAAACAATCATTCTATGCTGCTTTGAGCTTACGCTCCGCTACCAGGGACAGATCCACGGGGTGGGTATGCATCATTTAAAATTGATTAGAGTTTCAATTAAAAATTTTTGCGGGTACAATCAGTGGCGGATCCAGAAACTTTTGGCGTGGGTATGCAGATCCGTTACTTCCAAAATTTCACACTTCCCCTTCCAAAAAAACTGACGACCGGGGAGTGGGGGGTAGTCGCAGGTATTTTTCGAAAAAATTTCCAAGAATCACACTTTCTCTTCTCGATTTTTAGTATTTGTACTCAAATTTTACTTTTAGCTACGGGATCCATCTCTCGCCAGAGTATCAACTAAAAAATGGATCAATGATCAATTATTTATCTTCACCCAGCCCGCTAGCATGCCAGCATGTTTGTGCGTACATAACGCTTAAAGCGCCAGATTATCCATAATAAGCAACAAGCTGAACCATTTGTCTCAATCCTCTTGAAGTAGAACCCTATGATAAGAAATCCCATTGAATTAAACTCCAGCCTATTAGCTGTAGTTTACAGAACTCTAAATCGATTCTAAACATGGGCATGAAAACCAATAAAGACATTCAGTTTCTGACAGATTTAAGAACAAGAACGGCATCAATTAGAACATAATAGGAGTGGTAAATGTCTCCTTCGCACAAGTACGGAACTTTAGAAAACCTTTCCAAAACATAACCGGCTGGTCGTAAAACATCGTTCACCAAGCTAGACAATTGCTGCTCAAATGTTTTTCCATTGATATTGAGTTGTTGTTTCGGTGAGTGGTCTCCAGTGCCTGTAATGGAAAATATTATCATCTTGATGAGATTATGCGTCGTTAATTTAGTGTTTTCCATGTTTATTAGATGGTTCATTGATGAGTTATTAATAACCAATATTTATCGTCATTAAAATCAATTCTTTCCATCTAACATAAAAAAAAACATTAAATAACTACAAACAGTCATTTTGTACCTGATTCGATATACTGATAGAATGGAAGAACGATGGCTAGCAGAAGTCTACCCGACCCTGGCTTGAGTTTTCGATGCAGCGTGTCTAATATGTCGAGAGGTCTGTCACAGCGATCCAGCAGGTTAAGGCATGCGATGACGTCGTATCTCTCGTCCGTTTCGTGCCACTTGTCGACGTCGAGAACCGTGTACCCTCGAGTCCTGAGCCGTCGTTCCATCGTAGACGACATTTCTGTGACGTGAACGTCGGAGAAAAACCTGGAAAATTTCTCAGTCACTGCCCCGTCACCGGCACCTGGTTGAAACAAATTTATTTATTGTTGATGAATCAAACGTGACAATAAATTAATTAATAAAAAAAAATTAATTTAAAAAATGTCACTCAGTCATTAATTTTAAGAAATTCCAGAGCTGTAAGATATAACTAGAACTATATAGAAGCAATATAACGCAACAGTCATAACTTGCCTGAATCCGCCTCTTGGAAGGTTTTGAAAAAAAACCAGATTTGGCAGCGATTATTTAAAAAAACCACAATTTATATAGCGCCATGTGCAGCAGAAGCCGCTTAAAGGGAACTTAAATAAAAACATAATGAGGTCAAAATAATGCAAGACCAGACAGACACAAATGCCCTCGAATATCCATCTCGCTATCCCACTCATCAAGGAACAAGGCTGGTAAAGGAGATAACATACAGCTGCACTCACTCATTGTTACCAAAACAGACATAAATTTTTATCAGAAAACGTATAATTAGAAGAGTTAACTACCTAAATCTAAAAGGCTACCCATTTTAGAACCGTTTTCAAGATTCAAAAGCTGTTGGAATTGAGTAGAAGACAGGACGAACATGGATCCTCTGTTCAGCAAACTTGTAGAAAAAATTAAATATAAAAAAAAATTAAATTGCTAATCACTTCAGATCATTAAATTTCAGTCAGAGCAAGTTTTTGTCACCCGTTGACGGAAGTGCTGGTCATGAAGTAAGTCAGGAAAAACTTCACCATTGAGTGAAAGAGCTGGGTTACTATCCAATCCGATTTCTTACGACAGTTTTCGAGAAATTCCTTTGTCTCTTCGTCCTCGTCGAACTGAATAAAAAACTTTCTTTCTTCTGTATTTATTTGCTCAGTATTAATCGAGTACCACTAAAAATAAAAACTTTATATAAATTTAAAAGTCATTTAAGCATCATTTATTGTGAAAAAAGGAGAAAACTAAAATCTTACACATGAATGACTTTGTGAAGAATCATGCATGTCTTCTAAAAGTTTAGAATACATGGTCCTTGCAATAGAATTTCGAATCGGAGGCATTGGAAGATTTGCCATGGCTGTCGTGATGTATAGCTAGCTGAAAAAATTTAAAAAAAATCAAGAAGAGCTTGGCCCAGCAATCTAGCAAAATAAGCTAAAAATATAAAATACAAGACTTACAAATTCCACTTATTTACTGACTTGAGTCACTTACTTTTTGAGTTAAAAAATGTTAGAATGAATTTAAAATTTAATTTAATTAAATCAATTAAAATTAAAAACTAAAAAATTCAATTTGCAGCTCAACGTATTACTTAACTACTCATTCAATACATATCATCAACTTATCTCTTCTCAGACATATAGTTACAAGTTATTGTATTTTATAGAAATAGTTATTAATATTAAATAGTACTTAAGAGTCGCTAATGTTCTCTTCTCACACGTTCAACGTAAACACTAGTTAATTTCACTTTTAAAAAAGGAGATGGTACATTGTCACAATAATTATTTTTGCTGTTATCTTAATATTGATTACTATAAATTAACTGTAGTAAATAATTAAATCTAAATTTTTTTATAACAGTCAATTTATATGTCTTATTTGTAAACGCACCATTCGTGCTCGCTTTGAAATTTTCAGTCATCTTTAACTCCTGCAACTGTGAGAGCAAGTAAAATTGTTTTTGGCAAAAAGAATAAAGTATAAATTAAGTTTTATTATGAATATTAACTTGCCTACTCTGGTTTATTACGATTACAATAATAACCTGAAACCTTATGGCAACGATTAATTGAATTGTTAATTATGTGGTCTCAGCAAAAAAACTTATGCAATAGTCAAGTTTATTTTTATTTTTACGACAGCAAACAGATACATATTAAAAGATAGATCAAAAACCCATCTCTTATTTCAACTACAAAAACAACAGGAATATATAAATAAAAACATTCAACATGTGGTCCAGTCACATGCTTTTTAGTGTGGATTGTCATATATATAGGACTTTAAAATCTTGTTCGATCATTTTTTAGTTCACAAATTTGCGTTCGACGGTCAGACTCGTTAGGATCTTCCAGAATGGAAAGAACTCCAACACTCAGTCTTTGCCAAAAGCTGTCCTTTAGCATAGGACACTTTTATAACGATTTGTGCTCAGCCATGTGGTTCACATATCTTCTTATATTTTTTACTAATATAATTGGGATGTCTAATTCTTTTGCCGGCTATGCGCTTCTGCTTGGCCAGGTAGTTGACGCCGTCAGTACCCCTTTCATAGGATACGAATCGGACGCCACCCCAGGGTTCTGCGGGTACGGAAAAAGAAAAAGCTGGCATCTTTTAGGTGGGCGAAACTTTGTGGTAGTTTAAATTTTATTTTTATGTTTTAAATAGGTTATATTAGTTTTAGTTAGATTAAATAAACAATGATGTTGTACATTGTACATAGTATGTCTGCTTTTACACTTGTAGTAAGTAATATAGTGATGTATGACATTTAGTCAGAATTTAGGTTTTGGAATGACAATTCTTTCAGTTTTCACATTTTGATGATTTAATAATGTTCTCATATATTGTTATTTTCAAAGTTTATGACTTTTTTTAAATTTTTCAGGCACTGTTCTTGTTACAATATCATTTACTTTTCTTTTCTTGCCCTGCTTTGGAGGCTCAAATTCTGATGACTGGGCGAAGTTTATTTACTACGCTCCGTTCGTGGCCGTCTTTCAGTTCGGCTGGGCCGCCGTCCAGATTGCTCACATGACCTTGGTTACGGAACTGACCCCGGATGAGTCGGAGAGAGTTGGACTCAATTCATACAGGTGAGAAAACGTCTTCTCAGGTGTTCACAGTTACAATTACTATCGGATTGCTTCGAGTATTGATTATTACGATTACATCGGTTAAGATAGGTGTTGTGATACATTAATAGATTAATTGTTTTGTGAATAGGCTGTTTTGTTTTTGGACTCATTATTATTGTTGGTATCTAGGACAGCCATGTTGACTCACAAACTATTTAATTCACAAACCTGGCAATCAGTTTATTTTGTCTTAAAGTTTTCATATTCTAATTTAAATATTATGAGTATTTAATATACATTTCAATAATAATAATAATAATAATAATAATAATATTTATTATTATTATTATCATCATTATCATCATAATAATTATTACTATTATTATTATTACAAGTATATCAGTCTAAAGATTATTATGAATATTTAATTCTAAATATTTTATTTATTCGATATTTTATTATAGTTATATATATATATATATATATATATATATATATATATATATATATATATATATAATATTTTATTATTATGAAAAAGTTGCAATTGACAAACAAGTTATTTAAAGTAGTTATTAACATACTTGAAAGAAAATTAAACAAGACGGCAAAACGTCTACAGTAAATTATAATATGCTATACTTAAGACACCAATTAAAGGACTCAGGTCCAATATATACTTAAGACACCAATTAAAGTACTCAGGTCCAATATATACTTAAGTCATTAATTTTTATGGAAAGTCTATTATTTGTTGACATTCACTCTTTTAGGATTTGATTAATTTCAATTGTTTTTTATTTTCTTTTAAAATATTTACAATTGTTATTAATCTTCTGATATTTATTTATATTTTAAAATAAGTTGATTCAATTAGATAGATTTCAGAGACAATCTGCAGTGGTTTTTCGTTCCAGGAATGCGATGACACTGTTCGCGAATGTTATCGTCTACAGCGTCGCCTGGGTTCTGTTCCGGAAGAACACCGAATTGCATTGGAGTGCTTCCGATAGTTTTCTTTTCATGGTTAGAAAATATTTTATCGAGAGTTCATTGTCGTTTGCGGTGTTTTTTTTGCTTGTCTCTCAGATTGAATTAAATCGGTCATGATAGGTTTTAAGTTTTTTTTTCGAACACGATACATCGTCCAAGATTATCATTATGAATTTTAACTATCAGTCATTGTATGCTCTTTAAAAATTGTATACCTTTTAAAATAATTAAATAGATAAATAAATAAACATATATTTATATATATGTACACATTGATTAAGTATTCTTGTTGACTAGTAAATGATTCAGTGAATATAATTATAAAAAAAATTGAATGATCATGTGGCTGCATCGATGATCAGTTGAGAATGAATGTACGAATCGCCTGAAAACCATAACTGATGCGATGATTAAAACTCTTCATGTCTTTAACCACAGATCCTCATGATTTCGGTTGTGTCGATCGGTCTTGTCTGTTCAATTCTCTTCCACGTTTTCACGAAAGAAACCAACGTCTCCAATGGGGAAGGGGACGACGAGCTCATTAATATTCAAAATGGTGACAACACGGAAAAGATGCTCTGGCATGATTGGCTGAAGGAGCCTCAGTTTTACATGGTAATAATAAATTTATCACTTATTCACTCTATGTACTTTATCGTTTACCCAGTCAATATTTATTTAGCTATGCTTTAATGGTTAAGGAATAATTCTATGACCTTGTGAAGAAATTATCTCTTCATGTTTATTTCACTTGGTGTTGTCTAATAACTGTAATTAGCTGATGTTGTATCACATTATGTAACGTAATTCTCCAATTATAGTCTGCTGAATATGAGTAATATATTATTTACACTGAGGTTATTTAGTGTAGTTTTTTTTTCAAATGTTATTCAAACAACGAAAACAATAATTTATTTTTATTATTATTATATTACTAGAGTTTGGTCGGTGCAAGTACCTGTCTTTTTTAAACATCTAGGGTACATAATTATAAAATAATCAAATATCACCTACGCTGTCTCTTTACTTAATTATGTGTTTGTATGTAGATGGAGCTTACCTGTTGGTTATTGTGTGACAATTATTGTGTGCATGTGCATGGATGTTCACCTGTTGATTATTGGGTAGATTTAAAGAGACAGCATGTATTTTATTTGTTTATTTTATAATTATTTAGCCTAAATTTTTACAAAACGACAGGCGCTTGCACCGAATAAACTCTAGTGTAGGAGTAGGCAAAAAGTGAAAGGAATTCAATTGAATAGCTGAATAATAATTTTAATTGAAATAATTGAAATTGACTTATATTAAAACTTAATTATTCAAAGTTTCACAAATTTCTGAAAAATTAAGTTACCATCCCAGATAATCAAATTAAAAAAAAATTAATAGCTATCTGAATTTAGAGGTAGCCGCAAACAATCACGATCAAGCTGTCAATACACCTATCGATTCCGAAAAGTGGGGAATATATGAAAATGTGAGAGAGATAACTTTATTACTATATTTAGATGCTCTAATATTTTAAAGAATTTGTTCTATTTTTTGCTGAGTTGTCTGGGTGATTTAACCACATGTTTGAGTCTCGTTCTGTTGTCTGAGTTTGTTCGTAGTAATTTTTTTGCAAATAAAAAATGTATTTGCTCTTTGCTTTATATGTAGATGCTCTGATTTCAGAAGTCCTAGTTCTGATATTTTGAAGCCTTTGGTTTTTTTATCCTACTGACTTTTAGTTGATATCACTTCAGGAGCCCTAGTTTGTACTTTTTGAAGCCTTTGATTTGTTTCACATGAAGCTCTTGATCCTGAGGGTTGAAGTTTCTCTTCTTTTTGAACTGTTGATTTTAGAGATAATGCAGCAACAAGTTTTGACGTATGAAATGTTGACAAACATACAAGAAACAGATATAGTTTCAATGAACATTGACTGCAAGATGAAAGAAAGAGGCACAATACAGAAGCATAACAATGAGACTCTTATTCTAAGAGAAAAGAATAGAAATACGTAATAAGCCAAATAAAAAATATTTACTAACATAGCTGAAAATTGAATAGTATAAAACTTATTAATTTAATCAATAAGAGTATAAAATTAAAGCATTTAAAATCAAAATAGAGAAGATATTGTTAGAATAAACCATTTAAAATAAAAGTTAGAATAACCAGCAGAATGAAAAGAAGTTAAAGTGAACATTATAAGGAGGCAAATAGTAAGAATTTGGAGAAAGTAGTTGAAAAAAGATATGGTTTAGTGACTAAAAATGGAAGAAAGAGGTACTATACCAAAGAATGACAATATGAGTAATGAAAAATATGCAATAAGCAATTTTAATTAAATAACTGAAAACTGAATAATAGTTTCAAATGAAACAACTGTGATTGAATTATAATTATACTAAAACTTAATTATTTAATCAATTTATTTTATTCAAGTCTCCGAGTGAGATATATTCTAACTCTAAAAACTTTTAAACCTTGAAAATTTAAGAAAACGGAAAAACAAAAAGATCAGAATAGTATGACAAAAATATATATATGTTGATTTTATTTTAATGTTGTCAGGTTGGACTCTGTTACATGGCCTCAAGACTTATATCGAACATATCACAGACTTACTGGCCGTTCTATATTATGGAGTCACTGGAGCTGAATAAGGTAGTTTTTCTAGCTTTAGGGCGTGAATATATAATTATTTTTTTTTACAAATTATTAATTAGTTTAAAGATTTTTTCATAAATATAATTTTATGAATGGAGCATGCACATCAAGTGCTCAATTAAGACCACGGTTTTGAAAACAAGGTTTCTGTATAAGTGCTCTATTTATAGGTCATTTTTGATCACCCTGGACCTAATTAGATGATCAGTTTTTTGTTTTAATAAATTATATTCTGACAATTTATAATATTATTACAATTTATTAAATTAACACAATTTATTACAGTAATACAATTTATTATAGTAATACAATTTATTACATTAATACAGTTTATTATAGTAATACAATTTATTACATTAATACAATTTTTTACATTAATATAATTTATTGTAGTAATACAATTCATTACATTAATACAGTTTATTATAATAATAAAAATTATTATGTAATTAATATTAATAACATTGTTCAAATTTGTTCAAATTTTTTAAAATATTAATTTGGTCGTCTCGAATTATTTTTAACTTCACGAAATAATTTGAGTAGCCAGAAGAAATATTGTAAGAATATAATGTTGATCGGCATTGAATCCTGATAAATTATTTCTTAAAACAGCTCATAGTCTTTTATACCAATTTTTTTTCAAGCAAACAATAACGGTCGCAGGCCATAATCGCCTCTAAATATCTAAATTGCAGAAGCTTGAACTCATAAAATTTAATATTTATATAACATTAATTTATAAATTATTAAAAAAAATCCACTCAGCAATTCGCGGCTATCATTCCACTGGTGGTTTTCGTTGCCGGGTTTTTCACTTCTCTTCTCATGAAGCCAGTGAATTCACTGCTCGGTAGAAAGGTTTGTTGCATTAGTAGTTTATGTTTCTATTCTTCATGATATTGAATTTATGTTTGAGTGTAAATTAATGTTTTTATTCTTCGTGATATTGAATTTATGTTTGAGTGTAAATTAATGTTTCAATTCTATTCTATTGAAGAGTTGTTGTTGCCTACAATAACATGACTATTTAATGATTAGGGTTCATTTGTCATTGCTCATGTTATAACAATAAAACATTTTAAAGTTATCTAAATGTGGTATTTCTATGGTATCTTTATTTTTTTAACAACATATTTCAATCATCATTACCACCACAGTGTTTGTAACTCACATGATCAGTTTAATAATCATAATTTGTTCAGTTATGATAATAATTAGTGTTTTTTTTTATCAAATTGTCATCCCTTTAACTTCTTTCCGTCGTTCAGCCGTCCTTCATCCTCGGCAGTGTGATAACTGGTGCAGCACTCCTGTGGATGGCATTCCTCAACAGCTCGCTCGCCATGCAGATCTTCGGCTCTGCGATCATCCTGGGCATCGGCAGCACGACGCTCCTCGTGACTTCCCTGTCGATGATCGCAGATGTCATCGGAAATCACACCGTCAGTTGCGATGGATTGTATTAAACCATCTTATCTTTTTATTTCTTTTATAAAATCTCATTGTTAATAAAAGTTTAACACGTTAGTAATGATTTTGTCATTATTACTTAATGTAGTTTGATTGACATATGCTGCATTATCAACTGTTTAATAATAATAATAATAATGATAATTGAATTTTTAGATAACTGACTTTTACTTTTTTTTAAACCGACACAGAACAGCAGTGCTTTCGTCTACGGAGTTATGAGTTTTTGCGATAAACTGTCGTCGGGTGTCGTACTGATGGTCGTCCAATCCATCGAACCATCCTGCGTCAACTCCCTCAAGTAATTTGATATTTAAGTATAAATTTTTTCTTGCTAAATTAATATCGAGACAGGCATTTAAGTCAAGATGCAGTTTTTATTGTAGTATAATAATTTTCATAGACAAATTTGAGGCCCAAAAAAAATTTAGCATTTATTTGTTTTATTAGTTTTCTATTTCTTTACAGAATCGGTTAATTTTTTTTAAATTTATTCATTTTAGTTTTGTTTGACAAAAGCTGCTTGCACATGTTATTCTCTCAATTAAGGAATTCACATCGCAAGAATACAGTTTGCAGAGTGTTTAGTCCGCTTGAGTCACGATCGACTGTTTGTGTCTTTGAAGCGCTTCACGCATCAAAAAGTTGATTGAGCAAGACGTCTTTTGTTGGGTTTTACAACGACCCATTTTTTGTTGGGTCTTACAACGACCCATCTTTTGTTGGGTCATTGTAAGAAGTAGGGCTCCCCTCTGAAAGGGCGTAATAATTTTAGATACTTGTGCTGGTTTTAGCTCTGAAGCAGTGTCCAAGTTATCACTTAATCTTTATTTGTTACATTATCTTGATTTTTTTTTGCATTTAAATTTTTCAGAGGGCTGCTCCAGCACTGTCCCACCATGAGCTCCTTCTTCTACGGGGTTATGGTGTATCTACTGGCAGGTTTCGCTGCCGTTTGTTTCCTCATGTACTTCGTTCTACTTCCGTTCACGCTCGGCTCTCTGAGGAAGTTCCGAATCTGCGGTAAGTTACCGTCGGTTTGCGATCGTTGATAATTTATTTTTATTTATTTATTTATTGCTAATGTATCTTTACAAGTTTTGAATCAGTATGTCATTTATATTCTTTGGTCTGTGCAAGAGGATATTAACAGAAGATATCATAGTGACTAACCTGTTCCTCGAGTTACAAATCATTGTTTAATAATCGAGATTTTAAACCAGCAGTTTCTGTATTGCTAGAGATACAAATAATTATTAAGGAAAGCTTTACAGAGCTACAAGAAAGAAATAAAACACTATCGTCTAAGTTTTTGTTACTCCGTGTAGTTGCTGTTATTTTTAATAAATGTTTATAATTTGAGAAGTTCTGTTTAAGAAGTGAATTGCATGAATGTTTTCATCTTTTTTTTATCACCAATCTCAGATCACTGTTATTTCAATTGCTAAATTCAATATGGCTTCTGTTGATATGACATATGCACTCCATTTGTTTCCAGTTAACATCGAAGATGGAGAAATTTCAGACTCAAATTCCAATCCGGTTAGGAACGAGTCTCCGCAACAAGATTTACAACACAACGAAGCATCCGAAAGAACTGCTTTGCTAGCATGATCTAAAATCTTACTCTTTTATATTGCTGTGCAACAGTTTCAGTTTTTGTGATCGATTACTACTACTACTACTACTATTACTACTACTACTACTACTACTACTACTACTACTACTACTACTACTACTACTACTACTACTACTACTACAACAACTACTACTACTATTACTACAACTAATACTACTATTACTACAACTGCTACTACTAATACTACTAATTGTTGGTTCTGTAGTTCTTTTGAGTGTCGCCATCAATGTGTTTGCTATTTCTGATATTACTACAGTTGTTGCAGTTCAGGCTTTAGTGTACTGTATTATCATTCTCAGAGATTTGTGCAGATCGTCTGTGATAGAACTGATTTCATTACGTTGTGTGCGTGTGTGTGTGTGTGCGCTCATCAGTAGTTCTACTTACCATTCCATGAGTTGTGTGTGTATGTTTGTAGAAGTTTTCATTTCCAATTGTGTTTGTTTTTTTCTCTTGCTTTGTTATCATAATGACATCATCATCATCTCCGTCAGGATATTTCATTGTTCTATGGTTTAGGGGTTTTTCTATTTTACACATTTTTGTCATTATATACATATAAATTCTTCCGCGCTCTCATCAGACCAAAGACCGATTACTTATTTATAAGCTGCATGTTCAGTTAGCGGCATTTGCAAGTGATCTGTTTGTTTATTTTCTTGTTTTAATTATGTGCAATTATATAATTCATTCGTTTCAATTATTTGTTTATAATACCTGATAATTTGTGTTTTGAAATAAAGCGTAACTTTTTTTAAAGAAATATTTAGTTTTTTAGGCACTCGTGGTTATACTGAATTATGATGAAGACACAAATCTTTTTCGATTCTTCTACTTCATTGTTTTGCAGACTACTTACTGCTAGCATTGCTTTAACGCTGTTGAAATATCATTAGAACATGGCCATCGTTACTTTCAGCTCACTCAGCTATTTACTCACTCTTCTATAAGGTAGGCTTAGATGCCTCCCAGATTTCACCACAAATGAAGATTTTCCATTTTCTCAGAAGGTTGGCAAAGTCAAGATGCAAACAGATTTCAGCTGCTTTCTTTAATATATATATATATATATATATATATATATATATATATATATATATATATATATATATATATATATATATATATATATATATATATATATATATATTAGGGATGTCACGGGTACCCGAACCCGAGTTCGGTACTACCCGGTCTTTTTCTGATACCCGAACCCGAACTCGAACCCGAAAGTGTGAAAATTTGATACCCGAACCCGAACCCGAAAATGTGAAAACTTGATACCCGAACCCGAACCCGAAAATGAGAAAACTTGATACCCGAACCCGAACTCGAACCCGAAAATGTGAAAACTTGATACCCGAACTCGAACCCGAACCCGAAAATTCATAAGCCTAATACCCGAACTCAGATTTGTGAACAAATAAAAATTTTTAGTAAATAAATATTTATTCCAGTTTTAAAAATAGCAACACAAACAGAGTTTTCATAACTTTTCTAGTTTATTAAAAATGAAATAGTATTAGGAACCGATTTATTAGTGATTGTGTAAGCTAGTTTGATTATCAGGCGGACCGAGCCGCGAACGAACTAAAATAATTAAGCCTTCTTTGGTCGAAGAAATCGCGGATAGCCATGACTCTAAACTTTTTACTTCAGTTATATATTCTTATGTTTATTCATTCATATACTCAAAGTTTTTTTGATATAACAAAGACCCTTTGTTATAAAGATAATCTTGCATAATCCTAAACTTTAACTGGCAAAGTCTATAAATGATCTATGCGTCACAGTCATTTTATTGGCAAATGTGTAAGCTAGAACACTAATCCGCCTGATTACCCGACCGGACGCGTATTTACAATCCCTGTATGAGCACAGGACGGACCCGATAATTATTCATGTTTACGCTCTTTCTTGCGTTGAGATTGGCTGAAAACATTGACGGGATTTTTGATATTTATTAGAAGTTTACTTTCAATGTTGTTCAATTAAAAATATAATTTTTTAAGAAAAGTTTGGAAAAAATATTCTAAAATAAATTATCTTAAAATTTTTCAGTACATACAGTCATAACTAGATCCAATTGCTAAGCACATCAAAGTTCTAGGTTAGCTGAGTTGGTAGGGTGTTAGCTTTGAATGTGAGAGCATCACGGTTCGATTCCCAGTCACTGCCTCACAATTGCTTTGAAAATAATTTTGTCAGATCTCGATGGAGCCCGTTGAATTCTAAATTTGTATCAACTTTTTTTATTCAATTCATACACGAGTCATTCAACAGATTCTTTCCTGCAACTCGTGAAGTTAATAGCGCTGTTAAATCCCACTAAAATTAACAAAAAAACAATTTCATGCTTTGGCTAAGAACAACCAAAGTTGAGATATAACAATACACTAATATCACGTTGTTGATGCAAATTCATTATTTATCGACTGGTTTTTTTTAGTTAAATTGGTTTCAAAGTTAGAGTATATAATTTTATTTCATGAAAGTTATCCAGAAAACATTGCTACAAGTAAAATCATAAAATGCAAAATTGTTATTTTACAAGTAAAGTTTAAAAAAACCAAATGTTATGTTACAAGTAACACAATTTAATTATTTAAATTAGTCCACTACTGTGCGATCTAGCATGTGGCACATTCGCGTCAATGTTTTCAGCCAATCACAGTGCAAGAAAAAGCGTAAACATGAATAATTATCGGTCCGTCCTGTGCTCATACAGTGATTGTAAATACGCCGACCGGACCGAGCCGCGAAAAAAATTAATAAATTAGTATAATTTAAGAGGTAACGTATTATACTAATCGCAAGCCATACAAGTTTTGTATTATCACCTTTGCGTAACAAATAACACAAATATGTCATTTTATTGGTGAGTGTGTAAGCTAGACCACTAATCCGCCTGATTATCTGGCCGGACCGAGCCACGAACGAACTAAAACAATTAAGCCTTCTTCGGCCAAAGAAATCACATTATTTGGAAAGCTAAAAAAATAACTTGTTAGAGTTTATTCAATACGTGTAATGTCCAATGGATGAATTGATCGCTCTCGTTTGTATATGTATATACACTAGGTATATTTAAAATCAATCCAGGAATTTGAAACCATAAGCCAGTACCCGAACCCGAACCCGAACCCGGTTTTTTGAAAACTACAAACCCGAACCCGAACCCGAACCCGAAAACCTGAGTTTCACAAACCCGAACCCGAACCCGAAAACTCGAGTTTTACAAACCCGAAAACTCTAGTTTCACAAACCCGAACCCGAACCCGAACCCGAACCCGAAAACTCTAGTTTCACAAACCCGAACCCGAACCCGAACCCGAAAACTCCAAAAAGTACTACCCGTGACATCCCTATTATATATATAAATCAATAATTTTAATTTGTTTCAAATGCTTTCAAACCATATTTAACACAATTGTCCATTACATGACAATTGCAATAAGCTTAAACAATGTTTTTGTTGTGCTGAATTAATCTTTGAAAATCAGATGAATGTTTTCCAAAGTTAACAAATACACTGTATTATCTGCACTGTATTAAGAGACTGATTGCAATTCTAGATCAAAGCTTTTAATTGTTTTTTTCAATTTGACAGTGATGGTTTGACTGGTTTCATCACTATCATTATAAAAATCAAAAAAGCGATTTTTTAGACCTTCTTTCCTTAAAAAATACCTAACATTAATAGGAAAAAGTTTTTTATTTCCTTTATTAAAAGCATCTGAACTAATACTAAAATAATTAGCTTCTTTCAATTCAGTAACAACTATTTCCTATTTCCTGGGCTTTAGGTCCTAGAATATTTTCTACGTAGCTTGTGGCTTTAGTGCGATCACATGATAATTTTGTGGCTATTAACGAATCTGGACACAGTTTTGCTAACAATTTGTAACAACAGTCTTGACTGGCATAACCATAGATATCTATGGGCATAACTATGCTATGGGGATGCACAATCCCGTGATAGGTTGCGACAAGTTCCGACAAAATTATTTTGTTTTCATCAGTTGTATTTTTTTTTCAAAAAAAATGACGAAATTGCTTTATTTTCATCCTGTGATGCAACACCTTTTTATGTTTTGTCGATTCGGAATGACTCGTCACTGCTGTTTTACTTTCATATTTAACAGAAAATGACAGGCGGCAAATAGAATAGAACAATAAGCGGTGAACTCGTCAGGTTAAACCGTCTTTCGCTAACCACTCTCACCGAAATTCACATTAACGCTTTAAATTTTTTTGGTGGAGTCAACGAGCTATTATTTTTAGGTGAATTTGTTATTTCGGATTTAGAAAAGCTAGCAGACGCCATGCTTAGCAAATCGACCAATAAGGAAAGCAAAGATAAAACAATTTAGAAAACTAAATAATTTCATGTCACCGTTCTTTGTTATTGGCTTAAAAATTTTATCAATAAATAAGTAATTTTTTTATTTATTTGTATAACATACTTTTATTATTATTTTCCGGGACACAACTAACTAAACCCGGGACACGGGACACCGTATGCCAATTCCGGTTGGCAACCCTAATATATATACACTAGTGGTTGTTTGTTTTATTTACTTTTTTCAAAAGTAAATAAAACAAAATCTTTGCAGTAGCATTTTAATGACAGTGGTTAATAGTGTATGTATTGACTCATTTTTTCACAAAAATATAGTAATAATATTCTATGTATACAATTTAAGTCATTCTAAGCTCATTTTCCAGCAATAATAAAACAGCAATATAAATATAAATAAATAAATATATATATATATATATATATATAATATATATATATATATATATATATATATATATAATATATATATATATATATATATATATATATATATATATATATATATATATATATATATAATATATATATATATATATATATATATATATATATATATAATATATATATATATATATATATATATATATATATATATATATATATATATATATAATATATATATATATATATATATATATATATATATATATATATATATATATATATATATATATATATATATATATATATATATATATATATATATATATATATGCTGTTTTAATATTGCTGGAAAATGAGCTTAGAATGACTTAAATTGTATACATAGAATAATATTACTATATTTTTGTGAAAAAATGAGTCAATTCTTACACCATTCTCCACTGTCATTAAAATGCTACTGCAAAGATTTTATTTTATTTACTTTTGAAAAAACTTTTTTTGAACCATCTAATGATATGAAATGTATTCCTTTAAAAGTTAAAAACAACGTAAAACTGCCATCTCTTATTTTCCATGAAATAATTTCAAGAGGCCAACAAATAGGAATGGTTTTATATCCTAAATATTTAATTCCTTTTTATTATAAATTTGACTGTTATCGTGAATTAATACTTAATGAAGTTTGTATAGCCACTTTTTTTCAGCCTATACAAACCATTGTGAGCAGAGGAAACCTCATCCGTTTTTCATTTACTGGGTGTTTACATCATTTCTATCAAAAAATGATTCAGCAATCAGAAAAGGTTTTTTCACTTTTTCGTAAAAATCCATCTTTGTCTTTGAATTTGCAAGATTTAGAACTATATGTCAGCTGTGATTTTATAACAAGTTATCACAAAAACGACATGAACAAAATGTCTCCATGGTTGTGCCCTAAATTAATTAAACTATCTTTGGATTGTATTTGTTGTAAAAATATTCACGCCAAAGTAGATCTAATTGATTTACTTAAAATTGACTTTCCTTACGAAAATTTGAAAACTTTAGCTGTACATGGTTGCGGCTATGCAAGAAACTCAATAAACAAGTTTCCTCATTTTAGTGGTCTTCAAAAGTTAACTATTACAACGTCTTATGATTCAACATTAGAAGTGGAAGAATTGTTTGATTCAATATCATGTCTTTCTATGCTAACCTGTCTTGATATAAGTGAAAACAGATGCTTTCAAGAAATTAATAACAAGAATCTTCAACTACTGTACAAGATGATAGACAAATTACCTACCTTAGTTTATCTTGATATAAGTAATACAAAAGGTGTGTTTGAAGAATATGTTACGTGGACGCATTTAAGAAGATTTCAGTATTTAGGGCTGCGTTTCGGTGAAAGAAACAGTTTAGAAAATCCTTCAAATATAAACTCCGAGAATGTAAGTAATTTTTGCACAGTTGATGGAATTGTAACTTCACTGAAAACCATTTTTTGGAAAGACGATATGTTTCAAGAATGCCTAAGCCAATTGACAGGTTTGGCAAAAAAAGATCAACACCTTTTAAATATTAGAAACAAACTTCCAATCATAAAGGAATTCCTACACAGAGCACTTTATTATTTCAATCCTCACAACAATATTATTTCTGATATATTTATACAATTGTATTGTCTTTTGTCAAAAAATGGTTTAAAAAAGAGTGAACTAAATTTTTTTTTAAAAGTGCTTTTGAGTAACAGATACCGTAATGTTTGGATTTACGAGATAATCGACGAATGTCTAATTTTTTCAGATAATGAAGCTTTATGGAAAGGGTTGTTATTACAAAGTCAAATATGGATTTCAACTCTTTTGTCACTTGACTATAAAGACATTGAGGGGTATTTTCTTCCTAAAAGATTTATTGTAGATTTACTTTATCATCTAAAAAGAGCATATACAAAATATAACGAGTTAACACAAAATATTATTCCACAAGCTGATGAAATATTAACATTTGTTAAGCTACGCTCAAAATGCAAAATTTTCATAGACAATTTTGTGAAAAAACACGATATTTTAAAACAAGAAATTGAAAATAGGCAATTGAAATTTGCAGCAGTTTGAATCAAGCATCGAGAAATGTTTCATATTTTTAATCTGCATACAAATTATTTTAATGTGATCAATATTTTTGTTTAAGAATAGTTGCAGATTTAGAACTTTTTTATTTTTAAAGTTTCGAAATTTAAAAAAAAATAGTTACATTCCGAAAACAGAAAATAACAGATCTGAAGAAAACAACTTTTTTATTTTGATTTCTTGAAAAAAATTGAAACTAAAAATAAACTTAAACAAAATATATGAAATGACAAATTGTAAAACTTTCAATGGTGACTTGCTGGGTTACTCAGTGTTGCCCGGGATTTCATAGAGGTTTTTTGTTGTTGTTTTTTCATGCTTTTATTAATTTTCACTTGTCCTGATGTCCACGGGATGTGGGATGTCCGCGAGCGTTTTGAAGTTTGGAAGATCGTCTGTCTGTCTGTCTCTCTCTCTCTCTCTCTCTCTCTCTCTCTCTCTCTCTCTCTCTCTCTCTCTCTCTCTCTCTCAAATATATTTGCTCAAAATTGTAGCGCAAATTTTAAAATGATCAAATCACAGATGCCAAAAGCCCAAAATATATTAGTTTGCATGATTACTCGATTCCAACAAAAACTGAATTTTTTGATATATTTATTCAAAGATATAATATCTAAGAGGGTTGCAGCGGTTGCAGTTTGCAAAAAAGATATATTGCTCCAGGTGATGATGCAGTCACAAAACAACGTTGAGTGCATATACTGATAAATTGAAAAACGCCCAGTTTTGGCAGGTTATCACTATTAAATTTAAGCAGTTTATAATTATAAGTGCTTAATTGGTTTGTTTTTGATTAAATGAGACAAATTCAAATGTATATACTAATTAACCAAATATGAAAGTGCCGTAAATTTTAGTCAAAACATAAAATCATTTTTTATATCAACCCTTACTTAGCCATATATTTTGATATTTTTACCTTATAATAAAGGCTACGGGGTGGAGTTCCCATTTTCCTGAAGGGCAACGGGCAAAACTCGGAGCAACTTTTCTGTCAAATGAATCTATTAAAAAGCGCTGATCATGAGGCTTTGAGTGAAATCTAAGAAAAAGCAGTTGCAGAGATGTTATTCAACAGCATATTTCTATAAGTGTTATCAATTATGAAAGTGCAAAAATGTGCACACGAATGTTATTTTTTTTGTTAATATCAATCTTCTCATTAAAGTAGCAGCATTTAAGCTCGTCTGCTTCATTATCGATAGGAGATAGCTTTTTGTTCAAATTCTTTCTCCAACACAGTTTGATTTTCGCGATTTCCACTCGACTGAAACGACAATGATAATCGCAGCTCTCGACCGGGTCAAAGTCACTGCTTTGCTGCCGCTAATTTCAGCACCGTTGTCGATTGTGCTTAAAGTCCTATAAATACCTACACTTTTTGCTCTACGTGTCATCCACTTCTCTTAAGTGGATAGAATTTTTCTCTCCAACAGAACTCATATTATATATAGTTTGTCAGGACGGAGGGTGGTGGGTGGAGCATATCTGCTGACTATGAAAGAAATATTTGAATAACATTTATATTTTTCGCGTCATCGCTTCTGTTAAAAGCTTTTTTGTTTATAGGACTAATAAATATTTATATAACTATTGAATATCAGTTGAATTGAATTAATGAAAATAACAACTCTGCCTTGCATTTGCAAGCCAGTCCCAAGCCTGGAGAAAGGAGGAGGGGAAAGTTAAAAGGATCAAATTATGATCCACGATAGGAAGTACTTAGGTGCTTCCTACATACAGCCATTTTAGTCTTAAAACACCTGGTGTAAAGGACTATAAACTATTATAAAAAAATGAAAATAACGAGATTTAGAGACATTGCCGATATAAAGTTTGGGGTAGTTATGTCTGGGTCTTTTTTCGGAAACCGGCGGGGGTCGCTATGTTTGTGGTATTCTTGTTGAGGCTGATTTGACGGGGTCATAATTTTTGGGGCCGTCTGGACCCTTTTGTTGGGGCTCTTGAGCCGCTCTTGTGTTAGAAACCGTTTTGACCGTCATAAACTAAATCAGTTTTAAATAAAAACCCTTTTAGCTTAACTAAAATAAAAGCGCTTCAATATAATATTTGAAAAAAATTTAACACATCTCTACTCATATGAGTTGAGATTATAATTGTTTACGGCCTCGTATCTAAATCTAAATTTTGCTGCTGTTGTGCCGCTGGCTCGAGTGTACTGCTGCAGTTTCCAAATTTCAAAATGGTGGCTACTCTCGGCCGTATCAGCTTTTCGGTGGCCATGAAAATTATGCTATTTAACTTTGTTTTTTTGCTAGGATTACACGGAGGTATTGGGTTTTCTTCTTCTCAATCAATCAAATTAACTATTGTCTTGAAGCGTTTTTTAATACGATCTCAAACGAGCTCTTCAATAATACATTTGCTATTTTTTTAAACCGTCAGAAAATGTAAATAAAAATTGCAAAATAATAAAGCAGAAGATAAAATATCATTCTATCTATGGCATGGGTAAAGTTTCTCATAAGCGGTACCGGCCTATTTTTTCAATGAAATTTTTGTTACATTAGAAAACTAATGTTATACCAGATAACCAGATTGATTTAATTATTAAATTTTAATAAAAATTAGTTATTAATTAGAATTAGAGACTTTTAAAAACGGTAAATAGTACCCTTCAAAGCACTATTTACAATGTATGTGTGAAGTTAGCAATATTGCTGGCCGTGCAAATTAAAAAAAAATTGTATGCACTGGGGCTGTGCTATACATCGTTGGATGGGGTTTAAAAAATGGAATATAATGGTATAACTCGTTTTTATTCGGTTCAACAAACGAAAAGGTTATTAGCTGAAAACGTCGATTTTTCGACGAAAATTGCATTAAATAAGCCTTAGCTCTTTAAGAAATTAAAACTTTTTTAACTGCTGCACTGGGAGTATCTGAGACGCTTGTTTTTCGATAATTCAATTTTAAATCTAACGATATAACTTTTGCTTCTATAACTTAATAAATAAAAAAGTTATCGAATAAAAGGTCGGACCGTATAGCAATTTCTCTTAGCCAAAAGAAACATAAACAAACAATGGGGAGCATACGATTGGACAAGCCGCAGTGAGCCAGACTCTGCTTTTTATTCCTCACTGGTTGTTAAGTGCGTACCGGTTTCAGACTTGGGCGATTTAGGATCAGCAAAAATTATGATTTCGGAAGTTTATGAGAGTGCCTGGTCTGCGCTTCTGATTCAAACTTCAATCTATTTTAATATTTAATCTCACACTCACTAAACAAAAATGAATGTCAGCTTCAGTCAATTCTTTGTTATGAATATTTACTTGGATTAATCTGCTGATTGTCCAGATTTCAGTCTTGTGCGCACAGCTTCTGTTTCTGATCAATTCAGTTATGCTTTATTAATTGAGCAGTCATGTGCTAGTGCTTCATGTGCTACAGCTTCATGTGCTACAGCTTCATGTGCTACAGCTTCATGTGCTACAGCTTCATGTGCTACAGCTTCATGTGCTACAGCTTCATGTGCTACAGCTTCATGTGCTACAGCTTCATGTGCTACAGCTTCATGTGCTACAGCTTCATGTGCTACAGCTTCATGTGCTACAGCTTCATGTGCTACAGCTTCATGTGCTACAGCTTCATGTGCTACAGCTTCATGTGCTACAGCTTCATGTGCTACAGCTTCATGTGCTACAGCTTCATGTGCTACAGCTTCATGTGCTACAGCTTCATGTGCTACAGCTTCATGTGCTACAGCTTCATGTGCTACAGCTTCATGTGCTACAGCTTCATGTGCTACAGCTTCATGTGCTACAGCTTCATGTGCTACAGCTTCATGTGCTACAGCTTCATGTGCTACAGCTTCATGTGCTACAGTTTCATGTGCTACAGCTTCATGTGCTACAGCTTCATGTGCTACAGCTTCATGTGCTACAGCTTCATGTGCTACAGCTTCATGTGCTACAGCTTCATGTGCTACAGCTTCATGTGCTACAGCTTCATGTGCTACAGCTTCATGTGCTACAGCTTCATGTGCTACAGCTTCATGTGCTACAGCTTCATGTGCTACAGCTTCATGTGCTACAGCTTCATGTGCTACAGCTTCATGTGCTACAGCTTCATGTGCTACAGTTTCATGTGCTACAGCTTCATGTGCTACAGCTTCATGTGCTACAGCTTCATGTGCTACAGCTTCATGTGCTACAGCTTCATGTGCTACAGCTTCATGTGCTACAGCTTCATGTGCTACAGCTTCATGTCTATTGCTTAAGCATCTTTGTTCAGTTGAATGATACTTCAAGCATTTCTTGAATTTCAATTTCAAAGTTTTGAAAGGACTTCTAATTTCTTATTGTTGTAGGCATGACAGAATTGAAACCTAATTTTTGTATTAACTATTGGCAAGTTAAATAGAAAATAGAGAAAAAATAAGACTCGAAAACCAAGTTTTCGATTTGTTCTAATACATCTGTTTCTAATTATTATAATTAATAATGTTGAAAATAAAATAATCTATATCACCTAATCCTTGCACGGAATTGTGGTGTTCTAAAAATATCTAGTTTTGAATAATATTTGCCCTTTTAAGATGCGGTACAGTCCCAATATGCAAAAACTCACTTGTATCAAAGTTCATTAACACCTTCCGTTGCACACAACAACCTCAATACAAAATAGACTCCCCAGAGCTCCAATACTGCCAGTTTGTTTTTAAATTATGTTAA
Organism: Erpobdella octoculata; assembly: GCA_963978895.1. Classification (NCBI taxonomy): domain Eukaryota; kingdom Metazoa; phylum Annelida; class Clitellata; order Hirudinida; family Erpobdellidae; genus Erpobdella; species Erpobdella octoculata. Next base: position 2,777,054 of record OZ022245.1, on the reverse strand, counting down.
TCCGCAACATTTGCTGGTTAGCTTTTCATTTATCTATTTATTATTATTGTTTTCATTTTATTCAGTTGTAGAAGGTGTGAAACTGGACAAACTGAACGCCCAGGTGACCTTGCAGTGCGTCGACCCCGATCCCGAAAAGTGGTTCTCTCCGTTCGGCGAGCTGATCGTAAGCGACAACAAGAAATACGTAATCGAGAAGGACAACCTGACCATTCATAGAGTCGGTCGGTTTCTTTACGGCTGGCCGGTCGGAATTATTTATTTGATTGTTTAGCAATTAATCGAATGGTACTCGAGCATGGTTTTGTCACGTGAGATTTCTTTATTGAGTACGATTTTAATGAGTCATGTGTGATTAATTTATTCACAAGTTTGGATTTCTGTTTGAATAAATTATGCTAATTAATTCTGATTTTTATTGAAATGTCGTTTAAAAAAAAATATTTCCTAGTAAATTTATGCAAATGTATAATATAATTGGTTATTCAGTATCTCAGGCTTTTGAAGTGAGGAGAGGAATCACTTGACATCAGTTTTTTATTTATCTGTTATACGTCTGTTGTTTTGTTGGTCGGGTGTTTATGTGGTTGTTTTGTAGGTCTGATGTTTATGTGGTTGTTTTGTTGGTCGGGTGTTTATATGGTTGTTTAGTAGGTCTGATGTTTATGTGGTTGTTTAGTAGGTCTGATGTTTATGTGGTTGTTTAGTAGGTCTGATGTTTATGTGGTTGTTTAGTAGGTCTGATGTGTTATGTAGTTGTTTAGTAGGTCTGATGTGTTTATGTGGTTTTTTTTCTGCAGGTGAAAATGATCTCGGGAAATATTTTTGTGAAGTCGGCGGCAAGAACGAAACAGTCGAAGTGCATTGTTGGTTTTTTTTTCTGCATTGTTGGTTTTTTTTTGCTTTATTCAATTTAAGCAATTTACAATCCATCTATAAATTGGAAGTTCAATGTTCTTATATGTGTGAGGGAACGTGTTAGGTAACCTGGACTACAATATTTAATGTGTCGAGGCATGAACTACGATATTTTTATGCGATGAAGCATAGACTATTATATTTTTATGCAATGAAGCATAGACTATGATATTTTTATGCGATGGGGCATAGACTATTATAATTTTATGCAATGAAGCATAGACTATTATATTTTTATGCAATGAAGCATAGACTATGATATTTTTATGCGATGGGGCATATACTACGATATTTTTATGCGACGAAACATAATTCTAAAGCATCTCGTTTAATTCCATTCAGGTCCAGCCATGATCAAGCCTCTGGAGAAGTCTGTGAACGTCGTCCAAGGAGAGGAGATCAAGGTCCACTGTCATGCCATCGGATACCCTGCCCCGGAGTACACCTGGTATAGGATCGAAGATGATGTCAACGTCAACATAACATTCGGACCTGAGCTGTACATAAACGAGTCGAAGAAAGAACATTACGGAGTGTACATGTGCATGGCCGTTAACGAGCATGGAAACTCGTCGTCAATCACAAAGATCAGAGTCAAGGGTAAGTTTTTCTTTTTTTACTGAATTTTCTGCTTTTTAACGTGTGCCTCTTGCGTGACGTGACGTTCTCTTTAGTGCGTTTGATGTGTCGTATGACCAACCTACACTTTTGAAGAAATGAATTTCATGGATTGCTACCTGAGAAATCTTAAGGGTTGAGTGGTGATCGGAAGAGAAGAATGCTTATAAAGATTGCCTGCATCTTTTAAGATAAATACTAGTCTCATTTTGTTGTTTTTGTTCCTGCAAGTGTTTATTGACTGAAAACAAATTGTGACTCATTTAAAAATAGGGTGAATTTTATCTCTTTTGTGTCGAAGTGTGACTATTTGGTATCCAAGTGTGACTATTTGGTATCCAAATGTGACTATTTGATATTAAAGTGTGACCGTTTGATTATCTCATTTTAAAATAGTGTGAATTTGATCTCTTCTGTGTCACTACTTTGTTTTCCTGGATTTTTAAAAAAATTATTTTCCAACAGACAAACTTGCTCCTCTGTGGCCATTCATCGGGATCGTGATCGAGGTTATCATCCTCGTGGTCATTATCATAATTTATGAGAAAAGGAAGTCAAAGCAAGATGCAGATGACATCGGCAAAGACCCCACGTGAGTTCTTATTTTACATGCTGGAGGGCACCTTCGATAAGCAGCTTTTTTACGAGTTGAAACCCCCCCTCCTAAATTTTCGTGGGGATGATGCGCAAAATGCTAGTTATCGCATAAAAATATTAGAAAAAAATTATTTAAATTGATCAGCTAAAGAGAAATTGTTGATTTTCTTTCAAAACAACCGTCACTTGAACTTTTTTTTTCATATTTTAATTACTCAATAAATCATGATCTATGATGACAATTCATGTGTGCATGTAAAATTTATATGCATCGTATGCGTGACATGATAATGATAACTTTAGCTTCACAATAAAAATCTATTTTATTTTTCATGACTTTATAAAATCATCAAGGAACTACTTCTTATTTCCAGATTAAAAGCAGCTGACAACAACTCCTCAAATGTCAGGCAAAGGAAGTGAGGTTTTGGGGGGACGCAGCGACATCGCACTGCGTGGCAAACAGTCGATTTTGACGTGTTCACATACCTTTCCGTTTATTTATTCATTCAATTTTTCAATAGTCTGCTTTCTTATATTACAGCTAAATATATATTTATGTTTATTAATAATTCTCTCAATTTGCGCCCGTGCCCGAGATTTTAATTTGTAAAGTACAACCGATTAAAAATTTTTTACCTCTCCTTGGTTAATGCCTTGCTATGGCTTTTCCCGCTGTTTCTATCTAACTTTCAAGTTGCTGTTTTGTTTGAAAATGATTTTGAATTTTATTTTAGAGTCAAATATGGAATATTGGTTCTGCATTTGTATATTTAATAAATTATTATTATTATTAGCTATCTAATGCATAGACTTGAGGTTTTGCTGGCTTTTTTATTTGTAGTTTTCCTTGTGTTGTTCACACTCGCGTGGTTTTGCAGTTTTATCTTTCTTTTTCGTGACTATTACACGTGCACGCGCATAAACTAGGTTGGAATTATCTGGAACGTTTTCTTTTTCGTTGACCGTTAGTGCAAATATTAAAAGCGGCTTCAAGAGCTGCTTGAGAAATAAATATGTGTGTGTCGATAAGTTGGGTGTCTCTTAAATAAAACGATCTCTAGGAAATTATAAGGCAAGAAAGCAATGTTAGGATTAAGAACATCAGTGCCAGACAGAAATGCAAAGTGTTTATTATGCTTTTTCTTCAGATTTTAAGGTGAAATAATATAATTGAAAGAAAAAAAATTGATAAATAAATTTAATCCAATAAATAGGTAAGGTAAATTAATTAACAAATAATGTGACTCAAGTGAGAAAATCATTAAATGACCACAGTATGAAATTGAGATATGTAGAACATTAAACTGTTCGATGACAGGTTATCAGGTAGTCGAGTAAGTGAAAGAGAAAAATCTTCTTTTTTTCGGCGTGTCAGGTCCCGGTTGTGTCGTTGGACACGAGGTCTTTAATCTCGAGTTTTGCTATCCAGTCGAATGCCATGAGAACAGATGCCAGACAATAGCCACTCTCTCCCAGAAGTAAACTTGTTGTTAACAAAAGAAACTTATTAGGGATATATTAGTATACCACTTGAAAATACAAGTGACGTAGCCTCAGAAGCGTGTCTAACAGAGATTACGTACTGATACTACCCGTTTTATAATTTTATGTATTCTTATACTGCGAGTTTATGTCGTATTTCAAACAGGTGATTACAAATGTGATTACATTGCACACCTGATAAAAAATACTTGGCAGGTGGTGAAACATGAAATCACAAACTAACTTTTCATCAGTTAGATCCATGAGGAGAAGAAATTCACTGTAGAGGGAAGAAAGCTTCGTTTTAATGAGGCAGTACGATAGAATGGGAAGCAGTTCATCTGCTCCTCTGTAGGCCACAAAGTTATTAATTAATTTATTTTGAATTTATAAATAAATTTTATTTTAAAATAAATTCAGAGATAGTTATAAAACAACTACACAGACATAACAATGAGCTAATATCAGAGAAGTTGCTAGTATTTATGGTGCAAGTACGAGTACCATGGTAACGAGTACTTGGAAAACGTACTCGAGTACTACATCTCTGCTACTCAGTGGTGAGTGGAAAACGACTACCAAGGCTTCGAGTATGTGTACTTAAAAAACGTACTTGAGTACCAAGTACTACATCTCTGGCTAATATAGGTACGATTTTCAGTCAAGGAGGGAGGTTGCAGCTTTGAAGAATATTTTTTAAATCTAATACCAGGAGAAGAAGGTTGCAGAAGCAGTGGTTGAAATATCCATTAAAGAAACTTGCTCACTCTGAGAGCTTAAGCCATGTGCCTGGATGTGCCCCAACTCTATATTCTATGCATGGTTATGTCACAGCCCTATGATTTGGATATCACACTGACTGAAATGCTTGCACCATACGAGCACCACAAAACAAAAGTTGCAACAATAGAAAAGCATTTTAGGTTCAGCATTTAATTTCTAAGTTGGCTACTTGAAAACAAAATAATGACAAAAAATGGGACTCATCCGATCTTACATTTCTGGAATGGACAAATTGTGAGAGACACTGTAGTCCTTAACACTTTGGCATATGAGCTGGAATGCTTCTGCTGTCGATATATAATAAATACTAATAAATAAATTACCAGAATTGTTTTATTAAATTATTAAATAAATTTGTATACAATTATGAAAGAATTACCACTGTTTTTCTATTAAATATATTTTTAAGAATATTGTAAACAATTACAGTTAAACACATTCATATTAGTTTAGCAAGAAACTTTACAAAAAACAAAATATTTTTAAATTTAAAAAAAAAATGGAATTTAATTTTTATGTACACAAAAACTTCAACTTGACTGTTATAGGAGGTTGTTGAGGTACAGATCTCAAGGAATCGATTGCCAGTCTATAAGGGTTCTCTTCAAGGTCAAGCAATAATCTCTTCTGAACCCCCATGTGAGAGGGGGAGAAACTCATCTTAGAGCACACCTCCATCACAGAGTCGAGTTTGCTTTCATTTTCGGCCGTGGCACACCTTCAAATAATTCGAATTGGTTAGTACTCGTTGATTAAATTTATTTAATTTAAACAGTAAAATACGATAAAAATAAAACAGCCAACTATTCAAATTTTGAATAAATTTCTACGAGCTTTATCGAAACTCCTTAAAGATTTCTAGGTCATCAAACAAAGTTCAAAACTAATTGATTCAATAAGTCAAAGCACATGGATAGATGTAACCCCCTTCTCAAAATCACCAAACATTCATTTTTTTTATCGACCCAACTCAAAGTTTCAGACTCAAACCGAATCGTATACAGCTGTGCGGTGAAACATTCAGATTTAAAAATTGGGCGGCACAGAGAAAACTGCACGATCACATGATCGCATCCTGTAAGCCAGCTGTATCTGTGACCTTCAGCTATAGGACAGTTCTTCAATGCCACGACCTTCACCTTAAATAATTCAATCAATACAGCTAAACCGCTCACCTGAACGACTCTATGAGAAAACTCCAGGGAGGATGGTAAAAGTGCGGTTCCAGACAGCTGGTCAGAGTGGACCGACCGGTGGAGTTATCCAGTTTGTCGTAGGCGACCACGAACATTGCGCAGACATTTTCGAATGAAGTCTTGGCATTCGAGACCACCTCGTCTTTAATATTCTCTAATTACAATAAAATGAAATAAATACGATGATGATATAATTTATACAAATAAAAACTAAAAATCTTGTAGAAATATTCTTACCGACGAACTTAGAATCTCTTTCAATTTTAGGTTTTTCGTTCATTTTGTCTAAACCTTCCTTTGTCTTAAAGCAAACAGCGAATTGCTGTCTTCTCAAGAACTCGGTCAGAGGATGGTTGTTGGTGCTTAGAATCTTTGCAATGAAATCCTGTACAAAACTGCTACTGGAAAAGCATTGATTCTGGCTGTCTCTCAAGTTACTGAACTCAACCTAGCGTGGTCGTTCAAAATTATTAATTTTCTGACTTCGGAAAAACGCATCGTATCAACCAATCAGCTGAAGAAGTTTGTAAATTCCAATTATTACCTAATTATTAATTAAAGTTATTAATTTTATAAAAAAAAATTTGACTGAAAAAACACTCACGTTGTTTGCTTCGTATTGAAGAACTTGATGGAAGATCTCCCTCCTGACTATCTCATCCTTGTAAATTGAACTTTGACTCTTAAACTTTCTTCAGCATGTGAACAAAAAAAAAGTTGACAAACATATAAATGAAGCGATATATAATTAAATAAATAAATATATCATTAAATAAACAAGGAAATAAATAAATATATAACTAAAATAACAAATAAATAAATATACAATAAAATAAACAAATAAAGACATAAATATATAATTAAATAAACAAATAAATAAAGTATTTTCTTAAAAAACACATACAACAAGCATTTAATTTCTCATATTACTCTGACAGAATTTTGTAGATAATATCAAGTAAATATTATTCCATCTGATAAAAATTCAAAATTTTCAAACTCCACGGATGTACCCCGTATTGGTTATGCCCAACTACGAATTTTGAAACAAATTTTAAAGAAATTCAAAAAATTTGTTTAAGAAAGTTTGCTTAATTATGCCGTTTTGAAAGATTTTAGAAGAAAAATAAAATATAATTCACCTTTCTACTTCTTCAAAAATTCTTTTCTTTCTTTCTTCCTTCTTTCTCTCCATCTTTAAACTAAAGTTAAGTCTAAAACCGAATCAACAAAAGGTTTGTCGCGGCAATAAATATTCAAATTCAAGGATACAGCTTCTTGATGCTTTACAGCAATGGCCATGTTTTCAGCCATTTTTCTTTGTAAAGATAAATTCTGAAAAAAAAAAACATTATATAAATATATATATTTAATATATGCAAATAAATATATGCATGTATCAAATTTAAACAACTCTACTGGCTATTAACGAAATTTTGAATGCTTGAGAACCATGGTATGAGAACCAGTGTATGGTTTGTCAACTTTTCAGAAAAAATCTGCAAATCAACAGGCGTTTTGAGGCCCAAACACAATGGTTAATGACGAGTGTCGCAGCTAGTGTATTAAAATAAAAATGATAAAAAAAAATAAATCAAGGACAAAAACTTGCCAAGGTTAAAGATTGATCTTTATTGGAAGAAGCGTAACTTTTTATTGCCACCTGGCGAACGACAAGCAGCTGACTGTTCTGCTGATGTGCAACTTCCACTGGGGTGATGGAACTAGAAATAAAAATAATGGTCATTTTTTATGTTTTGTAAATTTTACCAAATACACTGCAAAATGGTTTAAAACATATCCTACCTGCTTTTCATAACTTTGTTGCTGTTGCCGTTAGCTGGTTAAATTTGAAAATTATTAAGCAGCTTACAATGAATATATTTATTAAAAAATTAACGAAGCAAAAATAAACCATCACGAGGGCGAATGTTCTCCATAATGTCTTTGAGTCTCTCACTGCACATCACACACAATGAAACGTATTGTCTAATAGTCTCTGATGCCTGAAAGTCTGTTGAGTAAGAAAATCATGACTGAGAATCTACGTTATAACTATTATCAAGGCAGTAGGCGCCGGTAGCCGGGGCAATAAGCGGTAAATTGCTACTGAGCCGGCGGTTTTGCCAAAACAATGGATTCTTCGATCAATTGATAAAGATCTACATATTTTCTAAAAGGTTAAGGGTAGGGATAGGGTTTAATTTTAGGTAGACATACGGCGCGACTGCCAGCTCAGTAGCAATTTTACCGATTATTTCCACAACTAACCGCCGGGGCAATAGCAGCGACCGAGAATCTACTAGAACTATGATGTACAAAGAATTTAAATAAATTGAATGTTTAATATTATACTTTCATATTTTACATAGCATCACTAACTTATTATAACTAATGTAATTATTTATTTTTAAGTTGAAAAAATCTTACTCAGTCCATGTTGTTCAATAATTACTTGATTAGCAAGAGACTTCAGGCAGTGAGCATACCTTCTGAATGCTTCCTGTAAAGTTTTTTTGCATATCAAAATTTACATCTGCAAAATTGGCAGAGGCAGAATTTATTATTTATTATTATTATTTATTATCTCGCCAACCTGGAACTGCCCATTTCTGTCAAAATTTTGGGCTTCTAAAACCTCATTTAGCAAGGCTTTAGATGGACCATCTTTTGATGTCGACATTTTGAAATTAAACGTATTTCGTGGCACTACTATAACAATAGTTACTAAATTTTAAATGTCAACAAAAAGTGAAACAAATATTATAAGGCAACACTACTTTGTTTACATTTAAGAGATGGGTAAAATGCATAGTGTATAATGCCAAAATAGTTAAATCAGAACAGGGTGTTGAAAACAATCATTATAATATTAGTATAATCAATCTTACAACATTTTGAATACATGACTGACATAGTACACATGTACACATACGCACATATACATATAGACGTGTGTGAAGTTAGCCTCGAGGCTGGCAATGCTAATTAAAAAAAAAAAATTGCTTGCACTGGGGCTATGCTATACATTGTTGGATGGGGTATAAAAATAGCATAGCCCCAGTGCAAGCATTTTTTTTTTTTTAATTAGCATTGCCAGCCTCGAGGCTAACTTCACACGCATTACATATAGCCCATTGGTACAATTTTCTATCAATTTCACTTCCACTCAAGCATAGGTATATGTTCATCATACTTTTAATATATACATTTATTATCAGAATGTTTAGTTTTATGGAATGAAAACGCTTTATGTAATGAACTTTATAATAGCTTAACTGGCTAAGGTTAACTGCCGTGTGTAGACCAAAAAGTATTGTATTCGACATTGAACATAAAAGGGACCCCGCGGTTGTTAAAGTTAAGTGTCTATCTTTCTTCAGTTGATGCAGTTGCTGATTTCTTAATTGAACTATAGTTATTTAATGCATAAAGTGATATAATTGCTTTCTAATTTAAAAAGAAATGATAGAACTGCAATGACTGCGGACTGCGGCAGAAAACACTATAAAGACTTGAGCAGAAGAACATCGTTATTTGTGCTTTATCACTAAATGGAGAATTGGCGTAGCCGTTTTTTAGATCAACATATTTTTTAATTAAATGCTTATATAAAAACTTTAATGATAAAAAGCAGGTCAATTCAAATAACGTTCAAATAAAAACTGTAATTATTGAATTAATAATAAAACATTCTATTAATGTAAATTTTAATGTTATTTCTAGTATTCTAGAAATAGAAAGTGCTATAAAGTCCTCTTTACCAAACTGAAGAGGTGAACTTGGTGTCAGAGTAGTTAAGCGATTTGCTTTGTGCGATGTTTGCGATATTTGCGTTCGCGATTTTAAAGCGTTTTAGTTCAGTTCAGTATTTTTATCGAAATTGATCTCAATTTTTGAGTTGCAAGCTTTTAGGATATTTTCTATGATTTATTTATTCATTGTCATTGAGATTGAGCCTGTATTTTTTTAAAGAACACAAGAGAAATTAGAAAAATTAAAATACACTGCTACGACTACGACTACATTTACAATTTTACATACAGTCTACAATCTACATACATACAGAATAAAGTACAGTAAACACATGGATGTAGAAATTGAAAAAAGTGAGCAGTTTGTTGGTCTGGTTGATCCAACAATGCCAGAAGAAGTGCATGATGATGTTAAAAAAGAAAATGTCTTTCTTAAAATGGACTGGGATCTGGTAATTCTAGAATTTTTACATGCAAATTATTATATTATTATACAACATGAATTACACTATGACTTCAAGCTATCAATCAAAAATTCATATGATCTTATTTTACTAACATGACTTCTTAATTTTTATTCTTATTTGATCAAATTCCCAGCACTTCTTGGAAACTGTGGCGACGACTACCAAATGCACAGCTGAATCGGGTCCCAAAGTCAATGCAGTTTTTAGATGGCATGACAAAGGAGATGAGGTCTATCTTGCTGGCAGCTACGATAACTGGTCAACAAAGTTACGTTTAGTTAAAAGGTTTGTCAATTTTTTTTTACACAAATGTAATGTGGTCAATGTTTGTTACACAAATGTAATGTTGTCAATCTTTGTTACACTTTACATGAATGTGATGTTGTCCTAGCTAAAAGTTAATGAGTATAAACAAATTTTATTTTGGTGGGTGTTGTTTGTTGATGTGAAAATCATGTTATTAAGTCTTGTAGAAATAAATCATTTATCGAGATGTATGTGTGGTTAAGTTTGACTTGGAAAACAGTTGTTTAGTTTCTTACAGATATTTTTTTATGGGGGCAAAGTGTAGTTGTTGTTTTCATATCAAATGATCAGCAATTTTAATATTTTTATCGCAGCGGTTCTGAGTTTTTCACGATTAAAGAGTTGCCTCAAGGAACTCATGAATATAGATATTTAGTAGACGGAGAATGGACCGTGCATCACAACGAAGTGAGGATTGAATCAAAATTTGTTTTATAATTAATAAGTTAATTTCAATCATTTATTTTTACTATGTTTTTTATGTATTTAAATTCAAATCGTATAATTACTGGTACATCGAGTATCGGAAGGCATTATTTTTTGGCAAATTGCATAAAACCAGAGATTATTTGTCGAAAATGATGGATTTTATAGAAATAAACTTTTATAAATATTGTTGCTTTGAGTTTGCAGCATCACATAGCGAGTTAGGCGAAGTTATAACGTACATACAGAAATTGCAAATTATGTATATAGATAAACAACCATTTAAAATAATCAGCATTTTAGCAAGAACAATAGTTGAAGATAAACTAAAACAATTCATTATAATTCACGAAGCTTCAAGTCATAGAAGACTACGAGCATGTTAATTACTTATTAGTGGTGCAAATGTAAGTAGCAAGTATGTTTAATTAGGATGATAGGATAGGTCTTTCTTTATTAACTTTCACATGGTTCTAATTGTCTTGCATCTGGTTGCAAGTTGGATCGTAATATGATCAGAATCATATTAAGTCTTTTTAAATTTAGAGTGGTCGTGTTTATTTATAGGAGCTGTGATTTTTCCCTTTTAATACATCACACGTGAGCTATGCATGCACGCACGTAAGAATTTATCGAGGCACTGTATCCTGCTCTCTCTATTTAACAGTAACCTTTTATTAAGCGCTTCTCCGGTAAAACGGTATATGCAAACTCCGTCTAAACTCCACCCACTTACTATTATTAGCCGAAATTAAAATCGGCAGTCACATTGCAGACTTCTCCCTAACCCCCTTTGGTGGGGAATTAGAGGCATATCTATGTAAAATGATTGTTATTGTAAGACCAGGAATTATACGGTTTTATCAGCTTCTCCACACCGTTACAAATGGTCGTAACACCGTTACAGGATTCGAACTTCCGCCTCCAAGTCCATCACTCAATTGACTCGGCCAATCTAAACAAAATACTAATAACCCGTTGTGTTTGCTCTATGTTGTGATGTATTTTATTGACTTGAGTTTTTATTGAAAAATCAGGTAATTGTTATTTTAAAATTTATTTGTATTATTTTTTTATTCAGCCAATCATCGACGGTTCTCTCGGATGTCAGTGTAATGTCGTGACGGTAACCAGATCTGACTGTGATGTTTTCGCTGCCCTGACGATTGATGACTATAGATCTTCAGGTGTGCTTCATTTATAGTTTAAACATTTAATTATTGCCCACTAATTGCTTCACTTAGGTGTTTTTTTATTTTTAGATATTTTTTGTACAAAATAATTTTATTTTCCTATTGATAAGCTTTATTTTGTGAATTTTTAAGTTTACGATACCATGTATGACTCTCTAAAAATAATTTTTTAAAAGATATATATATGATCCTCTAAAAGTATTTTTTCTGTTTAAAAATTGTTGTTTCTGAAATCTGTCAACTCTAATAATTAAAAAGCTGATAAAAGTATGACGGAGACCCGAACAGCCTCCCGTCTACAACAAATTTCATTTGCGATTGATGCTCCAGGCAGTTTTCAATTTCTCAGAATCGACATCGTTTTGATCTTTTCTAATCAATAGCAGTTTCTTCTAGATGGAAATATCTGAAATATAGCCCCGCACGATTGCACCGTCTTATTATCAGATTATCAAAACGGGTTGAATTCAGGCCAGGCTAATTCGAGACATTTGTGCTTGTAGTTTACGTTATTTAAAAATCATAGTCTAATTTATTTCTATTAGATTGTCGTAAGTGAGTACGTTGTATAAATTTATGTTTTTTAAATAATTTAAAATATAAATATTTTTTTCTAATTTTTCAATTTTTAAAATTATATAAATCATATATAATTATATGTTTAGAAACCGTAAGCTGAAGTCAGAACGGACTGGGTCGGGACTTTAGTGCCTGTTTTTTACGTTGTTTAAAATATGTTTTAGCATCTTTTTTTATTGATTTGTGTGAGTGAGTATGTTGTTTATATATATATATATATATATATATATATACACACCAGATATTAGGTTTAAATATAAATATTTTTATACAAATTTGTTTTCCTGGATGATAATCAAAAAGTATTTTTCTATTAGGCCTATAAACATTAAACAACTTATTGGAAGTAAAAAAAACTGTGAATAAGTTTATTAGGTCATAGTAAGGAAATAAATTGTAAAATAATTTATGCTGGGTCAGGTACTTTTTTTCTTTCGAAATGGGATGGGCCAGGCCTAGAAAAATTGGCCCATTCAGGGCTCTAGCTTAGAAAATCAAAATATAAGCACGGTGCTTTTTATGCTAATTAAATTAGATGTGATTATTTAGGTGTTATTCCAATTTGCCACAACTCTGGATGGACACAGGAGCTGCCACCGAAAGGATCCGGCTACACATTCCAGAGATCCGGTCCGCCGTTAATTCCTCCCCACCTCACAAAAACCATCTTAAACGAAGAGACTCCGCTACAGGTGACTATTTCAAAACTTTATGTCAACCTGTTACAGTTAAACCTGCGTGTCACAGTGACAATAGTGAAAGGACCATAGGATCTTATTTGTTAGAGAGAGAAGGTTTTTTTAAGAGAAATCTTTTGTGGGAAGTGTTAGATCGTTGATGAAATCAATGCATTAGCTAGTAGTTGGATTGGACATTAAGTATGTAAAGTAGTTCTACAAGCCAGCCGGATGAATAGGTTGGCGGGCTGCTAAGCCCGATTAACTGTTATTTATTGTTGTTGTGAAAGCAATTGTCATAAAAGTGATTCCTGTTTCTTGTGCATGGTTCTGCAAGTCTTATGTTTTTACTGAACTTACTGTTAGTATAGAGCCAATCTCAATAACTGACCTGTTTTTAAATTTTTTGGAAATTTGGTGGGTTTATTTGTAGCTGCAGATTTTACATTTTATTAAATTTTCAGATCGACTGGACAACATTTGAGTGAATTATAAAATAAAATCAATTAAAACTTTAAAAAAATTTTAAATTACAAATTTTATGTAGAGAAACGAACATTGAATTTTTATTTTATTTTAAAAAAAACGACAAATTTAAAATTTTTGATAAAAAATTTGCTTATTCCATATTGGTTCAAAAGTTTCTTAAATTTTCAATCCTCACATATTAAGTATTTAAATGATTGTGTTCAATGTTTTCATATTTTATAGAATTACTATCATCAAAAAATATTTTGCAAAACATTTTTAGTCGCCGAATTTGAAGGGTTTCTTAAAAATGAAGTTTTTTTTTACAGTTTTCTTGTTTATAATTTTATTGTTTCACAGTGATATTCTCATTATGATTTGCTATTTTCTTTGTTATCAAAACATTTTGTTACATGCAGAACCAACGCTGATATTTTATAACTCTTGCAGAGGCGCTGGTGGCAGAGCGGTAGAGCGCTCGCCTGTTGATCGTTAGGTCGGCAGTTCAAGCCTCACCTGCGTCACCAGCGTAACTCCCTTAGGCAAGGAGTTCACTCGCATTGCTTTCTCATGTCTATGAAAATAGCGTGTTCTTCGAAGTTTCCGATCCAAAGGAACCTTCGTAAGCGCCTCTGACTTATCTGGCGCTATATAAATTCATCATTATTATTATTTATTATTATAGTTTGGTTGTGTTGACTGTATTAGTCTGGCTAGCCACCAAAATACCTTAAATAATTAATTGCTACAGGTATTTTCTTTCTTTTCTTAGTGTGATCCGACAATCCTTATGCAACCAGCTCATGTGGTTTTAAATCACCTCTACACGCTATCGATAAAGGTAAACAGATTTGGCTCATATACTTGAGTTTGATTTTTTTATTTATTTAGAAACCTTTTTTTCTATTATGCAGGATGGGGTCCTAGTCTTAGGAACGACATACAGGTATAGGAAAAAGTATATCACTGCCGTTCTGTACAAGCCAATTTGATGAGACTGATCTCTAGCTCTACAAAGCCAAATTTACACCCTACAGTATTTTGATGATCCAAAGCCTTAATGACTCGTTTGAAAACTACGTTTAATGTTTTTAGTGAATTGAGAAGAAGATATAAGTTTATTATATTATTCAGAAATTTTAAAGTCTTCAACAACAAAATCTTGCAGACATTTAGTCAGAAGCGTCATTTCAGCAAAACCATGGGGGAGGGGCGAAATGTTGAGAAGGCCAACATGTTCCAATACTTATTCCTCCTTATGCTAAACCTGGATGACTGGAAAGGGTCAGTCATAGCCGTTTTTCCAAAACAACCTTTTTCTCAAAATAGCTGATGACTAAGGGTGGTTGAAGGTAGGTGCAGTTCCAAAACCTTATACACTTTCCTCTCAAAATAGCTCCATGGGAAGGAAAAAGTGGTAACTATATTTTCCAAAAAAATTTCTCAAGACTGCTGAGCTTTTTTCCCTAAAAGAGGTAATGCTGGGGGTTATATACCATGGGCGCCTGCAGGAATTTTTGCAGGGGGGCAAGCTTCTTATTTGTTCTCTCTTCACCTCTCATATTCTCTTTCCTGTTAATCATTTTTTCTTCTCAAAATTGTGATGTAAAATAAAATAAAGTTAACTGAAAATTGTACTCTATATAAATGTATAACATTAGGGCACTACTTCGTATTGATAATACCACAGCAGCGCCGGGAACTGCCCGTGCATATGGGATCACAGTGTTACCTGCCACCCGCGCGTGTCTCCGAAATCGGAAAGTGCCGAACCCTATTACATCCCAGTCGTAAAACTGGTACTCATTCATCGACCGGTGAAGGATGAAAGGCTGAGTTACTCATTAAAAAAAGTCAACAATTTACTTGGGGCTCAATTGAGTTTTACATTTTGTAATAATGTTTTAAACATTTTAAAAAAGTGTAAACAGATTATAAGCAAAGTTCCATTTGTTTTGCAAAATCGCCGTCAATTGATAGTCGTCGGCGCCCTTCGGTGAAAGTGGATTAGCGCACCGCCGCCAACTGAAACAGACCAGCGCGCCGCCGACATAAGATCGCCACACAGCTCATAAGATCATCTATGGGATGTGTTCGTCTTTTAAAACTTTTGCAAGCTCAGTACACATGGCGAGAACATCTTTGGCATCTCCTGACCTTATTTTTTTGTGCATTTCATGCAACACCAAATTTTTTTGGTAACATCATCAAAATACCTCAATTGCTTGAAAACAATCTGCCACTTCTTACCATTACTATTGGCAAGATAAGCTATGTTGTCAGCAAATGGATGAGGCTGAACAGTAAAATGGCATATAACGTCATACAATAAGCTACAAAGTTATTTGCATTTACTTTTCAGAAAGAAATTATTAAAAAGTATATGGGTAGACCCAAACTCCTTGATGCCTGTCCGGAGCCTACCTTACCCGACCCGTGGAAACAGATTTACTTGAGCAGCCCTAGTATGCATGTTAGCTATTTCGCATAGCATGTCAGCCAGCTGCTGATAAAATTAGTGTTTACAGGCACAAAATAAAAGTTATCAAGCAATCACACACTGTCAGTCCAAAGGATAAAATAAAGTGGTGCTGCAACTGCAAAATTATACATAATATTTAAAAAAATTGAAAGCCTTAATAATGACTTGTATGAAAACTATGTTTAATGCATTTAGTCAATTGAGAAGAAAACATAGGTTTATTATTCAGAAATGTTACAGTCTTTAACAATTGACACAACAACAAATCATGCAGACATTTAGTGGTAGATTGTCTTTTGTTGGGGGGGTGGCAGAACTTCAGTCTACCACTCAAGAGATTCAACTCCCACTGCGACTGCGCCTCGAACGGGACCTGCTTCTTGAAACCGATCTGCTAGCTGACCTTTTGGACGCTGACCTGATATAAAAAACAATAAAAAACAGTATATATGTGTAACTGCATAAACTAAAATTTGCATTCTATAAATTGTATTACCTTGACTTTGAGTGTCCTTTGGACTTGTCTCTTGATTTGTCCCTGGAAACTGACCTTTCTCTGGATATGGATTTTTTTCTGGATTTTGATCTATCTCTGGACTTAGACCTGTCTCTGCTTACTGATCTGTCCCTGGATTTAGATCTGTCTCTGGACTTAGACCTATCTCTGGACTTAGATCTGTCCCTGGACTTAGACCTATCTCTGGATTTAGACCTATCTCTGCTTACTGACCTATCTCTTGATCTACTTCTTTTGGTAGACTTGACCCTAGATCTGCTTCGTGACCTTCTCCTGGATCGAGACCTTTTCGCAGAGTTCCTCGATCTTGAACGAGATCCAGACGATCGCCTCCTACGAGAGCGAGACCTATCCATAGAAATGTTGTGATATTAGTTGAAATTCACTATATCAATAAAACTAAAAGATTACTTATAGCTACTTTAAATTAAGTTTATAGCACTAGCTAATTAAATGTCAGTTAGTTCTTAGTTCAAACTAATAAAAGAAACTAACCGGCTGCGACTTCTTGATTTTCTGCTATATGATCTGGAGGACCTACAAAAGGAACAATGGAAATAAAACAGATGCTTTTGCCAAAGTTGTTCCGTGACGGGCACCATCATTACTAAAAAATAAACTTGCAGAAAACGTCTGAACAATGGTTCCTGAGGTCATGACCTGACCCTGGCCAGCTGAACTACAAATAAAACTCTACCCACACAATCCCTTCCATCAACATTTTAAATTTACTTTTAACCAACTTAACTCTCGGCCGAGTCCAGTCGAGGTTGTTTTTCGACCGTCTCTCAAAGTAGAGGACGATCAATCGAATGAATCTCAAGTCGTTCGGTCGTTTAAAATCTTATCAGACTTATCAAAACAGGGGGATGAATCAACGCGCTGAATCGCAGAAGAGTGTGAAGAATCGTGCGTTCGTTGACGCTTTCACGATCAGCTAGGCCGATGACGGTGTGGTGGTTGTGGTAGGGATCGAGCCGAGTGATGCGTTTTTATCATCATATCTTAACTTCAGTTGGTCGTATCGTAAATCGCCTCTAAAACATTATTCATGTAAATGTTAAATTTGCTTCTTTCAAATGAGTTACATTATTTTTAAACTATATTTACATCAAAATCTATTTTAACTGAACTGTCCATAATTATATTTATATCTTTTTAATCAAGAAACCACGTGTACTAACACTCCTTTTCGCTTACTAAGACGAATTTCACAATCATAAGCATAATGGCCTCTCTGTCCACATTCATAACATCTGTCCTCGGGATCAAATGCTCTCCTCGATGGCGCTGGTCCCCTTCTGGGAGACTGCTGCCACGGCTTTGGCTTCGACTTACCAGTTGAGAACTCCACTCTAGCCCTGACACCACATATCGACCTATATAAATTAGCATATTTGTATATTATAATAAACAAAACATTATAGACAATAATTCTATAAGTCAATTAAATATAAACAGAAAAAAAGTCATCCTCGTATCTACTCACGCTCCGTCTAGGGACCTGACAGCATCTTCAG
Organism: Erpobdella octoculata; assembly: GCA_963978895.1. Lineage (NCBI taxonomy): Eukaryota > Metazoa > Annelida > Clitellata > Hirudinida > Erpobdellidae > Erpobdella > Erpobdella octoculata. Next base: position 2,759,067 of record OZ022245.1, on the reverse strand, counting down.
CATCTCTTCCGTCTTCATATTCTACAAAAGCAAATCCTGAAGGATTCCTTGCCACCCAAACATTGCGAATTCGTCCGTAGGTTCCAAATGCTCTTTCTAATTCCTTCTCGGTGGCATCCTTTGGCAGATCGCCAACATAGATCTTGCAGTCAAGAGTTGAACTCCTGTATCTGGACATATCTGAAAAATTAAGTGGCATACACAATTTAAAAATTTTTAATTTTCATAAAATATGAAGGCTGAAATAATATTAAATAAGCATTTTGCTATTAGCTTCATCCTTATCTATTTTTTAAAGCTCTCCATCATGATTTGTTATATAAGATGATTTTTAATGATAATTTTTGTGCATATCATAAAGCTTTGACGGAGACGTGGAAATATTGTTTCGTTATCCATAAAAGTACAAATACGCTTATATGTTGTCGTACAAACATTTCCAACATTGCCTACCGGTAAAGTTTCCCTTGGACGGCCCGTGTGGCGGATTAATACATAATTCTCGGCTATAATTAACTATAAACACGATGAAAAGTAAACACTAGTTTAAAAATTATGATAATTAGTATAAGTAATTTATTTAAAATGGGAAAATGTCATATAAAAAAATAAATAATGTATTTATAATTTATGTACGTTTGAGTTTTAAGGAAAAGTTTAAACGAAGGATTTGAAGGAAAAGTTTAAACGACGCAAATACACAATGTTCGCTTACAAATATTCAAATTTCGACGTTGCTTCGAATAAACTACTTTTTTTAACATTTATTTTTTAGTTTTTTTTTCATTAAAAATTTGAAATTTTGTTTATTTAAAGAAGTTAACTTAGTTTAATAGTTTAATAATTTCCAATTTTCTTACTTCTTGCAAACCGTCCCGAGTTACCGGGCGGTGAGTTTTAAAATTTTAATGGAATTTTTATTTACAACTGATAGTTTTTTTTTAAATAAAATTTTATTATAAACTAATTTTATTTATTTTTTATTCATTTCATTCATACGATCATCGTACCTCACCACTCACAACTACGATGTAAATAGGGCTTGAAAGGGTACTACTTAACTTACGTTTTCAAAGTCTCTCAAATTACGATAAATGTTTTTTTTTTAAATTAAAATTGGTATTAAATTTGTTTTTTTATGTTATTGTGACAAAATAAAAATAATACGATTATTTTTCGGCACGGGCCGTCCAAGGGAAACTTTACCTGCCTACCTAACATATCCTAAACCTGCTTGTGGACATGATGAAAATCAATACATTAGCGTTTTGGCAACTAGCCAGTGCTTTTTTGAAAAATTGAAAAACAAAAACAAATTTCATACCCAAACAAAAGCCTCAATATATAAAGAAACTATCAAAACTGTAAAGATAGAGAAAACCAAAACCAAACAAAATGGCGTACAGATTCGCTATGACTTCGCTCACCATAGAAAAAAAATCAGCAAATTCAACATTTGGAAAATCTTTGTTTTTTTATCATTGATCAGTTTTTTTCTTGAAAAACCATAAATATAATTTTACAAGCCGTTTTTTTTTTACAAATAATTTATCTAGAAACATATATTCGTTTTTGAACATATTGTCAATCAATCCATCAATTTCACAGCTCTTTTTACAAGTCATGAAAAAGCGCCGTCTGAATTCTGAACCGCTGGAGCGATCTTGATGAAATTTGGCAAGGAGGTAGTTCTCATACAGAAAAAGAAAGTTGAAAAAGTTTGGACTCCCTACTCCGATCCCCCGGCTCAGGGGGCCCAAAAAACCTTCCGGGCCAAATGTGCCTATACATTATCAAATTTTCGAATCACTGTTTACAATTGTGTAACACACATTACTTGCTTGACCAAGGATTTCTAAATATAGCAAATGCATGGCTTGACAGTCTTGTATAAGGTGACCGATAGCGTGTTATTACAAATTACTAAGAGATAAATGGAAAAAAATTACGATTTCGTAGAACGTATTACTTTCCGAATTGCTGGAAGGGAAAGGGAGAATGAGTGGGAAGCGGGAACAGGAGATCGAACAGGAGCGGGAACGGGAGAGAAAGCGGAAGCGATAAAAAAGAAAAAAAGTAAGATAACGAGGAGATCAAGCGGGAACTGCAAAGCAAGTAAGCAAGTGGAGAAGGAACTGGGAACATCAGAGGAAGAAAGAAAGGAATAAAAAAGAAAAAAAAAGAAAAGGCGAGAGAGAAAAACGATAGATAGGGCAATGCCGCGTAAAACTGCTAGTATGTATATATATAATTCTATATACTTGGCGAAAAATCTCGGGCCGTCCCACTTTTTTTTATTTTTTTACTAGCGGGGTTACCCGGCGTTGCCCGGGGTTTTTAGAGGTTTTTCTAATGTTTGTCCCTCTCGCTCCCGTTTCCTTTTCCACTTTCCCGTTTTCGTCGCGTTCCTGGTCGCTTTTCCGCTCTCGGTCGTTTTCCAGCTCCCGGTCGCTTTCCCGCTCAGAAGTTTTGTTATCGATTTTCTCTCTTGCTCGCGTTTCCTTCCAAGCTTGCTCTCCCGATTCCAGTCGCTTTCCGCGTTCCCGGTCGCTTTCCGCGTTCCCGGTCGCTTTCCCGTTCCCGGTCGCTTTCCCGTTCCCGGTCGCTTTCCCGTTCCCGGTCGCTTTCCCGTTCCCGGTCGCTTTCCCGTTCCCGGTCGCTTTCCCGTTCCCGGTCGCTTTCCCCTTCCCGGTCGCTTTCCCGTTCCCGGTCGCTTTCCCGTTCCCAGTCGCTTTCCCGTTCCCGGTCGCTTTCCCGTTCCCGGTCGCTTTCCCGTTCCCGGTCGCTTTCCCGTTTCCGGTCGCTTTCCCGTTCCCGCTCACGCTTGCTCTCCCGTTCCCGGTCATGCTTGCTCTCCCGTTCCCGGTCATGCTTGCTCTCCCATTCCCGGTCACGGTTGCTCTCCCGTTCCCGTCCCCGTTCACGCTCATTTTCTCTTTTCCATTCTTTCATAACTTCTGTTAGCCTATAAAACGTAAAATAGATTTGCTAAGACTATATATATAATATATATATATATATATATATATATATATATATATATATATATATATATATATATATATATATATATATATATATATATATATGAATGTTTGTGGGTTAGTTTGTCTATTATAGAAACGGGAAAGCGACCCGGAACGGACAGCGAGTGAGAGCGGGAATGCGACACGGAACGGACAGCGAGCGGGAGCGGGAATGCGACCGGCAGCGGGAAAACGACCGAAAACGGGAAAGCGAACAGGAGTGGGAAAGCAGGTGGGAAAGGAAACGGGAGAGAAAGAGACAAACATTAGAAAAACCTCTAAAAAACCCGGGCAACGCCGGGTATCTCCGCTAGTACATACATAGACACAGACACAGACACACATACATGCACATACACATACATACATACACATATACATACGCACATACATATATATCTATAGTTCCCGCTCGCTCACCCGCTCCGCTCCGCTCATTTTGTGACGGATGTCAAAATTTTTTTTCTCTATATTTGATTCCCCTTGACTCTCAAGATTGTGTGAAAATTTCATTACGATCGGATGAATGGTGTAGCAATGCATAAACGCCATTAACATATATACATATATACATACAAACATTCATTTTTATATATATAGATTGAAATTTAGCATACGCCTTATCAAGACAAGTCTTGCTCAAGGCGAGAGAGGGAGGGTACTTGCAAAGGCAGCCATTTATAGGCGTCTGCCCCTTTAGCAAATGCGAGTGAACTCCTCTCCTTGCTTAAGGGAGTTACGCTGGTGACGCCGGCGAGATTTGAACTGCCGACCTAACGATCGACAGGCGAACGCTCTACCGCTCTGCCACCGGCGCGGTAGATGCCTATACTCAACTAATTTTAACGATAAAAATTTTTTTTCAAAAAATTAGTCTTCAAGCTTTGAGGTTTTGTACCGTTAAAATTGGTTGAGTTCAGGCCTTGAATTTTCTGCTTATGAAACGGGGCAGTTCGAGCCTAAATAACAAGCCATCCCTGAAATTTTCTGTCTATGAAATAAGCCGGACCGGGTCTAAAAATAATCCGTATAGGATTAGCGTGCTGCACGGACCGGGCCAGGCCGTGATTTTAGGGTCTTCAGACCGGATGGGCCAAACCTGAAGTCAAGGTGGGACGGCCCAAAATTTTTCACCAAGTATATAGAATTTTTAGGCCTCTAAAAACGTGCCAGGTTCAAATTAGAAGGGCCGTCCGTGCCTGAAATTTTGGCTAATGAAGTGGGCCGGGCCAGTACGCTTCTATGGATGCGTATTCTCTTTTTCAAGCGAGCGAAGCAGCGACGGGAATATATGTATAAAAATCTCGTGTCATAATGTTTGAAATTGAACTCCGAAACGGCTGAACCGATCTTTATGAAAATTTTTGTGTACATTTGGTAGGTCTGAGGATAGGTCCACGGCTATTTAAAATATTTTTTTAAATTGTTTAAAAAAGTTATTTTGGAAAAACAAAGAACAAACAGACAGACAGAGAAACAAACAAACAAACAGACACTTATATATACAGACAGAGAAAGAGAGAAAGAGAGAAAGAAAGAAACAAGTACATTAAAAACGAATTTTTAAAACCAATGCTCTTATATGTAATTAAAACACAAATCTTAAATATAGCAAAAAAGAGAAAAACCTAGACAAAATAATAAAACAACTGAAAGATAATTTAAAATTTAAGAACATGCTTATAAGATAGCTTAAAATTGTTTATAGCAACATCGTGTTACCGCGGTGAATAGTAAACAAAAGATGGTGTAGTAACTATTACATAAACAATTTTGTCGTGATTATCGTATGGCTTTTTAATTTATTTGTCAAATAATTTTTGTTTTTTTTATTTTTTTATAGTTTTTTTTTATTAAATTAAATTTTAAATTTTGTTGAAGTTGGTTAGTTTTATAATGATCTTCCGAGCTTTAAAACGTCTGCGGACATCCCACATCCCGTGGACATCAGGACAAGTGAAAGTTAATAAAAGCATGAAAAAACAACAAAAAACCTCTATGAAATCCCGGGCAACACCGAGTAACCCAGCAAGTCACCATTACAAGTTTTACAATTTGTCACTTCATATATTTTGTTTAAGTTTATTTTTAGTTTCAATTTTTTTTCAAGAAATCAAAATAAAAAAGTTGTTTTCTTTAGATCTGTTATTTGCTCTGGAGTTGTGTTTTCGGAGTGTAACTATTTTTTTGAAAACTTTCAGAAACTTTAACAATAAAAAATTTCTAAATGTGCAACTATTATTATATAAAAATATTGATCAAATTAAAATAAATAATTTGTATGCAGATTAAAAATATGAAAAATTTCTCGATGCTTGATTCAAACAGCTGCATTTTCAGTTGCCTACTTTCAATTTCTTGTTTTAAAATATGGTGTTGTTTTAAAAAATTGTCTATAAAAAGTTCGTTTTTGCAGTGTAGCTTAACAAATGTTAATATTTCTTCAGCTTGTGGAATAATATTTTGTGTTAACTCGTAATATTCTGTATATGCCCATTCTAGATGAATAAGTGAATACCATGAAAGCGATGATCGAGAAGCATCATACCCCTCAATGTCTTTATAGTCAAGTGACAAAAGAGTTGAAATCCATATTTGACTTTGTAATAACCACCCTTTCCATAAAGCTTCATTATCTGAAAAAATTAGACATTCGTCGATTATCTCGTAAACCCAACAATTTCGGTATCTATTACTCAAAAGCACTTTTAAAAAAAAATTTAGTTCGTTCTTTTTTAAACCATTTTTTGACAAAAAACTGAACAATTTTCTAAATATATCAGAAATTATTTTGTTGGAAGGATTAAAATAATAAAGTGCTCTGTGAAGGAATTCCTTTATGATTGGAAGTTTGTTTCTAATATTTAAAAGGTGTTGACCTGTTTTTGCCCTGTATATCAATTGGCCTAGGCACCTTTGAAACATTTTGTCTTTCCAAAAAATGGTTTTCATTGAAGCTACAATTCCATCAACTGTGCAAAAATTACTTACATTCTCGGAGCTTATATTTGAAGGATTTTCAAAACTGTTTCTTTTATCAAAACGTAGCCCTAAATACTGAAATTTTCTTGAGTGCGTCCACGTAACATGTTCGTCAAACACAGCTTTTGAATTACTTATATCAAGATGAACTAAGTTAGGTAATTTGTCTATCATCTTGTACAGTAGTTGTAGATTCTTGTTATTAATTTTTCGAAAGCATTTGTTTTTACTTATATCAAGACAGGTTAGCATAGAAAGACATGATATTGAATCAAACAATTCTTCCACTTCTAATGTTGAATCATCAAACATTGTGATAGTTAATTTTTGAAGACCGCTAAGACGAGGAAACTTGTTCATTGTGCTTCGTGCATAGCCGGAACACCAGCAACCATATACAGCTAAAGTTTTCAAATTTTCGTAAGGAAAGTCAATTTTAAGTAAATCAATTAGATCTTCTTTGGCGTGAATATGTTCACAACGAAAACAACGCAAAAATAGTTTAATTAATTTAGGGCACAACCATGCAGACAATTTGTTCATGTCGTTTTCGTGGTAACTTCTTATAAACCCACAGCAGACATATAGTTCTAAATCTTGCAAATTCAAAGACAAAGATGGATTTGTACGAAAAAGTGAAAAAACCTTTTCTGATTGCTGACTCATTTTTAGATCGAAATGATCTGAACACCCAGTAATTGAAAAACGAGTGAGGTTTCCTCTGCTCACAATGGTTTGTATAGGCTGAAAAAAAGTGGCTATACAAACTTCATTAAGTATTAATTCACGATAACAGTCAAATTTATAATAAAAAGGAATTAAATATTTAGGAAATAAAGCAATTCCAATTTGTTGGCCTCTTGAAATTATTTCATGGAAAATAAAAGATGGCAGTTTTACGTTGTTTTTAACTTTTAAAGGAAGACATTTCATATCATTAGATGGTTCAAGAAAAACTTTTTCAAAAGTAAATAAAACAAAATCTTTGCAGTAGCATTTTAATGACAGTGGATAATGGTATATGAATTGACTCATTTTGTTCACAAAAGTATAGTTATAATATTCTATGTATATAGTTTGTCATCCTAAACTTATTTTCCAGCAATATTAAAACATCAATAAATAAATATATATATATATAAATAAATAAATAAATATATATATATATATATATATATATATATATATATATATATATATATGTATACATATATATATATATATATATATATATATATATATATATATACATATATATATATGTATACATATATATATATATATATATATATATATATATATATATATATATATATATATATATATATATATATATATATATATATATATATATATATATACATATATATACATACATACATATATCTATATATATAAAAGAACATGTCCTGACTGACTGACTGACTGACTGACTGACAGATGACTGACTGATAATCAACGCCGAGCTCAAACGCCTCATCCTAGGAACGTGAAATTTGGAACTTATATTACTTTTATAGCGTAAACATCCGCTAAGAAAGGATTTTTGAAAATTTTGCTCTTGAGGGGAAAAAACTGGAAAACAAACTTTTTTCTAAAATATTTTTCTAAAAAATTTTTTCTGAAATTTGGTATATAGATTCTTTTTGAAAAATAAAGATACGTGTTTCACCATTTTTTGAAAATTCGGTTTCCCGGACCTCAAATGTGGGTTGGAAAATTGGGTTATTTGGTTTTTAAAGTAGCTTCTACTCAAAAACTGTTAATGCTACAGGAGTAAAAATTAGTATTTAGTTTCTACTCCAACAATAATGAAATAGGTGTTTTAGCATTTTTTGAAAATTTGGTTTCCAGGACTTCAAATGTGGGGTGGAAAATAGGGCTAATTGTCTTTTATAGTAACTGCTACTCAAAAACAGTAAATACCACAGATGTAAAAATTATTATTTAGTTTCTTTTCTAAAAAATAAAGATATACGTGTTTCACCATTTTTTACAAATTTGGTTTCCCGGACCTCAAATGTGTTGGTTGGAAAATTGGGTTATTTGGTTTTTAAAGTAGCTTCTACTCAAAAACTGTTAATGCTAGAAAAGTAAAAATTAGTATTTAGTTTCTACTCTAAAAATAATGATATATGTGTTTCACCATTTTTTGAAATTTTGGTTTTCAGGACCTCAAATGTGGGGTGGAAAAAAGGTTTCTTTGGTGTTTAAAGTAACTGCTACTCAAAAACTGTGAATGCTACAGATGTCAAAATTAGTATTTAGTATTTACTCAAAAAATTATGATATAAGTGTTTCAACATTTTTTAAAAATTTGGTTTCCAGGACATCAAATGTGGGGTGGAAAAAAGGGTTATTTGATTTCAAAATAACTGCTACTCAAAAACTGTAAGTGCTACAAATGTAAAAATTAGTATTTTGAAGTTTTGTGCCGGTTAAAAGTAGCTAAGTTCAGTTTATCACCGGCCGGGCCAAGCCGTTATTTTAGAGTCTTCACACGGGCCAGGCCAAACCTTAAATCAAAGTGGAACGGGCCGAGGTTTTTCACCAAGTATATAGATATTTTAGTGATTTTAGGGTCTTCAGTTGGGCCGGGCCAAACCTGAAGTCAAGGTGGGACGGGCCGAAGTTTTTCATCAAGTATATAGAACTTCTAAGCCTGTAAGAATGGGCCGGGCCTAATTCAGACGGGCTGTGCCGGGCCAGGAGTTTGGGTTTTTAAAACGGGCTGGGCTAAGTTGTCGACGGGCCGAGCCGAGACCTAAAAAATTGATCTCTACTATGGATACACGGTTCAAACTCTCTAATTTCATGCGAGCGAAGCCGCTACGGGCACTGCTAGTATATATATATAACTAGCAGTACTTACCCGTCGCGATTTTGCCGATTAGAGGAGATGGAGTTTGATAATTTTATAACTTGTCCAAACCTTTAAAAAACAGAGGCTTCGAAAATATTTGCAGCATTTTACGGTAGCATTAAATTATATGACATTTTACTGCATAAGGACTCTATAAAATTGCTGTTAAAATGCACATTAAAACAAGAAATTATACAAAAAAAGGCCCTATCAATATTTTCCAGGGATCAGACATTTTTTCAAAAAAGTTGGAATTACTTTGTCCGGAGGGTAAATGGCTGCATCGCTCCTAAACTATAAGCAAAAACAAATTCTTTACAATGATTATAACAGTGATGTCAACAAAAGACATCCATCAATGTCGCTTCTTGTCACAAAATTGTGCTTGGAAGAATTATCTGTATTACTTAGCAAAGATAGAAACTCAACAATATAAGACGTTGACGACAGGGTGAAGTAATTTTTGTTGTTTTATAGAATCCTGATAACATCGTTTACTATTTCAAATGTGTCACCTAATTCATACATAAAATTGGTGTTTTGACGTTCAAGAAGGCGTTTGATTTACGATAATACAGACATAATTGGTTTTTATAATTTTGTATTTATTTAATTAATTCGTCGATTATATCATTTGTCAACAAATAATAACAAATCGAAAAAACGAATTCTATGATATCAATTCAAAGAAAGTCGGCAAATTAATAATTAACTGATTGATTTGCAAACAAGTGAATTTGACCAAGCGATATAGACAACTCATATTATATTATATTTGACCGTTTATAAGTTGTATATGTTTTGATGTTTATCTCTGTCATCAAGAACAGAAACTGATGTCAACCAAACCAACCTTACAGCGATCAACCAGCATAGTATGTTATTATTAACTGAAACTGTCTCAATTATCAATTTATAAATCGTTCGAAAAGCGAATCGAATTTCAGAAGGTATTATTGTAGTAAAACCTCCACTAAGTTTTCGATTAAATCAAAACACGAATACATAACAAACTACGCAGACAACAAGAATTGTGTGCGTTTTCAGATAAAAGCACATTTTTTTACAATGTCACTGCATCTAAAAGTAATAAACCAGACAGAAATCCACAAAAGCATAAATTCTACCGCCATTTTTTTTTAAAATCATCCGTAAATATAAACTACTTTCCGACAAACATGTGGTGTCGTCTTCTTCCAATTGGTTTAAACTTCTTGACAACTAGCTGTCTGGGGAACTCCGCCTTTCTGGCGCCGAATAAACTTCCCGGTGTCGTAGCGAGTTCCCCTTCGCTATCGGTAAATTGGTCAGCATTATAATTATTGTTATCATTAGGAGAAAATGCGAGATCGCTGCTGTCTTCAGAAAAGTCGTTTGCATTTCTTTTCCCCACAAACAGATGTCCTCTTTTAGCTCCAGTAGCCTGGAAACCAACGTCGGAGCCGATCATTGGAAAATCGTCGTTATAATACGGAGTGGTAAAACGCTTTCCAACAAAAAGATGAGGTCTTTTGCGCAGGGATTTCAGCAGGGGTGACCTAGAAATGGTGCCATCATCCAAGTGGGTCGTATAAGCATTGTTTTTCAGCATTGTTGGTTTGTTTTCACTGTAACCTGTAGAATGAATGAAGATACAATTAAATGTCAACGTGAAAACTCTGATTTCCTTTAAGAAAACAAAAATAAATGTCAACATGACGATTCGTACTATTTTCAACAATTAGTAACGACATGATGAGTGTTTGAAAATTTGGTTCTAAAATCAATTAGGCATCGGACACATGAGGAAGCAAAACCAACTCGCACGTTTGCATTACAGCATTGCAATGTGCCGAGCCTTTTCAAACCTCATACGCAATAAGCTGGTACTCAAGTTACTGATCTCGACCAACGAAAAGGATGGTATGGAATCTTTGTGCCAAGACAGTCCTTCTAAGGGTCTTGACAAAGTAACATGGAATAACAATAATAAAAATAATTCCACATAGATGAGAATCGGTAATATATTATATCGCCTCACTTCTTCTCCATCAATGCGTATTTGATTTGCGTACAACAAGCTGTCACCACATAATCGCTGTTTAAAATAGCAAAAGCGCTGTCATTAAAGATAGTTTTTGCATCCACTAAGTGCTCTAGTTTTATCAATTAGTCGTTTTAATTTCCGATTCATCGTGCAGGTGATGTTATGTTTTGTTGTGTGTGTGTTTGTGTGCACGTGTGAGAGAATGAGAGATAGGAAGAAAGAAGGCCCTACGCATCAGCGATCCGAGATTGATCAAGTTTATTCTAATTTGTCAATAGAATTATAATAAGAATAAAATCAAGTTCCACAAACCTTAAATAAATAAAAATATCAGGTTGCTTACAAATGAATAAAATTACAAAGAAACACAAAACGCAACGATAATCCACACGAGTTAGTGAAAGTTAGTAGTTAGCACTGATCTATTTACAGCATGATATATATACTATATATAGATCAGTGGTAGTTAGTAGTGAGTCTAATCCAAAAAAAGAGATGCGTATTTTTAACTTTTTGATTGTATAATAGATTAAACACAAATTTCCAATGTTCAAAATTTAAATTAACTAATTATTTATTATGCCTGGTCGGTTTAAAAACCTACACGCTACAATAAGATGGTGGTGGTGGCTAAGTGGTAAAGCGTTCGCCTGTCGCCTTGTAGGTCGGCGGTTCGAATCTCACTGGCGTCACCATCGTAGCTCCCTTAAGCAAGGAGTTTACACGCATTGCTCAGGTTGAGTGTCTCGCAGGGTTAACCAACTCCTTTCACTAACCTTAAAAAAAAAAAAAAAAAAAAGAAAGTCGGACAACTACCGTACACATCAGCGCACGCAAGGCTCAAGCTTGACCGTCCAGGTGCTATTATACAGACGTCCATGGAAAAACGTTTTGGATCTTAACCTACTGACAGTGTACAACTTTTACTAAAACTTTTATTATATGCAATCGGATAACCTCTTGCATAAAAGCTTAGGAAAAACGTTTTGGATATTTGGAACTGATAGTGTGCAATTGCGTTATAACTTTAATTACACGCCTGCGCGCACTAATTTTACCAATTGCTGACTGCTGACCATCGCGGCCTCTGCGTTATGCAAAATTGCTAACATACATACATACAGACATAGGAAATTATGTATGTAGATTACCACAGTGCTTATGAGGAGGTAAAAAAGCACATCGTCAGAATTCCTCTCAGATATAGGGTGATTTTTAAAATCTGTTTAATAATGTATAAAATAAACAAGTAAATTAAAAACGAATTTTTAAAACCAATGCTCTTATATGTAATTAAAACACAAATTTTGCAATCAATTTTTTCTTATATTACTCTTTTATTTTATACTAGCAGTGCCCGTAGCGGCTTCGCTCGCATGAAATTAGAGAGTTTGAACCGTGCATCCATAGTAGAGATCAATTTTTTAGGTCTCGGCTCGGCCCGTCGACAACTTAGCCCAGCCCGTTTTAAAAACCCAAACTCCTGGCCCGGCACAGCCCGTCTGAATTAGGCCCGGCCCATTCTTACAGGCTTAGAAGTTCTATATACTTGATGAAAAACTTCGGCCCGTCCCACCTTGACTTCAGGTTTGGCCCGGCCCAACTGAAAACCCTAAAATCACTAAAATATCTATATACTTGGTGAAAAACCTCGGCCCGTTCCACTTTGATTTAAGGTTTGGCCTGGCCCGTGTGAAGACTCTAAAATAACGGCTTGGCCCGGCCGGTGATAAACTGAACTTAGCTACTTTTAACCGGCACAAAACTTCAAAATACTAATTTTTACATTTGTAGCACTTACAGTTTGTGAGTAGCAGTTATTTTGAAATCAAATAACCCTTTTTTCCACCCCACATTTGATGTCCTGGAAACCAAATTTTTAAAAAAATGTTGAAACACTTATATCATAATTTTTTGAGTAAATACTAAATACTAATTTTGACATCTGTAGCATTCGCAGTTTTTGAGTAGAAGCTACTTTAAAAACCAAATAACCCAATTTTCCAACCCACATTTGAGGTCCGGGAAACCGAATTTTCAAAAAATGGTGAAACACGTATCTTTTTATTTTTCAAAAAGAATCTATATACCAAATTTCAGAAAAAAACTTTAGAAAAAATTTTAGAAAAAAGTTTGTTTTCTAGTTTTTTCCCCTCAGGAGCAAAATTTTCAAAAATCCTTTCTTAGCGGATGTTTACGCTATAAAAGTAATATAAGTTTCAAATTTCACGTTCCTAGGATGAGGCGTTTGAGCTCGGCGTTGATTATCAGTCAGTCATCTGTCAGTCAGTCAGTCAGTCAGTCAGTCAGTCAGTCAGTCAGTCAGTCAGTCAGTCAGTCAGTCAGTCAGTCAGTCAGGACATGTTCTTTTATATATATAGATTAAAGTCGAAATATCTTAATTATATCGAAATATCGAAATTAATTAAAATTATCTAAATTAATTGACTTGTTGTAAAACTAATAATTGAATATTGCATTGTCTTCTATTTTGAGCATGTATGCAAAATTTGAAAAAATCTATCATCAGGAAGTGACTCAAAAATTGATTGCAAGATTTGAAACAGACAGAGAAACAAACAGACAGACAGAGAAACAGAGACGACGAGTTAATAAAAGCATTGGTAATAATAATAATAAAAATATCATCAAAAAGCATCGAATTTAAATATCTCAACTATTTTCATGAAAATTTCGTACACGCTTGAGAATCGCGGTCAGTGAGTGTGGTTCGTGTTAACTTGGTAAAATAGTCTGCCAGTCGGTTAGCGTTTTGTGGTCAAGAAAACCCTCAAGAAAACCCTCAAGAAAACCCTCAAGAAAACCCTCAAGAAAACCCTCAAGAAAACCCTCAAGAAAACCCTCAAGAAACCCCTCGATAAAATCCTCAAGAAAATTAACTAAATTAATTGACTTATTGTAAAATTAATAATTGAATATTGCATCGTCTTCTATCTTGAGCATGTATGCAAAATTTGAAAAAAAATCTATCATCAGGAAGTGACTCAAAAATTGATTGCAAGATTTGAAACAGACAGAGAAACAGAGACGACGAGTTAATAAAAGCATTGGTAAAAATTGTCTTTCTCCTCTCTACTTAACTAATTTAATACATATCCCTCTTAAGTCTGGTCTTCGTTCTTCTTCTCGTAATCACTCTCGCATCTTCACTATTAAACATTCTTTTGCTAAACGCTCTTTCTCCTACTCTGGTCCCTATCTCTGGAACTCTCTTCTTCTCTTACTAACTCTACTTCCCTCACAGTTTTCCGTCATGGACTTAAAACATCTGTTTAATAAGTTCACGACCGAGCGCTATTGAACACTGCGTAAATAGCGCTATAGAAATATTTTTTGATTGATTGATTGAACTATCAATATTATCTTGCTCACTTTCTATCAAATCTGATATACTTTCACCACTAGATCTTCATTATTTACATACATGTCATATACTGGCTCATCCACTTCAGTTTCATGATCTATAGAGTTTTTTCAGCCACCAAAAAAGTTAATTAGTTAAAAAAATAGTTAACTACTGTAGTTAATAGCTATTTAAAAAAGTAGTTAACTACTAGTTGTTAACTAGTTTAACAAAAAGTAGTTATTAACTATTTCTTAACTACTGTAGAGTAGTTAATAACTAGTAGTTAACTATTTATTGTTAGTAACTACCCATCACTGATATATATATATATATATATATATATATATATATATATATATATATATATATATATATATATATATATATATATATATAGAGAGAGAGAGAGGGAAAGAGAGAGAGAGAGAGAGAGAGAGAGAGAGAAAGAGAGAAAGAAAGAAAAAGCGCAAGAGATATTATGAAATTAATGGAAAAAGGAGAGGAGAACAGTTAAAAACTTAAAAAAATAAAAAGAATAAATATAAAGAAGAAAATTTGTTTGTAGGGTGTTTGACAGGGTTTTTAAAATGGTAAAGAAAAAAACGAAAGAAAAAGAAAAATTAGAGATAGAACAAAAAATAAAACAAAAAAGAGTAAAACCTAGACAAAATAATAAAACAACTGAAAGATAATTTAAAATTTAAGAACATGCTTATAAGATAGCTTAAAATTTTTTTATAGCAACATCGTGTTACCGCGGTGAATAGTAAACAAAAGATGGTGTAGTAACTATTACCATAAACAATTTTGTCGTGATTATCGTATGGTTTTTTTTAATTTATTTGTCAAATTTTTTTTTTATTTATTTGTCAATTAATTTTTTTAATTTTTTTTTATAATTTTTTATTAAATTAAATTTTGTTGAAGTTGGTTAGTTTTATAATGATCTTCCGAGCTTTAAAACGTCTGCGAACATCCCACATCCCGTGGACATCAGGACAAGTGAAAGTTGATAAAAGCATGAAAACACAAAAACAAAAAACCTCTATGAAATCCCGGGCAACACTGAGTAACCCAGCAAGTCACCATTAAAAGTTTTACAATTTGTCACTTCATATATTAAGTTTATTTTTAGTTTCAATTTTTTTTCAAGAAATCAAAATAAAAAAGTTGTTTTCTTTAGATCTGTTATTTGCTCTGGAGTTGTGTTTTCGGAGTGTAACTATTTTTTTGAAAACTTTCAGAAACTTTAACAATAAAAAATTTCTAAATGTGCAACTATTATTATATAAAAATATTGATCAAATTAAAACAAATAATTTGTATGCAGATTAAAAATATGAAAAATTTCTCGATGCTTGATTCAAACTGCTGCAAATTTCAGTTGCCTACTTTCAATTTCTTGTTTTAAAATATGGTGTTGTTTTAAAAAATTGTCTGTAAAACGTTCCTTTTTGGAGTGTATGTTAACAAATGTTAATATTTCTTCAGCTTGTGGAATAATATTTTGTGTTAACTTGTAATATTTTGTATATGCCCATTTTAGATGATCAAGTGAATCTAAAAGCAAGAATTGAGAAGCATCATACCCCTTAATGTCTTTATAGTTAAGTGACAAAAGAGTTGAAATCCAAGTTTGACTTGATAATAACAACCCTTTACATAAAGCTTCATTATTTGAAAAAATTAGACATTCGTCGATTATCTCGTAAATCCAAAAATTGCGGTATCTGTTACTCAAAAGCACTTTTAAAAAAAAATTTAGTTCGTTCTTTTTTAAACCATTTTTTGACAAAAAACAATACAATTCTTTAAATATATCAATAATTATTTTGTGGTCAGGATTGAAATAATAAAGTGCTTTGTGTAGGAATTCCTTTATGATTGGAAGTTTGTTTCTAATAATTAAAAGGTGTTTATCTGCTATTGCCCAGTATATCAATTGGCTTAGGCACTCTTGAAACATTTCGTCTTTCCAATAAATGGTTTTCATTGAAGCTACAATTCCATCAACTGTGCAAAAATTACTTACATTCTCGGAGCTTAAATTTGAAGGATTTTCAAAACTGTTTCTTTCATTAAAACGTAGTCCTAAATACTGAAATTTTCTGGAGTGCGTCCACATAACAGGTTCTTCAAACACAGCTTCTGAATTACTTATATCAAGATGAACTAAGTTAGGTAATTTGTCTATCATCTTGTACAGTAGTTGTAGATTCTTGTTATTAATTTCTTGAAAGCATCTATTTTCACTTATATCAAGACAGGTTAGCTTAGAAAGACATGATATTGAATCAACCAATTCTTCCACTTCTAATGTTGAATCATCAAACATTGTGATAGTTAACTTTTGAAGACCACTAAAACGAGGAAACTTGTTCATTGTGCTTCTTGCATAGCCGCAACCATATACAGCTAAAGTTTTCAAATTTTCGTAAGGAAAGTCAATTTTAAGTAAATCAATTAGATCTTCTTTGGCGTGAATATGTTCATAACGAAAACAACGCAAAAATAGTTTAATTAATTTAGGGCACAACCATGCAGACAATTTGTTCATGTCGTTTTCGTGGTAACTTATAAACCTACAGCTGACATATAGTTCTAAATCTTGCAAATTCAAAGACAAAGATGGATTTTTACGAAAAAGTGAAAAAACCTTTTCTGATTGCTGACTCATTATATGATAGAAATGATCTGAACGCCCAGTAATTGAAAAACGGGTGAGGTTTCCTCTGCTCACAATGGTTTGTATAGGCTGAAAAAAAGTGGCTATACAAACATCAATAAGTATCAATTCACGATAACAGTCAAATTTATAATAAAAAGGAATTAAATATTCAGGAAATAAAGCAATTCCAATTTGTTGGCCTCTTGAAATTATTTCATGGAAAATAAAAGATGGCAGTTTTACGTTGTTTTTAACTTTTAAAGGAAGACATTTCATATCATTAGATGGTTCAAGAAAAATTTTTTTAAAAGTAAATAAAACAAAATCTTTGCAGTAGCATTTTAATGACAGTGGATAATGGTATATGAATTGACTCATTTTTTTCACAAAAGTATAGTAATAATATGCTATGTATATAGTTTGTCATCCTAAACTTATTTTCCAGCAATATTAAAACATCAATAAATAAATATATATATATAAATAAATATATATATAAATAAATGTGTATATATATATATATACTAGCGGGGTTACCCGGCGTTGCCCGGGGTTTTTTAGAGGTTTTTCTAATGTTTGTCTCTCTCGCTCCCGTTTCCTTCTCCACTTTCCCGTTTTCGTCGCGTTCCCGGTCGCTTTTCCGCTCTCGGTCGTTTTCCAGCTCCCGTTCGCTTTCCCGCTCAGAAGTTTTGTTATAGATTTTCTCTTTTGCTCGCGTTTCCTTCCAAGCTTGCTCTCCCGATTCCAGTCGCTTTCCGCGTTCCCGGTCGCTTTCCGCGTTCCCGGTCGCTTTCCCGTTCCCGGTCGCTTTCCCGTTCCCGGTCGCTTTCCCGTTCCCGGTCGCTTTTCCGTTCCCGGTCGCTTTCCCGTTCCCGGTCGCTTTCCCGTTCCCGGTCGCTTTCCCGTTCCCGGTCGCTTTCCCGTTCCCGCTCACGCTTGCTCTCCCGTTCCCGGTCATGCTTGCTCTCCCATTCCCGGTCACGGTTGCTCTCCCGTTCACGCTCATTTTTTCTTTTCCATTCTTTCATAACTTCTGTTAGCCTATAAAACGTAAAATAGATTTGCTAAGACTATATATATATATATGAATGTTTGTGGGTTAGTTTGTCTATTATAGAAACGGGAAAGCGACCCGGAACGGACAGCGAGCGGGAACGGAAAAGCAAGCGTGAGCGGGAATGGGAGAGCAAACGTGAGCGGGAAAGCGACCGGGAGTGGTAAAGCGACCGGGAGCGGGAAAGCGACCGGGAGCGGGAAAGCGACCGGGAGCGGGAAAACGACCGAAAACGGGAAAGCGAACGGGAGTGGGAAAGCAGGTGGGAAAGGAAACGGGAGAAAAAGAGACAAACATTAGAAAAACCTCTAAAAAACCCGGGCAACGCCGGGTATCTCCGCTAGTACATACATAAACACACACACAGACACACATACATGCACATACACATACATACATACACACATACATACGCACATACATATATATATAGTTCCCGCTCGCTCACCCGCTCCGCTCCGCTTATTTTGTGACGGATTTCAAAATTTTTTTTTTTATTTTTGACTCCCATTGACTTTCAAGGTTGTGTGAAAATTTCATTACGATCGGATGAATGGTGTAGCAATGCATAAACGCCATTAACATATATAGATACAAACATTCATTTTTATATATATAGATATATATATATATATATATATATATATATATATATATATATATATATATATATATATATATATATATATATATATATATATATACACATATATATATATATATAACTAGCAGTACTTACCCGTCGCGATTTTGCCGATTAGAGGAGATGGAGTTTGATAATTGTATAACTTGTCCAAACCTTTAAAAAACAGAGGCTTCGAAAATATTTTCAGCATTTTACGGTAGCATTAAATTATATGACATTTTACTGCATAAGGACTCTGTAAAATTGCTGTTAAAATGCACATTGAAACAAGAAATTATACAAAAAAAGGCCCTATCAATTTTTTCCAGGGATCAGACATTTTTTCAAAAAAGTTGGAATTACTTTGTCCGGAGGGTAAATGGCTGCATCGCTCCTAAACTTTAAGCAAAAACAAATTTTTTACAATGATTATAACAGTGTTGTCAACAAAAGACATCCATCAATGTCGCTTCTTGTCACAAAATTGTGCTTGGAAGAATTATCTGTATTACTTAGCAAAGATGGAAACTCAACAATATAAGACGTTGACGACAGGGTGAAGTAATTTTTGTTGTTTTATAGAATCCTGATAACATCGTTTACTATTTCAAATGTGTCACCTAATTCATACATAAAATTGGTGTTTTGACGTTCAAGAAGGCGTTTGATTTACGATAATACAGACATAATTGGTTTTTATAATTTTGTATTTATTTAATTAATTCGTCGATTATATCATTTGTTAACAAATAATAACAAATCGAAAAAACGAATTCTATGATATCAATTCAAAGAAAGTCGGCAAATTGATAATTAACTGATTGATTTGCAAACAAGTGAATTTGACCAAGCGATATAGACAACCCATATTATATTATATTTGGCCGTTTATAAGTTGTATACGTTTTGATGTTTATCTCTGTCATCAAGAACAGAAACTGAGGTCAACCAAACCAACCTTACTGCGATCAACCAGCATATAGTATGTTATTATTAACTGAAACTGTCTCTCAATTATCAATTGATGTATCGTTCGAAAAGCCAATCGAATTTCAGAAGGTATTATTGTAGTAAAACCTCAACTGAGTTTTCGATCAAATCAAAATACGAATACATAACAAACTACGCAGACAACAAGAATTGTGTGCGTTTTTAGATAAAAGCACATTTTTTTTACAATGTCACTGCATCTAAAAGTAATAAACCAGACAGAAATCCACAAAAGCATAAATTCTACCGCCAATTTTTTAAAATCATCCGTAAATATAAACTACTTTCCGACAAACATGTGGTGTCGTCTTCTTCCAATTGGTTTAAACTTCTTGACAACTAGCTGTCTGGGGAACTCCGCCTTTCTGGTGCCGAATAAACCTCTCGGTGTCGTAGCGAGTTCCCCTTCGCTATCGGTAAATTGGTCAGCATTATAATTATTGTTATCATTAGGAGAAAATGCGAGATCGCTGCTGTCTTCAGAAAAGTCGTTTGCATTTCTTTTCCCCACAAACAGATGTCCTCTTTTAGCTCCAGTAGCCTGGAAACCACCGTCGGAGCCGATCATTGGAAAATCGTCGTTATAATACGGAGTGGTAAAACGCTTTCCAACAAAAAGATGAGGTCTTTTGCGCAGGGATTTCAGCAGGGGTGACCTATAAATGGTGCCATCATCCAAGTGGGTCGTATAAGCATTGTTTTTCAGCATTGTTGGTTTGTTTTCACTGTAACCTGTAGAATGAATGAAGATACAATTAAATGTCAACGTGAAAACTCTGATTTCCTTTAAGAAAACAAAAATAAATGTCAACATGACGATTCGTACTATTTTCAACAATTAGTAACGACATGATGAGTGTTTGAGAATTTGGTTCTAAAATCAATTTAGGCATCGGACACATGAGGAATCAAAACCAACTCGCACATTTGCGTTAGAGCATTGCAATGTGCCGAGCCTTTTCAAACCTCATACGCAATAAGCTGGTACTCAAGTTACTGATCTCGACCAACGAAAAGGATGGTATGGAATCTTTGTGCCAAGACAGTCCTTCTAAGGGTCTTGACAAAGTAACATGGAATAACAATAATAAAAATAATTCCACATAGATGAGAATCGGTAATATATTATATCGCCTCACTCCTTCTCCATCAATGCGTATTTTCGTACAACAAGCTGTCACCACATAATCGCTGTTTAAAATAGCAAAAGCGCTGTCATTAAAGATAGTTTTTGCATCCACTAAGTGCTCTAGTTTTATTAATTAGTCGTTTTAATTTCCGATTCATCGTGCAGGTGATGTTATGTTTTGTTGTGTGTGTGTTTGTGTGCACGTGTGAGAGAATGAGAGATAGGATGAAAGAAGGCCCTACGCATCAGCGATCCGAGATTGATCAAGTTTATTCTAATTTGTCAATAGAATTATAATAAGAATAAAATCAAGTTCCACAAACCTTAAATAAATAAAAATATCAGGTTGCTTACAAATGAATAAAATTACAACGCAACACAAAACGCAACGATAATCCACACGAGTTAGTGAAAGTTAGTAGTTAGCACTGATCTATTTACAGCATGATATATATACTATATATAGATCAGTGGTAGTTAGTAGTGAGTCTAATCCAAAAAAAAGAGATGCGTATTTTTAACTTTTTGATTGTATAATAGATTAAACACAAATTTCCAATGTTCAAAATTTAAATTAACTAATTATTTATTATGCCTGGTCGGTTTAAAAACCTACACGCTACAATAAGATGGCGGTGGTGGCTAAGTGGTAAAGCGTTCGCCTGTCGCCTTGTAGGTCGGCGGTTCGAATCTCACTGGCGTCACCATCGTAGCTACCTTAAGCAAGGAGTTTACACGCATTGCTCAGGTTGAGTGTCTCGCGGGGTTAACCAACTCCTTTCACTAACCTTAAAAAAAAGAAAAAAAAAGAAAGAAAGTCGGACAACTACCGTACACATCAGCGCACGCAAGGCTCAAGCTTGACCGTCCAGGTGCTATTATACAGACGTCCATGGAAAAACGTTTTGGATCTTAACCTACTGACAGTGTACAACTTTTACTAAAACTTTTATTACATGCAATCGGATAACCTCTTGCATAAAAGCTTAGGAAAAACGTTTTGGATATTTGGAACTGATAGTGTGCAATTGCGTAATAACTTTAATTACACGCCTGCGCGCACTAATTTTACCAATTGCTGACTGCTGACCATCGCGGCCTCTGCGTTATGCAAAATTGCTAACATACATACCAAGGATGTCTTGATATAACAACTGGATGCACAACCTACTCTAGTAGGCCTAATGTTTTATTGCTTCTTATATCATAATTATAAATATATAATTATAATTGTTATATCAAGATATCCTTGCATACATACATACAGACATAGGAAATTATGTATGTAAATTACCACAGTGCTTATGAGGAGGTAAAAAAAGCACATCGTCAGAATTCCTCTCAGATATAGGGTGATTTTTAAAATCTGTTTAATAATGTATAAAATAAAAAATTGTCTTTCTCCTCTCTACTTAACTAATTTAATACATATCCCTCCTAAGTCTGGTCTTCGTTCTTCTTCTCGTAATCACTCTCGCATCTTCACTATTAAGCATTCTTTTGCTAAACGCTCTTTCTCCTACTCTGGTCCCTATCTCTGGAACTCTACTTCTCTCACAGTTTTCCGTCGTGGACTTAAAACATATCTGTTTAATAAGTTCACGACCGAGCGCTATTGAACACTGCGTAAATAGCGCTATAGAAATATATTTTGATTGATTGAATTATCAATATTATCTTGCTCACTTTCTATCAAATCTGATATACTTTCACCACTAGATCTTCATTATTTACATACATGTCATATACTGGCTCATCCACTTCAGTTTCATGATCTATAGAGTTTTTTCAGCCACCAAAAAAGTAAATTAGTTAAAAAAATAGTTAACTACTGTAGTTAATAACTATTTAAAAAAAGTAGTTAACTACTAGTTGTTAACTAGTTTAACAAAAGTAGTTATTAACTATTTCTTAACTACTGTAGAGTAGTTAATAACTAGTAGTTAACTATTTATAGTTAGTAACTACCCATCACTGATATATATATATAGAGGGAGAGAGAGAGAGAGAGAGAGAGAGAAAGAGAGAAAGAGAGAGAGAGAGAGAAAGAAAGAAAAAGCGCAAGAGATATTATGAAATTAATGGAAAAAGGAGAGGAGAACAGTTAAAAACTTAAAAAAATAAAAAGAATAAATATAAAGAAAAAAATTTGTTTGTAGGGTGTTTGACAGGGTTTTTAAAATGGTAAAGAAAAAAAACGAAAGAAAAAGAAAAATTAGAGATAGAACAAAAAATAAAACAAAAAAGAGTAAAACCTAGACAAAATAATAAAACAACTGAAAGATAATTTAAAATTTAAGAACATGCTTTAAGATAGCTTAAAATTTTTTTATAGCAACATCGTGTTACCGCGGTGAATAGTAAACAAAAGATGGTGTAGTAACTATTACCATAAACAATTTTGTCGTGATTATCGTATGGTTTAATTTTTGTTTTTTTTTAATTTTTGTTTTTTTTTTAATTTTTTTTATAGTTTTTTATTAAATTACATTTTGTCGAAGTTGGTTAGTTTTATAATGATCTTCCAAACTTCAAAACGTCTGCGGACATCCCACATCCCGTGGACATCAGGACAAGTGAAAGTTGATAAAAACATGAAAAAACAACAACAAAAAACCTCTATGAAATCCCGGGCAACACTGAGTAACCCAGCAAGTTACCATTACAAGTTTTACAATTTGTCATTTCATATATTTTGTTTAAGTTTATTTTTAGTTTCAATTTTTTTTCAAGAAATCAAAATAAAAAAGTAGTTTTCTTTAGATCTGTTATTTTCTCTAGAGTTGTGTTTTCGGAGTGTAACTATTTTTTTGAAAAGTTTCAAAAACATTAACAATAAAGAATTTCTAAATGTGCAACTATCTATATATATATATATAAATGAATGTTTGTATATATGTCTTTTATGCATTGCTACACTTTTCATCCGATCGTAATGAAATTTTCACACAACCTTAAGAGTCAATGGGAATCAAATATAGAGAAAACAAATTTGAAATCCGTCACAAAATGAGCGGAGCAGAGCGGGTGAGTGAGCGGGAGCTATATACATATATATATACACATACATATACATAGATAAATGAGCGAAAACGGAAACGGGAAGCCAACTGAGAGCGATAGATAGAGCGGGAACGGGAAAGCAACCAGGAGCGGGAAAGCGACCGGGAGCTGGAAAACGACAGAGAGCGGGAAAGCGACCGAGAACGCGACGGGAACGGGAAAGCGGAGAAGGAAACGGGAGCGAGAGAGACAAACATTAGAAAAACCTCTAAAAACCCCGGGCAACGCCGGGTGCCCCCGCTAGTTCTTATATAAAAATATTGATCAAATTAAAATAATTTGTATGCAGATTAAAAATATGAAAAATTTCTCGATGCTTGATTCAAACCGCTGCAAGTTTCAGTTGCCTACTTTCAATTTCTTGTTTTAAAATATCGTGTTGTTTTGAAAAATTGTTAAAACGTTCGTTTTTGGAGTGTAGCTTAACAAATGTTAATATTTCTTCAGCTTGTGGAATAATATTTTGTGTTAACTCGTAATATTCTGTATATGCCCATTCTAGATGATAAAGTGAATCTAAAAGCAAAAATTGAGAAGCATCATTTTTATAGTCAAGTGACAAAAGAGTTGAAATCCAAGTTTGACTTGATAATAACAACCCTTTCCATAAAGCTTCATTATCTGAAAAAAATTGACTTTCGTCGATTATCTCGTGAATCCAAAAAATACGGTATCTGTTACTCATAAGCACTTTTTAAAAAAAATTTAGTTCGTTCTTTTTTAAACCATATTTTGACAAGAAACAATACAATTCTCTAAATATATCATCAATTATTTTGGTTGAAGGATTATAATAATAAAGTGCTTTGTGTAGGAATTCCTTTATGATTGGAAGTTTGTTTCTAATAATTAAAAGGTGTTTATCTGCTATTGCCCAGTATATCAATTGGCTTAGGCACTCATAAAACATTTCGTCTTTCCAAAAAATGGTTTTCATTGAAGCTACAATTCCATCAACTGTGCAAAAATTACTTACATTCTCGGAGCTTAAATTTGAAGGATTTTCAAAACTGTTTCTTTCATGAAAACGTAGCCCTAAATACTGAAATCTTCTTGAGTGCGTCCACGTAACAGGTTCTTCAAACACAGCTTTTGCATTACTTATATCAAGATGAACTAAGTTAGGTAATTTGTCTATCATCTTGTACAGTAGTTGAAGATTCTTGTTATTAATTTCTTGAAAGCATCTGTTTTCACTTATATCAAGACAGGTTAGCATAGAAAGACATGATATTGAATCAAACAATTCTTCCACTTCTAATGTTGAATCATAAGACGTTGTAATAGTTAACTTTTGAAGACCGCTAAGACGAGGAAACTTGTTCATTGTGCTTCGTGCATAGCCGGAACACCAGCAACCATATACAGCTAAAGTTTTCAAATTTTCGTAAGGAAAGTCAATTTTAAGTAAATCAATTAGATCTTCTTTGGCGTGAATATGTTCACAACGAAAACAACGCAAAAATAGTTGAATTAATTTAGGGCACAACCATGCAGACAATTTGTTCATGTCGTTTTTGTGGTAACTTCTTATAAACCTACAGCAGACATATAGTTCTAAATCTTGCAAATTCAAAGACAAAGATGGATTTGTACGAAAAAGTGAAAAAACCTTTTCTGATTGCTGACTCATTTTTAGATCGAAATGATCTGAACACCCAGTAATTGAAAAACGAGTGAGGTTTCCTCTGCTCACAATGGTTTGTATAGGCTGAAAAAAAGTGGCTATACAAACTTCATTAAGTATTAATTCACGATAACAGTCAAATTTATAATAAAAAGGAATTAAATATTTAGGAAATAAAGCAATTCCAATTTGTTGGCCTCTTGAAATTATTTCATGGAAAATAAAAGATGGCAGTTTTACGTTGTTTTTAACTTTTAAAGGAAGACATTTCATATCATTAGATGGTTCAAGAAAAACTTTTTCAAAAGTAAATAAAACAAAATCTTTGCAGTAGCATTTTAATGACAGTGGATAATGGTATATGAATTGACTCATTTTGTTCACAAAAGTATAGTTATAATATTCTATGTATATAGTTTGTCATCCTAAACTTATTTTCCAGCAATATTAAAACATCAATAAATAAATATATATATATATAAATAAATATATATATATATATATATATATATATATATATATATATATATATATATATATGTATATATATATATATATATATATATATATATATATATATATATATATATATATATATATATATATTTATATATATATATATATGTATACATATATATATATATATACATACATATATCTATATATATAAAAGAACATGTCCTGACTGACTGACTGACTGACTGACTGACAGATGACTGACTGATAATCAACGCCGAGCTCAAACGCCTCATCCTAGGAACGTGAAATTTGGAACTTATATTACTTTTATAGCGTAAACATCCGCTAAGAAAGGATTTTTGAAAATTTGCTCTTGAGGGGAAAAAACTGGAAAACAAACTTTTTTCTAAAAAATTTTTCTAAAAAATTTTTTCTGAAATTTGGTATATAGATTCTTTTTGAAAAATAAAGATACGTGTTTCACCATTTTTTGAAAATTCGGTTTCCCGGACCTCAAATGTGGGTTGGAAAATTGGGTTATTTGGTTTTTAAAGTAGCTTCTACTCAAAAACTGTTAATGCTACAGAAGTAAAAATTAGTATTTAGTTTCTACTCCAACAATAATGAAATAGGTGTTTTAGCATTTTTTGAAAATTTGGTTTCCAGGACTTCAAATGTGGGGTGGAAAATAGGGCTAATTGTCTTTTATAGTAACTGCTACTCAAAAACAGTAAATACCACAGATGTAAAAATTATTATTTAGTTTCTTTTCTAAAAAATAAAGATATACGTGTTTCACCATTTTTTACAAATTTGGTTTCCCGGACCTCAAATGTGTTGGTTGGAAAATTGGGTTATTTGGTTTTTAAAGTAGCTTCTACTCAAAAACTGTTAATGCTAGAAAAGTAAAAATTAGTATTTAGTTTCTACTCTAAAAATAATGATATATGTGTTTCACCATTTTTTGAAATTTTGGTTTTCAGGACCTCAAATGTGGGGTGGAAAAAAGGTTTCTTTGGTGTTTAAAGTAACTGCTACTCAAAAACTGTGAATGCTACAGATGTCAAAATTAGTATTTAGTATTTACTCAAAAAATTATGATATAAGTGTTTCAACATTTTTTAAAAATTTGGTTTCCAGGACATCAAATGTGGGGTGGAAAAAAGTGTTATTTGATTTCAAAATAACTGCTACTCAAAAACTGTAAGTGCTACAAATGTAAAAATTAGTATTTTGAAGTTTTGTGCCGGTTAAAAGTAGCTAAGTTCAGTTTATCACCGGCGGGCCAAGCCGTTATTTTAGAGTCTTCACACGGGCCAGGCCAAACCTTAAATCAAAGTGGAACGGGCCGAGGTTTTTCACCAAGTATATAGATATTTTAGTGATTTTAGGGTCTTCAGTTGGGCCGGGCCAAACCTGAAGTCAAGGTGGGACGGGCCGAAGTTTTTCATCAAGTATATAGAACTTCTAAGCCTGTAAGAATGGGCCGGGCCTAATTCAGACGGGCTGTGCCGGGCCAGGAGTTTGGGTTTTTAAAACGGGCTGGGCTAAGTTGTCGACGGGCCGAGCCGAGACCTAAAAAATTGATCTCTACTATGGATACACGGTTCAAACTCTCTAATTTCATGCGAGCGAAGCCGCTACGGGCACTGCTAGTATATATATATAACTAGCAGTACTTACCCGTCGCGATTTTGCCGATTAGAGGAGATGGAGTTTGATAATTTTATAACTTGTCCAAACCTTTAAAAAACAGAGGCTTCGAAAATATTTGCAGCATTTTACGGTAGCATTAAATTATATGACATTTTACTGCATAAGGACTCTATAAAATTGCTGTTAAAATGCACATTAAAACAAGAAATTATACAAAAAAAGGCCCTATCAATATTTTCCAGGGATCAGACATTTTTTCAAAAAAGTTGGAATTACTTTGTCCGGAGGGTAAATGGCTGCATCGCTCCTAAACTATAAGCAAAAACAAATTCTTTACAATGATTATAACAGTGATGTCAACAAAAGACATCCATCAATGTCGCTTCTTGTCACAAAATTGTGCTTGGAAGAATTATCTGTATTACTTAGCAAAGATGGAAACTCAACAATATAAGACGTTGACGACAGGGTGAAGTCATTTTTGTTGTTTTATAGAATCCTGATAACATCGTTTACTATTTCAAATGTGTCACCTAATTCATACATAAAATTGGTGTTTTGACGTTCAAGAAGGCGTTTGATTTACGATAATACAGACATAATTGGTTTTTATAATTTTGTATTTATTTAATTAATTCGTCGATTATATCATTTGTCAACAAATAATAACAAATCGAAAAAACGAATTCTATGATATCAATTCAAAGAAAGTCGGCAAATTAATAATTAACTGATTGATTTGCAAACAAGTGAATTTGACCAAGCGATATAGACAACCCATATTATATTATATTTGACCGTTTATAAGTTGTATACGTTTTGATGTTTATCTCTGTCATCAAGAACAGAAACTGATGTCAACCAAACCAACCTTACAGCGATCAACCAGCATAGTATGTTATTATTAACTGAAACTGTCTCAATTATCAATTTATAAATCGTTCGAAAAGCCAATCGAATTTCAGAAGGTATTATTGTAGTAAAACCTCCACTAAGTTTTCGATTAAATCAAAACACGAATACATAAACTACGCAGACAACAAGAATTGTGTGCGTTTTCAGATAAAAGCACATTTTTTTACAATGTCACTGCATCTAAAAGTAATAAACCAGACAGAAATCCACAAAAGCATAAATTCTACCGCCATTTTTTTTTAAATCATCCGTAAATATAAACTACTTTCCGACAAACATGTGGTGTCGTCTTCTTCCAATTGGTTTAAACTTCTTGACAACTAGCTGTCTGGGGAACTCCGCCTTTCTGGTGCCGAATAAACCTCTCGGTGTCGTAGCGAGTTCCCCTTCGCTATCGGTAAATTGGTCAGCATTATAATTATTGTTATCATTAGGAGAAAATGCGAGATCGCTGCTGTCTTCAGAAAAGTCGTTTGCATTTCTTTTCCCCACAAACAGATGTCCTCTTTTAGCTCCAGTAGCCTGGAAACCACCGTCGGAGCCGATCATTGGAAAATCGTCGTTATAATACGGAGTGGTAAAACGCTTTCCAACAAAAAGATGAGGTCTTTTGCGCAGGGATTTCAGCAGGGGTGACCTAGAAATGGTGCCATCATCCAAGTGGGTCGTATAAGCATTGTTTTTCAGCATTGTTGGTTTGTTTTCACTGTAACCTGTAGAATGAATGAAGATACAATTAAATGTCAACGTGAAAACTCTGATTACCTTTAAGAAAACAAAAATAAATGTCAACATGACGATTCGTACTATTTTCAACAATTAGTAACGACACGATGAGTGTTTGAGAATTTGGTTCTAAAATCAATTTAGGCATAGGACACATGAGGAAGCAAAACCAACTCGCACGTTTGCGTTAGAGCATTGCAATGTGTCGAGCCTTTTCAAACCTCATACGCAATAAGCTGGTACTCAAGTTACTGATCTCGACCAACGAAAAGGATGGTATGGAATCTTTGTGCCAAGACAGTCCTTCTAAGGGTCTTGACAAAGCAACATGGAATAACAATAATAAAAATAATTCCACATAGATGAGAATCGGTATTATATTATATCGCCTCACTTCTTCTCCATCAATGCGTATTTGCGTACAACAAGCTGTCACCACATAATCGCTGTTTAAAATAGCAAAAGCGCTGTCATTAAAGATAGTTTTTGCATCCACTAAGTGCTCTAGTTTTATCAATTAGTCGTTTTAATTTCCGATTCATCGTGCAGGTGATGTTATGTTTTGTTGTGTGTGTGTGTTTATGTGCACGTGTGAGAGAATGAGAGATAGGAAAAAAGAAGGAGAGAGAGACAGAGACAGAGAGAGAGAGAGAGAGAGAGAGAGAGAGAGAGAACCACTTAAACCGTAGATATCTTAACAGTTTTTAAATGAAAAATTAATAAAAAAATAATCAGAAGAAATAATTAAACTATTCAAAAAAATAATTTCTAGATAAAAATAAACCCATGAAAGACCAAAAACAAAAAGCAAAGGTTTCCACTAATTATTAAGCTTTGAAAACCTAATTAATGAAATTAAATGTCTCTCTCTCTCTCGGAATTTGAAAAATTCATCACAGCTTGATAACTTAATAATTAACTGTTTTCGCTTTTTAACATTGAAATTTTTTATTGGAAACTTCTTGAATGGTCGATTTAAAAGTCATAATTCCAAGAATTTCATTTCAAATACACTACCGGGTATATTAAAAAATACACAACCGGTATATTCAAAAAATACACTACGGGTACATTCAAACACACACTATCGGATACATTTAAAAAATACACTACCGGGTACATTCAGAAATACAATACCGGGTACATTAAAAAAAAACTACCGAGTACATTCAAAAAATACACTACCAAGTACATTCAAAAATTACATAACATGGTACATTCAACAAGTAAAGATAAACAAATAAATTTAAAAAATGCTTTTATTTGCCTCTTTATCTGAGTCAACGAACTAAAATTTTTGAATCTAAAACAACCATTACGCTCAATCTTGTTAATTATTTTGGACCTCTGGCGACTTATACATAAACAATTTATTACAGTCGCTAGATAGCAGGAATTAATTTGATTTGATTAATTTAAATTGATTTAAAGCCTAATTCATGTTGGAAACATTAAATTCATGTATTGTCATCCAGAATAAAGCTTTCCTGAAATTTTTAGAGCTCTATGTGGTCGAAAAAAGGGTGAATTTTTGTTTCTAAGATTTGATCACCACAGACAAACAAACAGAAAGAAAGTGAAGTTGAATCAAAACATTTAAAAAATACGCTACCTGGTACATTAAAAAATACACTACCGGGTATATTAAAAAATACACTATCGGGTACATTCAAAAAACACTACCGGGTACATTCAAGAAATACACCACCAGGTATATTAAAAATATACAATACTGAGTACATTAAAAATACACTATCGGGTATATTCAAAAACACACTACCGGGAAAACAGGCCAATAATCATTATTTTCGAAACTTTTTGAAAAGACTGTAACAAAAAATTTCAATCTATAACCTACCTAAGTAATCGAAATCCTCCGACCGATCAAGGTTGCCAGGGTAGGACTGGCTTGCCCCAGTGCCATCTGGTGACAGCCAAAGAAAATTGGCCGACAGCTCGGTCAAGGAGTTGGCAATAAAGATGGTACATAGGAACAACTCTGCTGATTTAAGTTTCATCTTTAGTCTCAAACTGTTTGAGCTTCAGTGGTTCAGTATTGAAGTCTGAAATAAGAAAGATATCATAATTATTGATATTTTCACTGTTAGAATTTTAGATTTAACTTAAAAAATAGAAGAAAAAATTTGCCACACGTTTAATAGATGACATGTATGCAAAGACTGGCTTCTGTGCAATGGAGTTTGGAAATCTCATTACTGTTTAGTGATTGATAAAAGGAATTCATCAGAATAGCTAAAATCGCCATCATCGATACCATACTCTGTTTTTGTACGACCATTCCTCAGCGTTGAAAAACTTTGAACTATTTAAATAATGACAAAATTAATGAGCCATTATAATTAACTGGGTTGCAGAGTTACCAAACACCATTTTCGAAGAAAATAATGATTGGATCAATAAAAAGGGATATTTGCACGAAATATCATAAAGAATTGAAAATCTGGTTTGCAGCGACACCCTTAAAAATTGAAAACTTGTATCTGTAAATTTTTTTTTGCAGAAGTAAGCAAGCCAGCTCCACTTCGCTCATTGCAAGACGGTTTCAAATCTGGATGAAGAGGAGAGGGGAAAAAGAAACAAGGGGGTCAAATTATGATAGGGAAATACAAGATGAAGTACACGCATGAAGGTTTCCTCAGAAGGAAAACCATCCTCAAAAATGGAATTTCCTAGATACTTTTTTTTTTATAATAGTTTATAGTCCTTTACACCAGGTGTATTAAGACTGAAACGGCTGTTTGTTGGAAGCACCTCAGTACTTCCTGTCGTTGATCATAATTTGATTCTTTCAAATTCTCCGTTCTCCTTTCTCCAGGTTTGGGACTGGCTTGCAAAAGCAAAGCGGACTTGTTTTTCCTAGATACGACTGTTTCAGACTAAAACACAGTGTGAAAAAACTCTATAAACTATTATATTAGTGTGTAGAAGACCTTATAAACTATTATATGAAAATAAATAAGCAAACCTTCAAATCTAAGAGATGATCTCTTCTCTAGCTGGTTCAGGCTCAGAAGCGATTGCTCGGAAGATTCAAACGTCGATTACCAAGTCCGAAGCGTCTTTATATATATATACTGGCTGCGTAGCCAGGCGCTCCCGGGTTTTTTCTGATGTTTTCTCTCGCTGTTTTACTTTCTTTATCTGTTTCTTCTCTCTCTCTCTCTCTCTCTCTCTCTCTCTCTCTCTCTCTCTCTCTCTCTCTCTCTCTCTCTCTCTCTCTCTCTCTCTCTCTCTTTCTCTTTCTTCTCTCTCTCTCTCTCTCTCTCTCTCTCTCTCTCTCTCTCTCTCTCTCTCTCTCTCTCTCTCTCTCTCTCTCTCTCTCTCTCTCTCTCTCTCTCTCTCTCTCTCTCTCTTTCTCTTTCTCTTTCTCTCTCTCTAATTATCTCTCTTTTTCTCTTCCTTCCTTTCCTTCCCCCTCTCTATCTTTCTCAATCATTGTTCTCTCTTTAATTTTTCCGTCAAGTTTGAGGGGGTGGCGTTTGACCTGCCTGTCCCGGGCCGATGCAACCCACACCACCCCACTGGATTTTTGCCCATAAAACGCAAAATAACAATCAAATTGTACGAAAATTGCTAAAACACTCTTTAAACTTTGTATTTCAAATTAAAGTTTAATTTTATTAAGCAATAAGCCCTGCATATTCGTATGCCGGCCCGGCAAAAGTTTTTTTTTACCAAAACGCACCAACCTGGTCATGGTTCTCAAGAGTACAAAATTTCAAACAAATTGGTTCTGTAGTATATATATACCTGCGGGGTTATCCGGCGTTGCCCGGGGTTTTTAGAGGTTTTTCTATTGTTTTTCTAGCGGGGTTACCGGGCGTTGCCGGGATTTTTATCGTCTTTTTTCTCTCTCCTGTTTCCTTTCCCGTTTGCTCTCCCGCTACCAGTCGCTTTCCCGTTCACGCTTGCTCTCCTATTTCCGGTCGCTTTTCCGTTTCCGGTCGCCCTTGCTCTTCTGTACCCGCTTGCTTTCCCGTTCCCACTCATTCGTCCGTTCCCGTTCCCGCTTGCTCTCTTGTCCCCGCTCCTGCTAGCTCTCCAATTCCCATTCCTGCTCGCACTCATTTTCTTTCTTCCACTCTCTCCTAACTTTTTTAGCCCATAAAACATAAAATAGACTTGCTTAAAGTTGCTTGAAACCTTCAATCGTTGTTACGTAAACTAAATTTGAATTTTATTACCCAATAACCTTTGATGGTCGTACATACGAACACTTTTTGGTCATAAAAAATTATTTTTTTTTATATTTAAAAATACCTTATTTTGAATACAGGCTCACTTTTCATGAAACTTTTTTTTAAATGTGTAATAAAAAATATTAATTATTTATTCTGAAAAAAACTAATCAAATACAATTAAATAAATGTCCGCATATATAAGTTCAAAAATGTCGTTTTAAAAAAAGAAATTTGCAATAAATGAAAAGCCGGCAAATCTTGAAAAATAAGGAATTTGTGAAAAACCTTCGTTATTAACGGCTTAATCTCGTTAAATTTACAAATGTATTTAATTATATAATTATATTTGATTTATTTTGGTCTGAAGCATGAAGCATAGATAATAAGTTTTTAAATAATTTTTTTTAGAAAATTTCAAGATTTAATAAAATGCATTGTGATGAAGAGCGAGATTCTATTTTAATGTTCAGGTCTTTTCCAGTGAGTTAATTTTCACTTTAAAAAAAAATTAAAAAAAAACGAAGAGGATAAAAAAAAGAAAAATTAAATTAAAAATGTTAACAAGAAATTATTTTCATAACAGTAATAACAGTTTATATACGAATTTTTAGATCTTTGTTGTCGCGAATGCAGCTCTCTTGTGAAGCGCCACATAAATGTGTTTTCTTCTTTTCTCACGCGTATCATCTTCCTCTTTCATTATTATTGTTGTTATCATTATGATTCACTGTCTTTTCCACCGGTTGTTTCAAGACAGACGTCGTCTTCCGTTATAACGATCATTTAAGACCTCCGCAAATGACCGACCGACTCGGGACTGATGTCCAAGAGATGCTTTAATCTCTTACGACTTGAAACAGGTGTAAAAGTCACTCTCGCGGTGGTCTAGTCCGACCGTGACAATCTCCCATGTCGAAGCAGTCTTTGACGGATGCTCTTGCGATATCTCTTCGAGATCATTACGACGACCGTCTGTGTTAATTATAAACAATTCTTTTTAGCATTTTTTTAAACTCGCAATTCTCGGCCGAGATTAAGTAATTTTAGCGGCAATCATGGAAATCGTACTGTTTAATTATTGCAATTAGTGATCTAAGTATAACATTTAAATGGTGTCATCAGTTTTTTAATGACTGCGTACGGCGCAGTGGAAACATTTAATTCATCGTTGTCGATTAATAATAATAATAATTAATAGCTATCAGATCGCTGGTAAAGTGTTTGACTCATTCTTAGCGACATGAATGTTTATAAAAAATTAAATTTTCAACTTCCCACCGTGGTGGTGTGGGAGAATACAAAACTATTAAGCTGCTGTATGGATTTTCGACTTTTATTTTTTTTTTAAATGACGATGGTGAAAAACCGACCAGTTCTGAAAAAAAAGTTTTTAAAATTTCCATGTCGAAACGACTGCTTCTACTACTCAGTCAATCCTGTTAAATCTTCCTCGTTTAAGAAATATTAAACACTCACATCACCAGTGGCACAACCAGGATAAAGTGATAAAGTGGTATAGTGAGTCATCGAAAGCTGTTAACTATTTTTACAAACTTTTATTCAGGTTACAATCTCAATTTGTGTGTATATGTGTGTGACTTTCTCTGTACGCAAATCTTGCAAGTAAAATTTAACCAGCTTTTGACTAGCTAGGAAGCTGAAACTTTTAGCATAGCTTTATATTGGATGACAATACATGATACAATTGAAAAAAAATTTATTTGAACATCTTTTGTATTTCTAAATCGAGTGTATTTGAAATCAAAGTTTGTGTTGAAAAACTCGTTTTTTTATAATAGTTTATAGTCCTTTACACCAGGTGTTTTAAGACTATAATGGCTGTATATAGGAAGCACTTAAGTACTTCCTGTCGTGGACCAGAATTTGATCCTTTTTACTTTTTCCCTCCTCCTTTCTCCAGGCTTGGGACAGGCTCGCAATTATCGAGGCGGAATTAACTCGTTTTTTTCTTTACTTGTATTTTAATTGAACCCTGGTTGCCATGGTACAAACAGGGGCGGATACAGGGGAGTGTCCTGGGGTCCGGATCCCTTTTTTCTTGGCAAAAAATGAAGATATTCATTACTTTTAATGTTCTAAAACTTGAAAGCCAAGGCCATGCAGTTTGCCCAGGTACAGAGTAACAGTTGTCATAACGTTCTTTCATCTTGTAATTTTATTCTGTTTTTGTCTATAAAGTTAAAAAACAGATAGCCCAACAAAGTGTCACTCCGAGTTGTAAAGATTTTTTTATTCTTTAAGTGCATTTCTGATTTCTGTATTCTTTGAACATTCGGCATCTCACCTAATTTTTTCGAGAATCATGTCACAGAAAGTTCATCGGGGGTTTAAAAAAAACACCTCACCAACAATTTTTAATTGTAGTGAATAATGAAAGGTTTTTTGATCGCTCGTCGTACAGTGGTCTATAAAAAGTTATTTTCTTCTTTTTAGTATTTTTTTTTCATAAATTTTTTTTTATTTTTTAAAATTAAAATACTATTTTCTACTTCTTAGGAGAATTTGTATAATAAAATTTTAAAATTACAAGCAGTATTAGGGAGGCCCGCAAATGAATGCAATGTTCATTTTAATTGATTTCAGTTTCGGCATTTGATTTTATTATTTGAATTTTTGATTTGTTGATGTATTTAAGCAGCTTTGTTTTGTCTTGTGATCAACAACAACAACAAATTTGTTTCCAGCGTTCACACACACAACACTCAGACACGCACATACACAGTATGTGTAACATACATACATCAAACATGCATTACACACATTTGAAATCAGCTGAAAATGTGTAATTAAATTTTCGATTTTTTTTATCACTACAGTAGACATGGCTCGTCCGCAACTGGAATTTCACAGCCTAATTAGTTAAGAGTGTAGAAAAGTGGTTAACATTTTCCACTTTTTTAATAATAATAATAATTTGTAATTTCATGAAATAAATACTCAATTTTTTTAAATATGATATATTATATGTATTTTTTGAATATTATAATAATAGTTTGTTATTTCATGAAATAATTACTTATTTTTTTTTAATATTTTCGCTAAGTTATAATTATTGATCGATTTTTAGTTTTTTAGGCTTTACTAGGATAAAAAGAGAATGAACGTTGACAAGCGTATGAAGGAAATTCGTTTTAACGAGAAAGTGTCATTTTTCAATCTCATTATAATTTTCGAATATTTTCTAGGAACGATTTTTTTATATAAAATACATTATCTAACTGTCTGGTATCAGTCGATTTGTCGAAAGTTATTGTGTAATGGAAACGATTTGAGAAGAAAATGCAATCATTTTATTTATATTCAAACATTATCAAGATTCCCTGGAGAAAAAAACGGTAACAGTCTTGAAGGTTTTTTTTTAATATAATTTTAGATTATTAAAAAAACTATTTAGATCCGTTTTTTGTAAGCTGGAGAAATTGAGAAAACTTTATTATCGTCAATCCACTTCCATTCGTTAGATAGAAGCACAAACCTCCTCCATTATAAAACTTAACCTCTGATCTCTGAGCTGATGCCCATATAGGGCTGTGGCATTTAGTTGAAGGATATCGTATGTTATGAGCTACTTTACAGAAGTTGTGCGCAGTGGCGCAGCGAGGGTATCTGTCGCCCGGGGCAAGGTATAAAAAATTCGCCCCATCATCCCAATTGGACGACCAAAACCGAGTGAACCGAAGACGCCCGAGCCATATCCGAGCCCCTTCCCAAGAAAATTTTGGAAATCACTTGTGTGAAATAGTGCAAAAATACAATTTATTAATTTTACATGTTCAAAAATGACGAAAATTTGGTGAAATTGTTGTCTTTCACTTTACTTTTTGGCGCCCAGGGACAGAAGCCCCTCCCTTCCCCTTTTCGCTACGCCACTGGTTGTGAGCACCTCATCTTCAAAGATCGGCACCACTACTGTTTTACCTGCCTTAAAGACGATAACCGATTTGTTGATGTTTTTAAGCAGCTTTGTTTTTTCTCTTTTTTTTGTAGCGAAGTTGAGTTTGCCACCAACCATTTTGCTTTGAAGTCTGATGGCCAAACCCATTGACAGATCTAGACTTCTTTGGCGGGAGGGGTCAAAAACGGCGGGGATGGCAAAAGACGTCGGGAAGAGCAAAAATTTGATTTTAGATCCACAAATCCCATTTGAAAACATAAGCCGGATGCCAAAAATTTAGTAATTTCTCTAAAAAGTAATCAATTTTTCTTATAAATTTGGTCAACAAAGAATTTTTTCTCACTTATTCTTGGTTTTAAACGGCATTTCTTAAATTATTATTGTTACAAATTTTTTTAGTATCTCAAAAAAGTAAATTTTGAAATCAACGGGAGGGGCCATGGTCTCCCTAGATCCGTTACTGCCCATTGGTATATACCAATGGCCAGACCACTCTAACACTTAAGCTGGATTTAATACCAAGATTACCATTAGTTGTTGAGAAAAATTTCATGAGAACGACGAGGCCATAATATACTGAGGCCAGACGAAATGTTGTGTGCTACATACATAATTTTTTGAGATGAGACATTTGTCTCTATTTTCTAATGTTGTCATCGATAAACTCTGTGACTTTACGAAAACAGTAACAAACCAAATCACCTCAAACCAGACAACAGAAGACAACTTAGTCTCAGTAAAGTTATTCCACCCTCCATAAAAATAGTCTTTTTTCGATTACCTGATGTTTGGTTTTTTCATCAACTACAAAGATTGTAACCAAACATGTGATCAACTGCTTTGAAACGTTGATAGTAAACAAACAGCCTAAGATATAGCCATTCTATTTAAAACAATCACATTAAAACCTAAAATAGAACCATTATAACATTTATTATATCATTATACAAGTGAAAACTTTAAATTGAGCCACAAAAAATTGAAAAGAAAATGACAAAATTGCTTCTATCTTTTTTGAGATTTTGATAAAATGTTCAAGAACTTTCCACGGACCATTTCGTGTGCTGAAACGTTGAAAAGTTATAATTTATAAATTAATCAAATCTCTTTGAATTAATCTAATTTTGATTGCTAAGATATCCAAGTCGGTATAGCGCTAAACTTTAATTTGAAGAGTTCCAGGTTACTTGATGTCTTACTAAATACCTTGTGGCAGATGTTATCCGAATATTATCGGGTAAAATCATTTCTCTGAAAAGCATGTAAAAGAACAGCACCATAGAGCTCTGCAGGAGAAAATAAGTAGAAGTTCTATAAGAGTTCACATCGATTGATTGAATGAATCCAGAAAGCAGTCGGTAAAGCTGTCACACTGAAGATCCTCAGCCAAAATATAATTAAAAACACCTCACTCAAAGTTTGATAGTCCTTGTATAACTGATCCCAGTTATAAAAGAGATTACAACTACAACCCCCCCCCCCCTAGACACACACACATACATACACACAAATGCACACAAAAGCACACACCTTCATCAAGTCCAAGTTGAAATGCCAGCTGGTGGAGTCCTCTCACTTTTTCTATAAGCTGAGACGTTGTCAGACTTCCGAATTCTGTTTCGTACAAAATAAAGTAATGTAAAAAAAAACATTATTCATCCATCAAGTTGCAGCTAACAGTCCTCCACAGTAGAGGTATGAAAGTTACCTACAGACTATGCCACCTGAAGTTGGAGTATTATGTTTCGAGATGCAAATAAACAGGGCCATTAAGCTTTCTAATAAATAGGTTAATTATTAATATATTTATTTCTATTTATACTTCTGACCTTGAAGCATGTCGTTGTCGACCTTGTCAACGTCGAGGAGCCACTTGGGTGGAGATGTCTCGGGTTGCTTGAGGAAGAAGAAGAAGAAACAAAAATGAGGAAAACACTTACTATTTTAGATGAAATAAAATTAATTTCAAATAAATTTTTTAATGATTAAAAAAAAGAATAATCTCACAACCAGGTCGGCGAAATCCGAGACGCCAGGTACTTTGATGGTGGAAATTAAAAAAAAAAGTATAAATATTTTCATGTTCCAATTGGGATTTTTTTCAAATAAATAAATAAATAATTGAATATCAAAAGTAATCTAGTTTGTATCCAAAGAAAATGTTTCAACAAGAAATTATAATAATTAATACTTTATAGTAAATTAATAATCTTGAAAGCTACAAGAAAACAAGACATGATTTGAAAATGACTATGACGAATTCTGTTTAAAAACTTGATACAAAAACAAATTCATTCAATCGTGTTGAGTCAATTGGTTTTTTTTTATGGTCAACGAAGCTAAAACCTGATCAAAGAACGTTAAATAGAACAGATGAGAAGAATAATATTTGACGGTCGAACGCATTTTTTAACACAAACTGAATGACTGACTTTGTTCGGGCCACAGATCTGGAGAGTTGCGATCGAGTCTCTCAAAACTCATCAAAGAGTGGTCCATGTCTGGAAAAAGAATTAAAAAAATATTTTTTATCGTATTTTTTTATTATATAAATTTTATATTTGGCAAATAATTTAACTATGCTCCATAATCATAAAAAGGAGACTCAAATAAGAAGTTCTAAAATTCACTTTTCTTGTAATAAAGCATACAAAATAAGTCTTAAACTGGGAAATTGTAATCCCTTATATTAACTTCACTGCCGGTCTTGCTTGCTTGAATGTTTGCAAACCTCGAAAGTGAAAACTAACTAACTTCCTGTCATTCAATTGAGCTACAGTATGAAATAAAAGCTTGTTCCTTATGACAATGCATTCTATTGAAGTTTGGAAATTTTCTGATTTATTAGGCTGATCACAGCACTCAAATATGACAAATTTATTATCTTCTGTAATAAACTGTCGTTAACTGATTACCAAACAGATGATTTATTTTTAACTTGAGTTCTAACTTTTACTTTTACTTTGGATGTGGGATGGAGGGAACTACTTTTTTGGTTTGAAACTCTTTCGTAAACAAATGGAACTTATTTTGAATTGTTAAATATAATCTGCACTCAAAAACCTCTCATTGATAAACTCTGGAATTAAAAGATAAAGAACTCGATCAGATTGATTATAATATTATAGAATATAGATGTGTTATATCGAAGTGA
Organism: Erpobdella octoculata; assembly: GCA_963978895.1. Lineage (NCBI taxonomy): Eukaryota > Metazoa > Annelida > Clitellata > Hirudinida > Erpobdellidae > Erpobdella > Erpobdella octoculata. The sequence goes on along the minus strand of OZ022245.1, from coordinate 2,718,619 downwards.
ATCGATTTCAAGACCACTAAGATGCAGGCAGTCGTATTCAGCGCCTCAATCGCTTTATACCCAGTGAAAGCACCGGTACTCATTTATCTACCACAGGAGGACGAAAGACTGGGTTGACCTGAGCCGGTGAACCGTAATAAATAAAAGAGTGAACTCCTTGCGCAATAAAGTTACCTACAAGGGAATTGAACCCGGGACCCCAAGCTCAGAATTCAAAGACTTTACCGCTGTCCCATTACCTGAAGAATCAAGTGCGCTTCCGATTTTAGACATTTTCATACCGACGAAAACAAGCGTTTATTATTACGGTCCTCTGTTTTGGTTTTGATTGAACTTCGATGTGCGCGCCCGGATTATTAAAATAAAAAATGTAATTAATTTAAAAAAAACTGAACGTTAACGTTTTTTAACTTTTTAAATGTAAGACTTTTTAAATTTTTAAGTATAATTTTTTGAAAATTTAACCTTGTGGTGATTATTTTTTTAATAACGACAATACAACAAAACAAAAATTTCATTCATAAATAAAAAACCAAATAAATATAATAAAGTGGAGCAATAGAAAGAATAGCGCTAGGTTAGCTGAGTTGGTAGAGCGTTAGCCTTGAATGTGAGAGCTTCACGGTTCGACTCCCACTCACTGCCTAGTAGCCCATGTCAACGGAAAACTTAGCGGGTAAAATCGTTCTCTCCGTGGGGCATGTAAAAGAACAGCACCTTTGAACAAAGCTGAAAAGGCGCTCAATAAATTATCAAACAAACATTTAGCGCATCAAAACGTTGTTACATTAACCTCGCATAGCCTTATCCAGAAAGCTATGCGTATTAATAAGCGTGGAACACGGTATCAGAACCAGTGACGTAAATTCAAATTCAGCCCTTTCCAGGTAGAGATTTAAATTTGCCCGCCTTTTATATAGCTTATTAGCACGGTTAGCCGACATGACCAATGTTTTTTGCTTATTTTTCTTTCTTTTTTGTCCAGAAAACGCTATATAAATTAGAGATTTTTTTTACCTCCTTGCCAAAAGTTGTTTAGATTGCTCCTGCAGTTTGGATGTGATAAGCGAATATCCATACACACACACTAGGAAGATCGAGGAGGCCAACCGGGCCATAGTCAAATTGTTCAATTGCAGGAGGCCAAGCCAGCAATTTATTACAGCGAGTTGAGAGAAAAAAAGTTAAAGAGATTAGGGATTTAAAAACTAGACTGTCACATTAAGAAAAAGAGAGAAAACTGCATGACCATATGGAGCTTAAATTTAGCAGGCTTAAGTGGATGTTCTGATGGGCATATTAACTAAACTTTTGAGCCGTGACGAACAGCAAGTTTTGTTTTTGAACATTTGTCTGACTCAAACACGAGGCGCGTTTACATTTTATTGCTGACGGATCATTGCGCATCCCCCTTTAAAGTCGACCAGATGATTTTATTCGGTAAGTATTTTATTTATAATTATTACATAATAAAAATGCTATTTATTACAATTAACTAAATTTTTAGAGTTCGTACTAAATGCCTCTCTATTTTGTGTCTTTTAGCGATGGTTACAGAAGACGCGATGAAATAATTTGTATTATACGTCATTGAAAAGCAGTTACGACGTTTGTATTTGAAGTTTGGTGATTTGAGTTCGAACAAGCTGAACTGGAACGCTTTGAAAAAGGTGGGATAATTAAGTTTGTGCGTTCTAACATTAGTTAAGTTTATTTAGGATTAGTTAAGAGTAGTTAAGGCCTGTTAAGGTTATTTTTAACATTTTTTTGTTTTTTTTTGTTTTTGGTTAACGCCCACTTTAATTCTAATTGCAGAATCTCACCGAAAAACTCCAGTTTGCCTACTTGTCTGGACAATCTTGTAGTCGATCTCGTTCAAAAGGTCAAGAAATAGTCCAAGAAGATAGCGATTCATTTCATTTCATTAATCATTTATCTGTGAAATAAAATTATTCGTCGGTAGTTAAACCAAATAAAAATGTGTTTTTTGTTTTAATCGAAGTCAGAATGTCGTGAGAACACTGATTTATATGAAGTTGGGGAGAAGCCTTGAACTTTTGCTGGGTTTTTGTAATAATTCCGACGCAGGGGGGGTTTCAAATTATTGGCATTGCCGCCCTAATATCATTTAGGGCTGCTACTCCCATAGTGGTGTTTGCATACGAAGTGTCTCACAGACCCCTTGACCTTGGGGATTTTGAATTTTAAAATGGGGGGGAAGTGTTCAATAGGGCTAATATATACTTTAAATTGATTTTGACATCAGTTTTTTTAAATTCAAGTTTTAAATTAAAGGTTTTTAGTCATACAAGAAAAGGTCCTAGTGCTGCATCTTTTCATCAAGTATAACTTACATGACGAATTCTAACTTCAAATCAATACAGTGTGTCTTGAGAGCCTTTCTGAACTGTTCGGTTGTAGATTCGGTTGTGACCTTCGGTGGAAGACGATTCCAGATCGTTGGGCCAGCAACCGCAAAACGTCTGTCCCCTAGTAGTCTTTAGACGGGCTGCAGGGACGAGGAGTCAAGACGAGTATGATGACCTAAGTCTTCTTCGAGGCAGAACGTCGCCCACGCGTGTGACGTCCGAGCACAAATATGGAGGAGCCGACTCGTGGAGGCATTTAAATACTAGAAGTGCGAGTTTGAAATCTATCCTGCAGTCGACCTTCAGCCAATTATTATTATTATTATTATTTATTTATTTAACGTGCTCTCTAAAAAGAAAAATTTCTCAGAGCACGAGGCGGCAGTGCCAAAATAAACGAACGAACAGAATCACACATCAGAAACAAAAAGGGTCAATATCCGTTCGTCATACAAGAAAAAAATGAGTTTTAAGTCGTTTCCTAAAAACATAAACGCTATCGACACACGCCGGATCGGTAAGTTCAATCGGTAGATTGTTCCAGGCAGTTGGACAAGAAACTGCAAAAGCCCTCGGTCCAAACGTCCTGGTTCCGCAGGAAGGAACAAGAAGCTGACCGGAAGAAGCCGAGCGAAGGTGAGATCGGCCAGGAAACTGAGTCACCGGAATGCACAGACCGGAGAGGTACGACGGCGCAGAACCATGGAGGCATCGGTACGCAGTGAGAGATAGCTTGAAGTCGATACGCGCCTGCATGTTCAGCCAGTGTAGTCGGTCGTGAATCGCTTTAGTGACATGACCGTATCGAGGCAATCGGAGAATCAGCCTAGCCGTGGCACGCATGACACCATCAAGCCGCCTCATTAACAGATCCGGTATTCCACTGAGTAGACAATTACAATAATCAAGTCTAGACAAGATCAAAGCGCGGGCAAGTGCATGCGAAGAATCGACCGTGAGGGATTTGCGAACTGACCTCATCTGTCGTAGATGGTAGTAACTGGTGTTGACCAATTTTGCAACGTGTTTTGCAATGCAACTTTTAAATATTACATTTTTGTAGAGGGTAATTATTGTAGGTAATATTTTGCATGTTGGTGTCTCCCAGCGCGGTTCTCACCACCATTCTTTTCCTAAACGCTCTTTTTCCTACTCTGGAACCAGAGATGTTGCGAGTACTTATGGTCCGAGTACAAGTACGAGTACGAGTACCATGGTGTCGAGTACGAGTACGAGTACGAGTACCATGGTATTAAGTTATCGAGTACGAGTACGAGTACGAGTACTGAGGTCTCGAGTACAAGTACGAGTACGAGTACAAAAAATTTTTAGCGAGTACTTTTCGAGTACTTTTTAAAGTCAACAAAATAATAGTTTATTCTACATCAAAAAACTATTACATTTAAGAAAAATTAGCGACGACAGTTTATATTCCGACATCTTAGCCCTATGGGGTCTTAAAATTATTCCGCCGTGGCTGAACTCCGCTGAACACACGTTCTACTGGTGAACTTGAAGCTCTGGAATACTTAAGGCACGAAGTGTTGGGTGATACAGTTTGTTAAGGTCACTGGAATGATTCTGCCAAAACGTTAGTGCATCATCCACATCACCAGTGATCCTCATCTCAAGATATCTGGTCAACTGTGCATCGACATCAAGGCAGGTGTCATCTAACGCCGATGAATACTTGTGAAACAATTTTGACTTTTTGGCTGGTGGGGGTGACCCAGATGGCGGCACCAACGTAACAGCAGGTGACTGAGTAATGATGCCAAAGAGAGAATTAGTTGATTCAACAAAGAATTTAACCAGTTCTGAAAAAACACAACCAAATTTAAAAAATGCAAAATTGTGACAGCAAAGTGCAAATATAAACGAATGTGATATGGAATTATTTAGAAATCTCTTTTAACAACAGTGGGTACAAGAAATGCAAATTCTAAATTATGGAAACTTTGATGACTGTTAATAAGTGATTAGAAGAATAATGATACTTAAGCAGAAATAACAAAGAAAACTATTATTAAAAATTGGTACCTAGATATAAAATATATGTTATACTCATATATATAGAATAGGTATATAGGCCCTACACCTATTATCGGCGTCCAACCCTAGGGGGAAATATTTAGAGTCTTTTTTTGGCCGTTCTGAAACAGTGACGTAAATAATATCGTCTGCTGCCAAGCAAGTGCCGGAACGATTTTTTCTCAAGTTTTTGCGTAACCAGATGACATTATTAGTCATTTTCATCTAGTTTGTTCGTTTTATTTGACATTTTAAAAGAATATGCTATTCACCTGTCCTGAATTATAGAACTTTTGTTAGTTACACTACATTACAATTTACAAGAAAACAAAGTTAGTTAATTTCTGTTATAATCTTACATAGTTTATTTTCTTAATCTTTTCTTAAACTTTCTTTTTTTTATAGTTACTTGATAATGCCATCCAAGTGTTGCATATCATTATGTGAAAGTAGAAGAAGTAATACAATGGAATATTCTTTTTTTTCGTGTAGTATTTTGAATTATAGTTTAATATATTTGAAAATAAATTAATTAAGCTAAATAATTAAGATTTATTATTTAAGTTTTCCTAGAGAAGCACGAAGACGTTGTGAGTGGATAAAAACAATTCAGCGTTTGAATAATGATCCTTTTTGGCAGATTGGTCCTGACACAAGAATCTGCTCAAAACATTTTGATGATGAAATGATATACATAATGGAAAATAAAATAAAATTGTATTATAATGCCATACCATGTAAAGGACCAATAAAAATGGTAAGTTAACAAAACAGTTTTGTACCTACCACTTTGTGAAATTATCTAATTTATTCTGAAACCCTAATGTTCTTTTTTGTGCAAGGTATGTTCTTAAATGACAGTTGTAAATATATTTTAATTTAATCTGCAAGAACATTTATGAAATTATTTATTATGTCCTATACTTTAGGGAAAACTAATAATTATGTACTTTTAAATTATCTATATTTAGATTTGCAGTGTGCAGGATAAACTTAATGAATCATTATCAGCCAGGCCAAATACTCCAAGAGAAGAAGTATTCTTGGTTACTATATTGCTTTGAAGTTTTATTTATTTAATCTGTGGGGCTTCGATAAGTTTTAGTTTTGTCATAAGAGAATTGCAAATAAAACTTAAAATAAGTTAATTTATTCATTAACTATTACAATTAATTTTTGTCTGTAAATCTTATTTCAAACTTTTTCATTTCTAGCCAACAACATCTCTGACTGAGGAATTTCCCTCATCAGATATAGTTAGCAGTTTTGTTGAATGATTTAAAAATAATAAATATAAACACTGTTTTGTTATATGTTGTATTTCTTTAATAACATTCAAATTTTCTGAGATGTTATGTTGAAAATTTGTTTTTAGCCTTCTTCATCAACTCCAAAAAAGTTACTTGCTAATTCAGCTTCTGCAACACCCAATAACAGAAAAAGAATAGCTTTGGTAAGTTTATCTTATCATATATTTATTTCAAGAATTGTATGTTTTTCTAAAAACAGTTTCAAAGTAACACAAGTCTAAATGAAAAAAATTATTTTTTCTATATGCATTAGGATCATCGATATGTTCTGACACCTAACCAATTAGCTAAACGATATAAAAGATCATCCGCTAATCTTGCAAGAATAAAGGTGAAGTTCCAAAACATAATGAAAACAAAAAAAAGAATTGAGGAAAGATGCTTAAATGTCATGGAAGAGGCTAAAAACCTCAATTTAATTAATGAAGATCTCTCCAAGAAACTGGAATTTTATGACAGTGAGTTCAGAATAAGACTGCAGAAAAATGTTTAAATGATAGGTAATAAATTTCATAAACATTTTAGGTCAACTACCCAATATGTTTAAGGCTGGAAAAGTCTATACAGATGAACAAAAGTCGTTTGCATTAACACTTCATCTGTATGGACCAAAAGCTTACAATTTTCTTCGAAGCAAAGGCTTGAATCTTCCACACACAAGGACACTCCGAAAGTTTGTATAACTTAAATAAATTTATCTAAAACCTGAAAGTTTTTGACAACAAAAATTAAACCTCAATATTCTTATTTCAGAAGTTATTAATTTTGCCAAATTTTGGTAACTTTAATCATGATATTCTCAAACTGTAGGTGGCTGGTAAAAGTGGATGGAAGTCCAGGGCTCAACTTAGAAATTATGGAATTTCTACAGAAAAAAGTTCAAGAAGATAGTTACACTTACAAGAGATGTTCATTAATTATAGATGCCATGTCCATTAAACATCATCTACAAAATATTAGAGGAAGTAATTCAAAAACAGGTTTCTATATAAAATATATGCTTTGAACAATTACTGTTAATCTAATTGAGCACTAACCTAAAAAAAAATAACTCTTATAGGATTTGTTGATTTGGGACTTGGAGAGGTTTCGGATGAGGTAGCCACAGAAGTGTTGGTGTTCATGCTTGTTGGGACTGTTAGCCACTGGAAGTTGCCAGTCGCATACTTCTGCACAAATGGTCTAACAGCTGTTATGCAAAAAAATTTAGTCTATTCGGCTATAGAAAAATTACAGAGCCTGGAAATTGAGGTTTTTACCCCATAATTGAAAATATCACCATTCAAGTTTCTAATTTACTACATAAATTCTTAGGTTGTTTCTTTAGTCATGGATGGTCTTAGAACAAATATATCTATGTGCAACCTCTTAGGATGCAATTATAGACTACCAGACCCCAAGCCATGGTTTTATGTCAATGGCAGTGTAGTATATGTGTTTCTTGATGCTTGCCACATGATAAAACTTTTAAGAAACACGCTTGACTCTTGTGGCAAACTACAATCAAAAAAAGGTACTGTTTTGAAGTAAACTATGCATTCCTTTGAAAAGATAATTAAATATAAATAACAATAATTGATAAATTTACATCCATAGGCACTATTGACTGGGATCACATTAAAAAACTCAATAACATTCAAAATGAAGTTGGTCTCAGGCTGGCAACCAAACTATCAAACCAGCACATACACTTCCATAGGCTCAAAATGAAGGTTAAAATTTAACAAAAATTGTCCTTGCTTGTATTTAAAATATAACCATTAAAACTATTTTTTAGGTTTCATTGGCTGTTCAAGTAATTAGTAATTCCACTGCTATGGCTCTAACAGCACTCAAAGACCTAGGGTGCCCAGAATTTCTTAATGTTGATGCAACAGTGGAGTTCATCCAATTAGCAGACACTTTGTTTGATATTTTTAATTCAAGACATCCTAGTTGTAAATTTTTTAAAAGTCCAATAAATAAAGAAAATTATCAAAACATTATGAAAAAGTTATGTGATATAAGCAAATACTTGCTCGAATTAAAAACTGTTTGCGGGAAACCCCTCTATCTTACAAACAAGTAAGTAGTTCTTAAATATTGTAACACTTAGTGAGTGTTCATTTTCACAAAATCTTTATGTGTTTTATAAGCATTACATATTAAATTACTAATATTTTAATATAAGTTAAATTTAACATTTAATCCATTTAAATTTTTTAAGGTCCACTTTTATTCTTGGATTTGTATCTAACATTTCTGTAATTAAAAAATTGGCACAAACATTACTGGAACATCAGAAGTATGTCATGACATACAAATTTTCTCAAGACCACTTAGAATTATTTTTTAACTCAGTAAGAAGAAGTGGTAAGTCATATAAACTTCATTTAGATAATTTAAATTATTATTTATTATAAACCTTTAATACACAGGTGGTTGGAACAACAATCCTTCTACCTATCAATTTGCCAGTATTTTTAAGAAGTACCTTTGTAAATGTGGATTGATTCCAGATAGCAGTGGAAATGTAAGAGTTTTAGAAAATTCTGAATTTCTTTTGCCATCAAGTAAAGATTTACAGAGCCAAAGTATTGCTCACCAGAACAAGTAAGTTTATTGATGAATAACAATGCTTAGATTTGGTTTACCATTATACTAGTTTTACTATTCGTTATTTCTATTTACTAATTTATTTATATAACTTTTTGCAGTTATTCATTTGCATCATTAACAACTTCTGCACTGATTGCTAATGCCACTACCTACATAAGTGGATGGGTTGTGGCTAAGGTTCTTCCGACACTAAACTGTAACAAGTGTCGTGCAAGCATGGTAGCCGAGGCAACACCACAAACTAAAATGTATCATTTAATGAGATTAAAAAATGGAGGATCATATTTCGTTCCTTCAGAAGGTGTAGTCAAGGTAAAAATTTTTTTAAAGTTTTAATTTACTTTTAGTGTTAATTAGAAGTCTTTTGTAAATTAAATTTAATTTATTTACACCTTTCAATATGTTAGACATATTAACATTCCAATTTAATTTTCAAGATCTGTAAAGTTACAGAATCCTGCCACCGTCAAACAATCAACATCAGACAGTCAACAAATACAACGACAACTCAACAACTAATGTCTCTGGTACTTGTGAAAATTGGCTCCTCTGATATTTTAAATTTAAATCAACATTTATTCGAAACTGTAGATGGAATAGACAATCACATCTATTCATTAATTAAAAAAATAGTAAATATTTATATTGATCTAAGACAATATCATATTTGTAATTTATCAAACCAACTTATGAAAAATTTAGGAAAAAGACAATCATTAACTAAATGTATAATTAATTATGGTTTGTAATATATTAAAAATTACCCAACTTGTCTTCGTTCTTTACACATTTTGATCAAACGACTCATCCGAATTATTTTTTCTTACATTCTATCTCTTCTGGTAAGTTTAAATTTAACTGGATCGCTTAAAACAGTTGGAGCCAATAAGAAAACTTAAGCTACACATGAGTCCATATGAGGAATAGGAATAATACTAGTTATAAATAGAGATGATGGGAGTGATAAAACTAAAGAAAGAAATATTTATAACAAATAATAAAATAAATTAACTCAAACTAAACTAATAATAGAATGGCTCAAACACAGAATAGATTGGAGGCAGGAGGATATTATTTTTATCAACCACTATCACTATGGCACTATGGACGTCTATATTTCTATATTATATAAAAGTCAGTAACAAAACCAAATGGTTACTCAACTGCATTGGGCAGCCCGCAGCTATTACTTATATTATTATGCTAGCTAATGATGAAGTGTCCGTTACGATTCCAGTGTTGGGTAAAATCATGTTTTAAATGATTTAAAATCAAAATCGTCAAGAAAAATATGATTTCAAATCAAAATCATTAATTACAAAATGATTTCAAATCATCAAATCAAAATCATTTTTTTTTATAAAGTATTATTACACGGTATGGTTTAATTTAACATAACATAATTTTGTCTATAAAAATTGATCTAAAATCACTTAATTTAAGTGATTTTAGATCAAATTGTGTTAAAACATAATTTTATAGACAAAATTATTGTTTAAGTGACTTAAACAATCAAATGTGACTATTCACGATTCACTGAATGCTTTCTTTATTGGCGGGACCTCAATATAAAAAATTGGATTTATTCCCAGATCAACATTTTTCTCTTAAAACACCTGGTGTAAAGAACTATAAATACGACTTTTTTTGTTTTGTTAGTTTATTTTATTGTCGCTCCATCAACAAAGCGCCGTACGTCGTACGTAGATCATATTATAAATAAGTTTGAAATGTTTTTAGTACAACTGCGTTAAGAAAAGTAAACTTGTGTTTAGACAAGTTATATAAATTTTTATTTCTTTTATTTTTATTTAATTGTTTAATTATAATTGCCTAAGTATTATTAGAAAAATTTAAATAATTTAAATAAAAACATATTTTCAAAATCGTTATAATTGGGTTCTAACGCTAGCTGTTCTTTGTTTTTTGGCCGTTCCAAAGTCTCCTATGCTATGCCATCTTGCTTTGTGCAAATTGACTGGGAAGGCCTATATACCTATTCTATATATATGGTTATACTAGAGTTCAGCAAGTATAAACAAAATATTATCCCAAACAACTGTTTAGTAAACCAGCAAACTTTTTTTAGAGAAGGTGTCGGATATGCGAGTACGAGTACGAGTACTTAGTGGAATAACGAGTACGAGTACGAGTACTGAGTGGAATAACGAGTACGAGTACCAAGGTTCCGAGTACAAGTACGAGTACGAGTACTTGAAAACGGTACTCGAGTTGTACTCGAGTACGAGTACGAGTACCAAGTACTACATCTCTGTCTGGAACTCTCTTTCTACTTCTCTTATTAAATCTACTTCTCTCACTTTTTCCGTGGGGGGTTTAAAACTTATCTGTTTAATAAGTTCGTGTCCGAGCGCTATTGAACGCCAAGTAAATAGCGCTATAGAAATCTAAGAGAATGATTGATTAACCCTTGTTAGTGACGTCATTGGTCGTTGGTTTTACCGATCACATTTGATATGCCACGGCACGACCTCCTTCCTCACATTGAGCAAACATGTTGAAAACCATTCAATGTGTTTTTAAACAATGTTTTAACATACAGCTAAACAAATTATTTTGAAGAAATATTGAAAATAGAACTTTGAAATGAAGTTTTTATTTTTAGCTTTTGCGTGGGGACCTGTCTGAAACTGTTTTTTGGGGACCTTCGGGGTTCAAATAAGTAAAACAAATAATTTCCGGAGCTTTTTTTTGTATTGTTGGTAAATAAATTATGGATTGAAAATTACTTAGATAAAAATTATTTAAGACAGCAAGACTTGATCTAGATATAGATTATAGGACTACAAGAGATTGGCATTTTAGCATACGAGGGGCCATCATATATATATATATATATATATATATATATATATATATATATATATATATATATATATATATATATATATATATATATATAATTCTATATGTATGAGGACCATGGAACCACTTTTCTATATATATCAACCAACCAGGAAATATATTAAATTTCAAAATCAACAGACATTGGTCGTGTTAAGAATTTAAATGAAAAAAGTAATAAGGGGACAAGAAAATATGAAATAAATGAAGAGGTAATAAAAAGATAATAAAAAAATCAATAAAGTCATTTTGGAATAATAAATACACTAATTTATTTAGCCCCTCTAATTTGGCACTCGCTCAACAAAATGGCCATCGACTCATGAAATGTACACATGGTGAAATCCTGTGAGCTTCTTGCAGATGATGATGATGATGATGACGGTGATGATGACGACGGTGATGATTATGATGATGACGATGATGATGATAGTGATCAAATAAAAATCAAATCATGCACTTCAAGAATGAAAACATTGAACATTTTCACACACTCACATACAAACAAACACACACACACTCACATACAAACAAACAAACAAACACGGATAAAAGTGATATAAAAATCCGACTCAATCGCCCAATCAATAAGAAGATAACAAATGATCATAAAAATAAACGACGAATAATAAAACAGGTTTTAAAATAGAATTTGGAATGTAAGTAACATTCGAGCGAATTTTCCACTTCTCATCCATTATTTATAATAAATACATTTTTCATTTTAGTAAACACATTTTAAATTTTAAATACATTTTTAATTTTAGTAAACACATTTTAAATTTTAAATACATTTTTAATTTTATTGAATAAATTTAAGGTTTATCTAATAAACCAAACAAAAACAACAAATCCAGATAAGCATTCCAAACTTAATGAAATTCCAACATGTTTTCTACTTAAATGAAGGGAAAAAATGAATGAATCAAAACTTAATGCTATTTCCTTTAATCAAAATTTTATAAATACGTTCTTAAATAGAACAACTCCATCCAAGTTAAATTAAATTAAACATAAGTATGTTAAAACAACCATTAATTACAACTGAATAAGTTTTAAATGATTAAAAAACGAAGAAAATCAGACATAATAAACATCTCCCTATAAATTCAATTTCCCGTCGAAAAAACTGAGATTGTATGCGATCGATCAATCGTCATCTGAATCGATTCCGTTGAGAGTATTAGTCTGCTGCTTGGCCCGGAGTGGCAGCAAGTGGGACTTGTTCGCACCCTGCTGCTGGTGGTGGTTGTAGTGGTTCGATTTTTTCGCAGAATCGGAATCCAGGTTCAAGAAAACCGGAGACTTAATCCTCTGGTTGCCACTCGAGTACTTAGGACTGACCGGGTCGTCTGCGAATAGCTCGGAAAGAAGTTCGGCTTTCTTCTTCGACTTGTTCTGGTGCCTGCCGTTGTTGGACGCCTCTTCCCCGAACGTCGGACGGTAACTTCCGAAATGTAAATCGTCGTAATCATCGTCGATCGTCGTCGCTTTCCCCGACTTTTTGGTCGACTTTCCGTTCTCGTCGATCTCCTTGAGTTTCTCCAGCAGGATTTCTTTTTGCTGTTGTTTCAACTTTAAATCCTGATTGTTTTTATCCTTCGACGGTTTCATGACGTCCTTCTTGGGAGACGAATTCGACACCGCTACGTTCGAGTCGTGAGCGTCTGAGACGCTGGTCTTCATCGCTTTCATCTTGGCGTTCTTCTCCATCTCTCGGATCTTCCTGTCGATGTCCTCTTGCTCTTTCACCTTTGAACTCTTCGAGTCCTGCGCATAACTGTCGTTGTTGTTTTGCTTTTGAGTTTTTGTCTTGCTGGAGTTGTTTTCGTTGACGTTGTTGTTGGTGGTGGTGGTGGTGGGGAGCGAGGCGGGGGGTTTCTTTGAAGGAGATTTTTCAATCTTAAAAGATTTGTCCTGTGGTTAGGTGTTTGCGTTAGTTGAGTCAGTAATTAAATAATTATTATAATTAAACCAATCAAAAAAATATCTTTCGTGTCTTTAAGAAAGAAGAAATTGCATTTTATTAGTTATTTAAACATTTTCAGTTATGATGCCTTATAAAAATTGTTTTTTATTAATTCATATACAAATATTTTAAATAATATATTTTTTCATTAATAAAAAAAACTTCCTCCTTCTCATAACTTTCAGTAGGAAAACGTTTCAGAATAAAAACTTCCAATCAGAATGGATTAGGGTAAAATTTCACCAAGGTCCCATCAAAAGTACAGGTGTCCACAAATACTGACAGATCAATAAAAAAGGCAGCTTAAAAAGAACAACCGGTCTCAGCAATGTCAAAAAATGAAAAACAAAATCTAAAAAATTGTTTTTACAGTCAGCACGGAGTCGTCCAAGAAATTATTCTGCGTCTTGTTGTTCCTCGAGTTTGCAGGTGCGGACGGCTTGTCGAAGAGCGGGGTTGATCTTATCGAGCTTGTCAACCGGTGGGGAGGTTTGGACTGGAGCCTCTGCTGGGCGTAAATATTGAGGACGGCCAACTCTTTCTCCTTCTCCTGTAGTGTTTAAGATTTGAACGTACGAATGACGTAAAACTTTTATGTAAACTGAGAAACTTTAAATTGATGTATAGAAGACTCGATTGGTTGAGAAAAAAAAACTTAAATTCAATTTTTGATCAAAAAAGCTTATTTTTTAATGAAACAATAAGAACATCAATTTAATGCATTGAATGTAATCATTAAATTAACTGTTAAGGACTATAACAAACTGAAATAATAAACTATAAGAAACTATTATAAACTATAAAAAATTATAATAAAATATAAAAAAATTATAAAAAAAACTATGATAAAATATAAAAAATTATAAAAAAAACTATAATAAAACATAATAAACTATAACAAAACAAAATAATCATGAAATAGATAAATATTTGAATAAATTTAATTTTATTCTCAATTTAAAATTTTAAAGACGAAACCACAAAAATTGACGTACCTGGAGCTGTGCCTGGATGCGTTCGAGATCTTTCTTGACGACGTCGAGTTCGCTCGAAGTCGTCTGCTGTTTTGCTTTTTTAATTCCGAGTTCGTGTTTGTGATTCTTGTTCAGGTTTTCTATGTGCTTTTCCAAGTTCTGTCGATGAACGCGGAGTCAAAACATGGGGATTAAAGTAACTTTTTTCTAATTTTTCGACACCGATTTTATTTTACATGGATGTTAAGAAACTTAGAAATTTGCTGATAATTCTGTTACATGAACAAAATTTTCATTTATTGAAAACAAGAATGAAATGTATATTACTTGATGAGATGATATTTTTTTATAAAAGTTTATAGTCCTATATGCAAGGTGTTTTAAAACTGATATAGCAGATGTAGGAAATACTTTTTTGTTTTTATAATAGTTTATAGTCCTTTACACCAGGTATTTTAAGACTGAAATGGCTGTGTGTTGGAAGCACCTAAGTACTTCCTGTCGTTGATCATATTTGATCTGTTAATGTCCCTCCTCCTTTATCCAGGCTTGGGATTGTCTCGTGAAAGCGAGGCGAAGTTGTATGAAATACTTCCTGTTGCGGATTTTATTTTGGATCCTTCTTATTTTTTCCTCCTCCTTTATCCAGGATTTGGACTGGCTCGTAAAAAACGTGGTGGAGTTGTTGATGAGATGATAAATTCAAGCTGATATGAAAACGGAGTCCAAAATTCTGACATGCAATAACTATCGAATAAGACACGGATAACAACGAAAAATCTACAAAAACAAATGAAACAAAATTAAATCAAAATTAAAATTATTATCAAACTCAAAACTCCACCAACCCTGATAACTTCACTTTTACTCTTCAACTCGTTCTCAACGTCGGTCAACTTCTGGCTCAGTTCTTCTCTCTCTTTCAACTGGTGGTCATCTACGAGGCCCTTCATCTTCTTGAGCAGCCTTTGCTTCTGCTCCAGCTCGTCTTCGGCGGCCTTCATTCGACTCTCCTGCTTCTTCAGCTTCTCCTTCAAGATCCTGATCTGTTCCTGGAGCGAGTGACTCTCTGCCGACTGCCTCTGGATCAGGGTTGGCATCGAGTTTTCCTGTTTTTTTTTATTTATATTAGTTAAAGCTAAATAATCTTGATTTTATTTAAAATGTTAAACTTGAAAATACGTCATTCATAAATTTAAAACTTTTTTTTATATTACCTATAAATAGCTGCTAATAAAAAAACAAAAAAAAACATTCTTTTTTATTAATTTAAAAAATGTCTGCCTGTTCTTGAAAATGCTTCAAGTGTTTCTCCTGTTTCCTGATGATCCTGACCAAATCCCTGTTCTCTGCTTCGTACTTTGTGATCACGTCAGCCAGCTCGAGATTGCGATTCCTCAGTTCACCCATTTTAATCTTGTTCTCCTGGAGCATCTTGTTGGTGACGTTTTCCTCTCCGGTCCCTCTCCTTTTCGCCAAGTCTCTCTGCCCCCTGATCAGGAGCGGCGCTCTTTTCCGCTGCTGTGAAGCCTGGGAGTTCTTTTTTGAGGCTGAAAGTTGAAAAAAATAAGTTTGTTTCTTTTTAAATAAACGACAAGTGATTATATTTTACTGAAGGATTTGTGTGATATTAAAACAATCTGAAACTGTTAATTCTAAAATTGATAACAGAATATAAATGCAAACAAAATTTCAATTGATCGTTCTTGCATGACTAATTTATTAAGTATTTTTCGGCTTGACTACTGACGTTTCAGCGCGAGGGGTCGCGGTTTTATTCAATTTGTAGCACTTGAAGCCCATGTTTTTCTTTTCAAATTATTTAAAAGTATGTAAATGATTAGCTCTACAAAGCTTTGTAAGAAACGCTATACTAATCAGTTAGGTGATCACATCGTATTGTATATACCTACCTTTATTGTTTGGAGTGGCTTTCTTCGATTCTCTTTCAGAATCGTACGAAGCTTCAGACGCCGAACGGCTGCTATGCTGCGAACTTCCATAACTGTATCGGTCGCTGTATTCGCTAGCTCTTCTTTTTTCGTTGCTTCTCGTTCTACTTCTACGACTACCAGAATGCAACGACATTGTTGTCGGCAGTGTTGTTTGTAAAACAATATCTATTAAATCTCGTTTTAAATATAATTCTTAAGACAAGAAAAATTAGTTAACAGCCATTTATGATACAACGCTTTACTCAGCCAGCAGTAGAGTCTTCTACTGTAGTAGGGGAAAATCTCGGCGGTTGTGTGCCGTGCATTTGTTTTTTGTTTACAATCTGCCAGGCAACCGACCCAGGACAATGTTCACGTCACTCGCTATGTTGTGGAGACATTATTTCCGACATCAACTTTGTGTTCGTTGTGATACATCCAGCTGAATTGCTTTCCAATTTCTAAAAAATAATGCTTTAAAATACTAATAAAAAATAAATAAAACAAACATTTTGCTTTTACAGATTTGTCATTGGTAACTTTACTTTCTTAATATTACCGTTTAGCAGACGATGTTTTACGAGAAACTTTAAAATGTTTTCCAACTTTTGAATATTTAAAAAAAAAGCAAATAGATAAAAAAATGTTAAAACGCGTTTTTCTATAAAAAATTAAACATTTAATACAGTGGCGTAGCTTCAGATTCAGGGCCCCGCAAAAATTATCATCAGGCCCCTTCCCCTTCCTTTCCATCACTTACAACGGGGGTTTGTCCTTTGTCCGGGTATTACTGCATTTTTTTCAATTATTTATGCATCTGCTATTTTGTGCATTTCAGCACATTTACAGTGCTATTTTTTTTAATTGTTTACCTATGCATCTGCTAGTTCGTGCATTTTAGCACATTTACAGCACTAATGATCATTTACACATTTGGTAGGCTACAAATTAAGGCTGACAGTTTGGCAGAATGAGCTTTCTATATATATAAGCAGTCTAAGTTAAAGGGAATGTGATTGAGGTTTACAAAATGTTGTAAGGAAAATTTAATATTACTGTATCACCGGAGTTGGATTTAAATAAATTCAGTAACTCCAGGGAGCCTCATCTAAAATTAGCTGCACATTTGACCCCACGGTCGCCGGAATAGTTTTGAAAGTGGGGGGCCAAAAAAGTTTTTTGGGGTCTTTAAATGCCCGTAGGCGAGTTTTATAAAATTTATGATAAAATGCATCAATATCAGATATCATTGATTTCAAACAAAAAAAAACTTTTCTAAAATTAAAAGTTAGAAACTGAATGACAGTCTAAATTTAGATAATTACCGTTTTACCGAAGTCCAAAGTAACTACCATTTACAAAAGTTAACTACAAATAGCAATTCTAACTACCATTTACCAAAGAAATTACTTCTTCTGTCATTTAGCCTACATGAAGATTTACAAATTTCCAACAAGTTTAGATTGTCAGTTTTTTCTTTATGTACAGTTAAAAAGAATGACATGGTTTAATCTAGTTTGGTCATTGTTGACTGCAAATAGGTTTTAATGCCAAAAAGCTTCCTTCTGATGTTGCATTTGATACCGGAAAAACCAAAGACAATTTTAATAAATTGTGTACTTGTGACAATAAAGTTCTTGAAGTTTCATGTTTACTAAACATAACAATTGACAGACTCTCGACGAGTCTCTCGTTAAAAAATATTAGACAAAAATGTGGGGGACAAAATGACGTCTGGCCTATCTACTTTTGAAAGTGGGGGGCCACTGGCCCCCTGGCTCTCCGGTTCCGCGCCGATGTTTTGCCCCCGGAGACCGTAATCATGATTTTAGTATAACAATAACGCAACTTGTAATCGACGTTTATTTTATAGACAATTATAAAACCTAACACGTGAGTTATGATAATGACCCAGAGTGTGAGTCTCAAGAGTCAGCTGTAAATTAAATGAATGCACACACTACACATGCAACGGTGTCGTAAGTGTTCATAGTGATGTAAGACTTTTGTGAGTACACGCATGAAGGTAATTTTTTTTATTGGTGGCCACTTTGGGCCCCCCAACTCTCATGGGCCCTCCCGCATTGCGGGGTCTGCAGTTAGTTACGCCACTGATTTAATATCGTCAATCATGCAGCTTCTTCCATTTTAGATGATCCTCTCTGTAAATTTTGGTCTACTCTCTTTTTCTGTCTAGAATTGATTATTGTAAATTGTAACTCTCTTTATTATGGTCTTGCTGATATTACTCTTTCTCCAGTTACAAAGCCTTTAATTCTGCTACGCGCTTATAGTCGAACTCATTTCTTGATTCTCTCATATTTCCCCTTCTTTTGTTCTTCTGCACTGGTTAAACCCGTAAATTTTTATTTTTTAAAAAGATTCTAAATACTGAATTTCAAAACTTTCACATTTTTAGATTCTTAGTTTTCAAAAGCAAATAATCCTTTTTGATAATTATTGGCTTCCACATTTCCACAGTAGCGTAAAAATTTAGAAATTTAGTATCTAGATGGACTAGATGTCTAGACATTTGATTCATGGTTTTTTTGCCGACACAGCGACGGATCTAGGGATTCATTGTTGTTTTTCGTGGTTTTTAGAACATTTTTATTTAGCGAATTTATTGGAGAGCAATCGCCTTTGAATTTAAGAAAAAGCGCTTTATAAGTTTATTTGATTGATAGATTGATAAAAACTCCCAAACTAAAAATTTGACAGTTTTGCAATTTAGTACCGGGATTATTCTTACAAAACAACAAAATACATGATAAAATAATTTTTAAAAATTTGGTTTTTAGAGCTTCAAATGTGGGGTGAAAAATAGGGTTAAATTTTTTTTCTCAAATAACTGCGATTCTGAAACTGACTTAGAAAATAAAGTTACTCATTTTTTACGAATTTTTTATGTTTTGGCTTCCAGGACTACAAATGTATAAGGTGGAGAAAAGGAATTTTTATTAAAAACTCAATAACTCAAAATATAAAATTATTGAAATTCAGTATTTAGGTTTTTTTAAATAATAAATACGTGTTTCATTATTTTTCGAAAAATTAGTTTTCAAGCTTCGAGGTTTTGTGCCCGTTAAAACTGGCTAAGTCCAATTTATCACAAACCGGGCTAGGCCTCGATTTTTGTGCTAAATCATAATAAAACAAATGCAGATAAAAATTAGGAGAAATCTTTCATAGCTTGACTTAACCGACTTCATGTTTTAATGGCTGATTTTCATTTTCTTGTTTCAAACTTTTGTGTTTTTTTAAAAACTTTTCTATAAAAGGTCTTCTATCTGGGCATGACTTTACAAATCTTATTATTTCATCAGCTTCTGGAATAATAGTTTGTGTAAACTTGTAGTATTTTTATACGCCATTAGGTGACCTATTACTTCTAAAACATTATGATGATCAATAATACTAAAATCATGCAACAAAAAAATTGAAATTCAGTTTTTACTTGGCAATAATAGCCTTTCCATATAACAGTGTTTAAAAGGCTTCGAGACCATTCTTCGATTATCTCGGAAATCCAATGATTTCTGTATCGGGTACTCAACATTATTTCAATAAACCTTTTAATTTCACTAATTTTTAAGCCAATTTTGGACAAACTGTGAAATAAATGAAAAAATAAATCCGAAACGGTGAAGCGCATCGTAATAATAAAATCCTCGACTTATGAATTCCATAATTATTGGAAGATTGTTTCTAATACTGGAATGATGTTGATCTTTTTTTGCAAAATAAAGCAAAGATTCGAGGCATTCTTCAAACACTCCTGAATTCCTAAAAATGATTTTCATTGAAGCTAAAATTTCATCAACTGTGTTAAAGTTACTTACAACACCTGAGTTTATGTTTGACAAAATTTCAAACTTGTTTACGTCACCAAGATCGTTCTAAACTGCTCTAATTTTTTCAAGCTTTGAGTTTTTACAGTGTGGTATAAATATAAGAGATTTAGTGTACTATTTTTTGAATTTTTTATTATAGAATAATGCAGGTCTTAAAATGTTGCCGCATATCATAAGGCATTACTTTCCTTTATTGATTTATATATATAATTACAGAGGTCACTATACTAGGGGATTATTGAGACTGCTTGTAGACATATAAAGCTTAAGAATAAAAATTATAATTGCTTGTAAACATATAAAACTTAACAATAGAAATGATAATTGTTTGTAAATATATAAAACATAATGATGGAAATTATAATTAATTAATTGTTTGTATTTCTGCAGTCTTCTTTGGTGATACTCGCTGGTTTGGGCCTTGCAATAGTAGAATTTGCTGGTAACATGGACGACCACAAGGGGGGCAAGGAGGCGCTTGCCCCCTGGATTTCTTGTTTAAGTTTTTTTAGACAAAAATAGACAAAAAATGTATAATTAATTGTAAAAACTGTGACACCTTCTATTGTTATATAGATATTATCATCAATATCTTTGGGGATGCATCTTCCCGATGCTTTACTTTTACCTCGAATCACGTTTATTCTAAGTATAATATTTATTTCTGCTTGTATTAGTTAATAAGCTCATGTATAGTTGTTGACAGTGTTGGGGCTGTTGTATAAATGGGCCTCTAAAAAACATAACTATGGTTTGTTTTACTGATGTGTGCCTATTGTTTGATTTTCTCCTCTCATTTTCTTAAAATTTTCCAACTTTTTTTGCAAAGCCTTAAAGGTACACAAATTTCTATCCAACAATGACAGTTTGGCTGTTTAGGAGATAAAAACCTTTCCAACTAAAGCATTTTTGTAATTTTCAGTGTGTTTTTAAAGCATTTTGGAATGATGTAAAATAAAATAAAATAAAGTTAACTGAAAATTGTGCTCTACATATCTAATTTTAAACAAAAAATTTCAAAAATTTTCTTGGGGCTTAATTGAGCCCCAAGACCCCACACGATTTTGTGAAAAAGAAGAAACCGGAGAGAGAATATGAGAGAAGAGGCGAAGAGAGAAAACAAATTAGAAGCTTCCCCCTCCCCTTCAAAAATTCCTGCGGGCGCCCATGGCTGGTAAGTTTGATTTTTATTCAAATTTAGTTTACAAGTTGCTTGTTTTAGAAATACACCAAAATGATGAATAAGAAAAAATAATGTTAAACTTTTTCTCGAAAAATGACTGAAAACAGAAGGGGGATTTATAGCTACTTTTTCCAGTCCTGAAATTTTATTTAAAGATGAAAAACAGTTAAAAAAATCATTATAAGCACATCAAGAAAAAGAGACAGATACTTAAAAAAAGGTAATACAAATTAATACAAGAAAAAGGGCTAATCTAACCATTAAGCTATAAACTACCGTTGTTGTACAACAATTATTATTTGATTATCAATATTGATTATTAACGTTTCTATTAATATTGGAAAAACAAATTTCGGGAGATGTTGTGAACGCTATAATTTACTTTTTTAAATCCTTCATATTAACTTCATTGCCAGTCAGGCTTGCTTACATGACAACAAATCTCAGACGTCAAAATTACCAAACTTCTTGTCATCCAATCAGGCCCGCTCCTCATGACAATGCATGAGAATTAAATTTTGAAAATTTTCTGAAAAAATTATTTTTTTATTTTTGTTTTATAACAGTTTATAGTCCTTTACATCAGGTGTTTTAAGACTGAAATGGCTGTGTGTTGGAAGCACTTCCTGTCATGGACCATAATTTGATCCTTTTTAAATTTTCCCTCCTCTTTTCTCCAGGCTTGGGACTGGCTTGCATAAGCAAGGCGGAGTTCTGAATCAAATATAATTTTATTATTTCACATGCTTTTATTTAACTTCATTTTTTAATCGTATGTTTAATGGTCAGTGGCAATGCAATATTTCACTAAAATCAAGTCACAAAAATGTTTAATAAAAATATAGGTGGTATAATCAAACGTCATTTACATTCGAAAATCAAGTATAGAAAAACTAAATAAAATTACTTTAAAAAATTTATAACTTAACTAGCAGTGCCCGTAGCGGCTTCGCTCGCATGAAATTAGAGAGTTTGAACCGTGCATCCATAGTAGAGATCAATTTTTTAGGTCTCGGCTCGGCCCGTCGACAACTTAGCCCAGCCCGTTTTAAAAACCTAAACTCCTGGCCCGGAACAGCCCGTTTGAATTAGGCCCGGCCCATTCTTACAGGCCTAGAACTTCTATATACTTGATGAAAAACTTCGGCCCGTCCCACCTTGACTTCAGGTTTGGCCCGGCCCAACTGAAGACCCTAAAATCACTAAAATATTTATATACTTGGTGGAAAACCTCGGCCCGTCCCACTTTGATTTAAGGTTTGGCCTGGCCCGTGTGAAGACTCTAAAACAACGGCTTGGCCCAACCGGTGATAAACTGGACTTAGCTACTTTTAACCGGCACAAAACTTCAAAATACTAATTTTTACATTTGTAGCACTTACAGTTTTTGAGTAGCAGTTATTTTGAAATCAAATAACCCTTATTTCCACCCCACATTTGAGGTCCTGGAAACCAAATTTTTAAAAAATGTTGAAACCCTTATATCATTATTTTTTGAGTAAATACTAAATACTAATTTTGACATCTGTAGCATTCACAGTTTTTGAGTAGCAGTTACTTTAAAAACCAAAGAAACCTTTTTCCACCCCACATTTGAGATCATGAAAACCAAAATTTCATATATCCTTATTTTTAGAGTAGAAACTAAATACTAATTTTTACTTTTGTAGCATTTACAGTTTTTGAGTAGCAGTCACTTTAAACACCAAGTAACCCAATTTTCCACCCCACATTTGAGGTCCTGAAAACCAAATTTTCAAAAAATAGTGAAACACGTATATCATTATTTTTAAAGTAGACACTAAATACTAATTTTTACTTTTGTAGCATTTACAGTTTTTGAGTAGCAGTTACTTTAAACACCAAGTAACCCAATTTCCACCCCACATTTGAGGTCCTGAAAACCAAATTTTCAAAAAATAGTGAAACACGTATATCATTATTTTTAGAGTAGACACTAAATACTAATTTTTACTTTTGTAGCATTTACAGTTTTTAAGTATCAGTTACTTTAAAAACCAAGTAATCCTATTGTCCAGCCCAAATTTAAGGTCCTGGAAACCAAATTTATAAAAAAATGGTGAAACACGTATATCTTTATTTTTAGAATAGAAACTAAATACAAATTTTTAAATCTGTGGTATTTACAGTTTTTGAGTAGCAGTTACTTTAAAAAACAAATAACCCTATTTTCCACCCCACATTTGAAGTCCTGGAAATCAAATTTTCAAAAAATGCTAAAACACATATTTCATTATTTTTGGAGTAGAAACTAAATACTAATTTTTACTCCTGTAGCATTAACAGTTTTTGAGTAGAAGCTACTTTAAAAACCAAATAACCCAATTTTCCAACCCACATTTGAGGTCCGGGAAACCGAATTTTCAAAAAATGGTGAAACACGTATCTTTTTATTTTTCAAAAAGAATCTATATACCAAATTTCAAAATCTCCTCATTTTTGGTTTTCGAGATATACATTGTTTTAGAAAAAAGTTTGTTTTAGAGTTTTTTCCCCTCAAGAGCAAAATTTTCAAAAATCCTTTCTTAGCGGATGTTTACGCTATAAAAGTAATATAAGTTCCAAATTTCACGTTCCTAGGATGAGGCGTTTGAGCTCGGCGTTGATTATCAGTCAGTCATCTGTCAATTAGTCAGTCAGTCAGTCAGTCAGGACATGTTCTTTTATATATATAGATATATGCTTAGTTGATTTTGTAATTATCTGGAGAAATATTGAAGAAATCTATATCTTTTACTAAAAGTTTTGATCATTAAAAATTGATTGCAAAAATCATAGACTAAAAAGTTGAAAGTAATGCTAATAAAAAAATATTTGTGAAAACGTTAATCTATATATATAAAAGAACATGTCCTGACTGACAGATGACTGACTCATAATCAACGCCGAGCTCAAACGCCTCATCCTAGGAACGTGAAATTTGGAACTTATATTACTTTTATAGCGTAAACATCCGCTAAGAAAGGATTTTTGAAAATTTTGCTCCTGAGGGGAAAAAACTGGAAAACAAACTTTTTTCTAAAAATTTTTTCTAAAATTTTTTTCTGAAATTTGGTATATAGATTCTTTTTGAAAAATAAAAAGATACGTGTTTCACCATTTTTTGAAAATTCGGTTTCCCGGACCTCAAATGTGGGTTGGAAAATTGGGTTATTTGGTTTTTAAAGTAGCTTCTACTCAAAAACTGTTAATGCTACAGGAGTAAAAATTAGTATTTAGTTTCTACTCCAAAAATAATGAAATACGTGTTTTAGCATTTTTTGAAAATTTGGTTTCCAGGACTTCAAATGTGGGGTGGAAAATAAGGCTAATTGTCTTTTATAGTAACTGCTACTCAAAAACAGTAAATACCACAGATGTAAAAATTATTATTTAGTTTCTTTTCTAAAAATAAAGATATACGTGTTTCACCATTTTATACAAATTTGGTTTCCCGGACCTCAAATGTGGGTTGGAAAATTGGGTTATTTGGTTTTTAAAGTAGCTTCTACTCAAAAACTGTTAATGCTACAAAAGTAAAAATTAGTATTTAGTTTCTACTCTAAAAATAAGGATATATGTGTTTCACCATTTTTTGAAATTTTGGTTTTCAGGACCTCAAATGTGGGGTGGAAAAAAGGTTTCTTTGGTCTTTAAAGTAACTGCTACTCAAAAACTGTGAATGCTACAGATGTCAAAATTAGTATTTAGTATTTACTCAAAAAATTATGATATAAGTGTTTCAACATTTTTTTAAAAATTTGGTTACCAGGACATCAAATGTGGGGTGGAAAAAAGGGTTATTTGATTTCAAAATAACTGCTACTCAAAAACTGTAAGTTCTACAAATGTAAAAATTAGTATTTCGAAGTTTTGTGCCGGTTAAAAGTAGCTAAGTTCAGTTTATCACCGGCCGGGCCAAGCCGTTATTTTAGAGTCTTCACACGGGCCAGGCCAAACCTTAAATCAAAGTGGAACGGGCCGAGGTTTTTCACCAAGTATATAGATATTTTAGTGATTTTAGGGTCTTCAGTTGGGCCGGGCCAAACCTGAAGTCAAGGTGGGACGGGCCGAAGTTCTTCATCAAGTATATAGAACTTCTAAGCCTGTAAGAATGGGCCGGGCCTAATTCAGACGGGCTGTGCCGGGCCAGGAGTTTGGGTTTTTAAAACGCGCTGGGCTAAGTTGTAGACGGGCCGAGCCGAGACCTAAAAAATTGATCTCTACTATGGATGCACGGTTCAAACTCTCTAATTTCATGCGAGCGAAGCCGCTACGGGCACTGCTAGTTGTAAACATAAAAGCGTGAGACAATAGTTTTGATCAAATGAGTGCAAAAGAAAGCGCCCCACGCTTTCATGTTTACAATTTATTTTATCTTTTTTAGTGAAATTAAATAAAAGCATGTTTTAACAAAAGTTATATTATTATTTCAATTTAGAAATTTGTTTTATATATGTTCTAAGAAACAAATTTAAATTTCATTGGTTTTGTTCTTTTATTTCAAATTTATTTTTGAAAATAAAAAATAATTCATGAACATAAAAAATTGTAATTCATCTACTATACTTATACAGTAAGATTGGTAGAAAAATAATGAATTGCAAATTTTCTATTGTTTTAAGGGCTTGTTTTCATTTTGCCTACTTTCACTTTCTTGTTTCAATTCTTTGTGTTTTTTCACAAATTCCTCAAAAAATTTTTTTTTTGCGTGTAACTCAACAAATCTTATTATATCATCACATTCTGGAATAATATTTTGTGTGAACTTGTAATATTTTTCGTAAGCTTCTCTTAGATGAAAAATAACGTCGAAAATGGACTGTTGATACATAGGATTATCTCTTATCCTAAAGTCAAGTGACAAAAGGATTGAGATATAGTTTAGACTTGGCGATAATAACGCTTTCCATATAATATCGTCCATAGAATCTTCAGAGTGTTCAATTATTTCGTAAAACCAATGACTTCTGTATCGAGTGTTCAGCATAACTTTTATAAACTTTTCAATTTTCTTATTTTCTAAACCAATTTTTAACAAAACACAAAATAAATAAAAAAATATACCTATAGTTCCAAAACGGTTTTGCGAATCGTAATAATAAAATCCTGTGTTTATGAGTTCAGTTATGATTTGGAGGTTGTTTCTAATACTTGAGTGATTCTGATCTTTTTTTGCCAATATTGTCAAACAGTAGAGGCAATTTTCAAACATTTCTGAATTCCTAAAAATGGTTTTCATTGAAGCTATAATTCCATCAACTGTACTAACGTAACTTACAACCTCTGAGTTTATGTTTGGCG